>JARJEI010000001.1:11210000-11607500 GCA_029955415.1 Lottia scabra
ATATTTATGTTTTATCTATTATTAAAGTACGCCATAATGACTATAATAAGTCACGAAGGCTTCTTTTGGTAGCTTCTTCAACCATTGTGTGGGTGTCCTGCTTCATGGGAATGGACCTGAAAATTAAATCCTCTCATTACATGAATGAAGAGAAAAACTAACGATAAAGGCACTAGCTTCCGAAAGATCTTGATGAATTTTGTCAGAAGTTTCGAAATTAACGTCAAATCTGGTGTATAAGGTGTCAACAGCGCAAGGTAATAAAAATCACGGGTGCTGCGTCGAATCGGTCTCAGTTGTGCTATAACAATAGAAAGTTCTCCAGTTGGTCGATCTTAACATCGCCCAATCACATTTTGTAAAATTATTTAGGTCAAATACTTTTGGACAATCGATTCTTAAATAAGGTTAGTCTCTCCAAATGCAGAAAGGGGGGGGGGGGGGCTAATCGAGTAGGCTTATGCCGCAGTCCTGGAATAATTCATCTCCCTCCAAACTGCATGTCGTTTGCCCATCCTCCCGGACACTTGCATAAAGGTAGGACGTAAAACTTCCATTTCATTTGTGAGGTTCAAAATATTTAGAATACTTACACTTGACCAGAATTTCTTAAATTCATCAGGAGTAGCTTTACCATTTCCTAGTACAAACATAAAAAATATATAAAAAATGTTCATTACTTATTTCTAGATTTTTACTATCTAATCATAGTCAAAACCAAAATGATGTGGCCCTCAATAACCAATATTTGTTGAAATCTTTCTTTTTTGTGACCTTAATCTTGGGCTCTGCTAGTCTCCTTGGGGTTCTAAAAAACTTCGTCAAGGGGTACTTACTACTAGTGCCATGATTGGAAGCTTTCGCTTACCTAAAATCCAATCAAATAGCTGCATTAACAAAACTTTCGCGATACGAGAAAAATGCTTATTGATGTTGGTTTATTTTAGCTATTGTTTACTTACCATCATAGTCAAAGGCTGAGAAAATACTTTTTAATTCGGGAATTGTTAAAGAACCGTCGTTATTATGATCTCCCTTTATGAAAATGTTATTGCCTGCTTTATCAGTAGCTCCTTGATGATGATTACCCCCCGTGGCTTGATGGTACACCAATAAGAATTCTGCTTCCGGTACCTTTCCATCTCCTGAAATAACAAATAAAAAACTTTGAATTTAAGTTGGGCAGTTCTGTGTAGGCCTATATCGGTTGTTGATATTTCCTTCACATGATCACGATTATTAGTCGGTACAACCAAATTATTATAACTTCTTGATTTTTGTTCTGCGAGGGTTCGGGATATTTTCTCTTTTAAGACACAATGTCATCTGATGCAATTTTTTCTCTTTAACAGAAAAGTCAAGACATACACCATTTCAGAATCCTCTTTTTATATAATTCGATCATAGCTGACCTTTTGACGTGTAGGTTGGAACTTAAGCCCCGATCTCACATAGGCGGATAGCAACGGATTATACGCCAACTAGAATTTGACGGTTTGAACACGGAGAAATGGTACAAAATTGGCTTAGCCGTACAGTAAGCGTGATCTGACAGGGCTGCGCAGCGGATGAGTCAGGGAAGCTCCTCGGTAATAAAGGTTGACTTGGAGGATGCGAGGTATGCAATCCGTATGGAGCAGGTCAAATACAAAGCAGATACGGTAATGAGGTACACATTGGCGAGTTGTGCAAGGTATGGAGGGACTTACAGGGTAGGAAGCAAGGTAAAGGGAAGGGTGTACTGCGGGTGTTTTGTGAAAAAATAAATTTAAATTTCATCTCAGTCTATAGCCCAGATCTCACATAGGCGTATTCAACGCCGTATGAAACGCGGATGGCTATATGAGACGATCCGTGATGTATCCGAGAGCATCCTCACAACGTCCCTCAACATACGTTGGATACGTATTTGATCGGTACTGATACGCGGATTTTGGCGGAAATTTCAAACATGTTTAAAACATCCGTCGATTCTTCAAGGATAGATGTCATACGTAGATAAATCCTCATTGTCGTAGAAGCATACTTGGCATACGTGAAAGCATACTTGCCACACGTAACATATACCTCGATAATATCTAGTATCCGTAGTCGTCGGATCACTCATGGGAGCGACGTACAAATGCAGGGACGAGTCCACGAGTGCCTTGCATTTAACCTGCACCATACGTATTTTATACCCCGCAGTCTCAGAGTCACCCTTCATTACCGTGGGGCTTCCCTGACACATCCGTTGCGCAGTCCTGTGAGATACTGCGTATGTACTACGTACTGTACGGCTATGCCGGCGTACGTCCGTAATTAATACTTTCGTACTTGGCCACACATCCGTCAACTTTCATTTCACCGAATCTTTGTATCATTTCTCCGTGCCCAATCCGCCAAATTGTAGTTGGCGTATAATCCGTCGCTATCCGTCTATGTGAGATCGGGGCTATATAGATACTTGTATGTCACTCCAGTGAATGACCCGACAACTGTTTGGGAAGCACGGATACGAGGTATTATCGAGGTATGTGTGACGTATGGCAAGTATGGTTTCACGTATGCTACTACGGTTATGAGGATTTGTCTACGTATCACGTCTATCCTGGAAGAATTGACGGATGTTTTAAACATGTTTGAAATGCTGCCAAAATCCACGTATCAGTACGGATCAAATACGTATCCCACGTATGCTCTCGGATACAACACGGATCGTCTCATATGGCCATCCGCGCTTCATACTGCGTTGAATACGCCTATGTGAGACCGAGGCTTTAAATCTGTTCATAAGTTTTCCAACACCAACCAAAACATAGCAAATTTTAAAACATTTTCGTAAATTTCCAAATTGTTTTGACGTTACGAAATTTACTCCCTTGAACATGATCTATCCTTGTTGTATTCTGATAAGAATAAATAATAGCCAACAATGTACAGTAAAACTCACCGTTGACATCCATTCCAACAATGACAGTATCGAATTCAGCCTGTGTAACAATCTGATCGTGATCACCATCCATACTATTGAAGACATTGTGCCATATTTGTATATCACTACAATTTAATTTAGAAAATTGTAGCATACGAGACTATGTATTGTTTTTAAAGGGGTATAACACTGTGTACTTTGTTTTGAATATATTTCGACTTAATTAATCGAATTTTCGATGAGCACTGTCACATTTAAAGGCTAAAATTGGTGTTCAATGTGAAAGCTTTATGGCGTTTTCGAAAATCTGCCTTGTAGTTGACATAAATTATTGTCGGAAAATGAGTGCTCATAAGATTTAGGTTGTAAAATTTGGACAATAAGTAGAATCTTATTTGCAATTTATTTTTTAGAATTTCTTCTTTATATTAAGAGAGCATTCTTTTAAAATATTTTTACTTACCAAATTGAAAGGTGAAGGCAAACAGCGAGAAGGATAAATCGAATCATTCTGAAACGGATTTTAAAGAAGTTTTATGTGTAGGTTGCATCATTTTGATTTTCATTCAGAAGCGAAATGGTTTTTGTTTAAATTTCACTAAAACTAATGTAGCTTACACAACGACCCTATTGAAATATACATTGGAATTTGAAAGATGAATATAGAATTCAGAAAAGTTTTGAATCCTTTTTTTCACACACAGCTATTAAAGGGAAATGGTCAGCATTTTGTAGGATCGATTTTGAATGTATGTATAAAGACTCGAGAAGTATTGCACACAAATAGCACAATCCCTTCAATTATCCCCGAACCTAATCATTTATCTTTCATTTTCTGTATATGTGTTTTTTATATAAGGTATATTCTCAACGAAATACGAGTGGTTTTCTTGACTTTCAAGCGCTAATAATTATGGATACATGGGGATTTGAAAGTTTCATGAGATAGTTGTGAACATTATTACGTATTAGGTTACCATCAAAATTACATTTTCTGAGACTAAAATGTTATTGGTTATTATATATTTGTACTCAACAATTTTGAAGAAAAATGTCTAGATTCGGAACTACACTTTAAAAGTGAAAGCTACTTACTTGTTTCGAATGATCACAATAGACATACTAAAACTGACATCATACTCTGTTTATATAGATATTTTAACAAGATAAGATAAAAAGACAGTTCAATGCTGATAGGATATGTCATGTCATGCCACGTTATTCTGACAGTTCACCAAGTGCTTGATAACAGGCGGAACAGGTCTGAGCACTCCAACCAATTGGAGGCCCCAACTCTATACTGAGTACTGATTTTTCTCATCGTATTGAAGCTTTTATATTTTAAACGAATGTTAATACGCCAAAATATTATTACATTTTTTAAATGGTGTCGAAGGAGTCGTTTATAGCGTGGAGTCATGTCCGCTGGCCCGCCCCTCAGCCGGCGATCAGGCACAGACAACTAAAGGCTAACGTTCGGTATTTTCCAGAATAGATTTAGGTCTTGAATATATTTCAATAGCCTTCAAAAATACTGGTACTGCACGAAAATCACATAATCCCTACATATACATACCTTAAACGAAACATTTGTCTTTCAATTTTTTTATGTGTTTTCTATATAATATTATAAGGCATAGTCTATCACTTGAGTCGTAGTTTTGACTTTCAAACGCTTATAATTATGGATACATTGCATTTGCAAGCGTAGATATCGTCGAAGAGTGCACACTATTACTGATTAGATAAATTCCACTTTATGAAATTAAGCTATCATTATTCGTTGAACGGGTATTGAACGTTCCCCTTTAAACACGCAGATTAACAGTGGGATTTCTGTTACGTCTATTGAAAATTATGTGACATCTACCTACAATAAACCTTTGTATATATGTCATCATTCCGTTTCAATAATTTCAGCCGAGAAACGTGCCAAAGAAGTAAAAGAACTGATAGAAGATACGTACACCCATCATTTAGAACAAGCGAATGCTGAGGAGATAATTTTCTGGAATGAATTAATAGACCACTGTTTAACACCAGATACTAGTGCTTTCAGTATAGAATCTGAATTAAAAGGTAAAAATTCTGATTTGTGTTGGTTAACATTGTTTGCTTATACGATCAACATGTTAGTCTCTGACGCATACGATAGATAGATTGTAATAAGTGAGCCAACATTGTTCCTATCATATGTGATAATATTTGACCGATTTGGGCTTTTTTTTGTACAAAATGGCTCTGATGTGTTATATGGATATCTAAAGTTTAAGAATGAAAGTGGACCAAGTCGCTTAACATCTGGAATCAACAACTATACTGTCGGAAAAATACGAAGCGAAATAACTACATTTGAATAATAATGATATAAGCTTTTTGTTACATTTCAAAACAATTACGGAAAATTGATACTGTTTTTTATAAATCTAATCTAATTGTCCTGAATAACCGCAAAAACGACAGCACAAGATAAGCTGCAGACATTTAAAACTGTTTTATTTCATTTTAGATAATCTGAACAATTTAAGATTATATTGGTTGATGATTATGGCTATTTCTAATACATTATGGTTAATATCGATCACAACCCTAGCGTCACAGGCAGATTTAACCATCCTTGGTGCCAATCCACTTAGTAAGTCACTTGTATGTGTAAAACTAAGATCGACTGTTATATAAATTAAGACAACACAAATTAATGGATTAACTATAACAGCTATTAAGATATTCTCAGATATAGTAAGGGGATATTGCATTGAGCAAGGGCATTTGATTGCTTAAACAAGAAATGACCCCGAACATGAAATATGTAAGAATATCGTCAGATCATAAATTACAAGTGAAATCACTCGAAAAGCACAAAAAGAAACAACTCGATTTTAATTTTTGTTAAAATGCTACAAGATGGTCAGAAAATCAAAATTCATTTTTTCTCGTGCACACAATCTTAAACATCCATCAAACTTTAGTAAATAGTAATTATCCATAAAATGACAAGTTATTATTGAAAACGCTTAAAGAATTTTATAATCATTTTTCAGCTATTAACATATTTTTTGAATGTATGAGATTATACAGGTAATCTGCAGTATATGACACCAGGTAAATTAACTTATGAATATATACTCTTATTGATCAAGTCAGAGAATTTTGATTTTGTGATCATTTAAGAGGTAGTATTGCTTTTATGAGTATATCTGCAAGCCAATATTATGAGTTGTAATATTGATATACTTTGTGTTTTAGGTTTGGCGTTTTTGGTGATATTCAGCATCATCTTTGTAATACAATTTCTGTGTGTATTGGTACATCGTTTTCAAACATTCACTCATTTCTTAGCCAGAGCCCCGTATAGATGTAATAAGGATTATAAGTCCACTGTGTGTCATTCGGGGATAGATTTACAAGATCCTGAAGACGTTGCTGCAATAAGCAGTGTTCGGGATGCTTCTAAACGAGCCCAGATATCTCGACAACAAAGGTTATTACAAAAGAAATTGAACAAAGGATCGAATGACGAAAGACAAAGATTATTGTCTTGATGATATTTTTTTAAAATAAAATGCTGGTACTTATATGAATAGAAAGTGGTGTTTTTACATGAAAGAAATACCAGTTTGTCAGACATGTGTATTAATATTTCATAATAAGATAATTTAGAGGAGAATTAAAAGGACAGAAATAAGAGGAGAATTACCAGCCAAGTAGCCGATCAAGAAAAGTCAATTTATGATTAGTTGAAAACTTTAAACATGCAATAAATATGCAATTAAAGTGTAATTATATTTCTGGAAACAAATCCCATGTTTCCTAGTGTATTCTTGACGCCACTCTTAACGAAATTTACTTTTAACAACGAAATAAACTGAGATTTATGTAAAAAGTTTTTTGTTTCTCATGAAAAAAAGAAATTCAAGATACGACGTTTTTACATGACAACAACAAATTATATTCTGTATACGAACATGTAAAAATAATTCCCATAGATGACTATAATATTTAAATTCAAAGGTGTATCTGAATATTGTCCAACGACAACACAAAGCGCAACAGGCTCGATACCCAACACGAGTACGCATTCTGAACAATGTCCATGTCAAAACAAACCTCATATTTTGTAATCACAGGAAATGCTGTATGTATGTCGATGTTTTGAGACCAGTTCTATTTTACGCCAACGTCCATATGGTGACAACCTTACATTAAAGGGATTGTAAAGTGGTTTTCTAAACTTTGTATGTGTATCGGGGATACTGAGAGCATCAATTTGCACCATTCCAATTTCCATTCCGACGTCTGTGGTTTTTGCAATTCCACTAAAACTAACGCGTTTTATGACGTTACAAATATTGATCTACCGGAAGCTACTATTTTTTTTTTATCTTGTAAAGCTACTATTGATATCTATGCAGATCACTATCAGTGACGTCATAAAACGCGTTAGTTTTAGTGGAAATGCAAGAACCACAGACGTCGGAATGAAATGGAATGGCGCAAATTGATGTCCCCGATACACATACAAAGTTTAGAAAACCACTTTACAATCCCTTTAAGATAAAAAGGGGTAAATGTTAACGGTTTATTAGCATTTTCTCATTCATAACAGTGGTATTTGTTCTTTTGTCTCTCGTATGAGGCTGACAGATTACCAATTATGAACAAATGAGAAAATGAAAATGCTAAATTGAAAAATAATGTAGATATTTAGAATGTGGATGATGCACGATGCAATGTAACTGTTAAGCCCATGGGTCTATATAACATACATTGTGATTGGATAAACCTAACAGCTTAGAGAACTAATAGTGATTTTCTACACCCCTTGGGCAGAAGAGAGTATGAACAGAGATAACTCTTAATTGAGCATTATTTTAAACAGTGGTTCCCAACCTATTCCAAGCTGTGGCTTAAAATTACGAAGCTCCCAGAGCCATGGCCCCCTGTTCTATTCCAAACTAGGACAAAATATGGAATATAGCGCAAGGGTTGTTGTCTTATGCCTCCTCATCACCAGGAGGTCAAGTGAATTTGACCATAAGCAACTACACACCTTGCACAGTAAAATACAACTAATACAGGGACATACAAGCGTTTATAAACTTAAAAACCGATTTACTATCTGCCATTAAATCTTCCATTTAGTGTTTATTTTATTTTAAAAGCCTGGGGAGCTGTGAAAAGACAGTGAAACGAAGGTTATTGGTAAATCTCTAAATCTAGATCATCAGGGTATTTTGAGTTGAACTTTTTTCATGCTTATCTCAATCTTATATTTGGTTATAAATACAGAATTTGGTGTTCAGTTTTCATATTGAATCTGACTTCTGGATAGGTAAGTTTAAGTAAAACATTCAACTCAACTGTAATTCAGACATTATCAACAGCACACGGGGTCTCAGTTTATTGTCCTAATCGAAAAAGTAAGCCACCATACCCTATAAGCTTCTCCAACAGGTAGAACTGTCTCTGAAACCTAGGTTTAAACCTTCAAATAAAATATAGTTGAATTTTACCTCCTTCTTTTTTACACCTGTATGAGCTAATGAGGACGGTCACGTTGAATTTTGATATAACCTACTGAACTGGACCTTCAATATAGAGAGATTGAGGAAGGGTTAAAATCCAATGATAATTTAAATATCAAAATATATAATGATATACCTTTCTCTTTGTAGCTAATAAATTTAAAAAGTTTAACATGAAGAATCTGTTGATACTGGTTATCATGGTAATCATGTCTTGTCTTGTTTTGTTTGACTCGACTCAAGCAGGTAAATTAATTTAATCAAGTAGATAACCAAGAATATTCTGTTCATATGAAAAGTAAAGTATCATAATAATTCAACGTTGTCATATACTGGCAGCTGCTCATTTTTCAACGTGTTTTTCACAGGCCTGTGTAGCTCTTAATTATTCCTTCTCTCATTTGTATTCTGTTGATGTGTTCACAAATATAATAGTGACTGTAAGGCTTTGGTTTAAGGAATACTATTAAAATTTCCAGGTCCTCTTAAACGCTATGCCTCTGCTGGTGATGATGATGGTGACAAACTGGTACAAAGACATGCCTCTTCTGGCAATGATGATGATGGTGACAAACTGGTACAAAGACATGCCTCTTCTGGTGATGATGATGGTGACAACCTAGCAAAAAGACAAGCCTCCTCATCTTCCTCCTCCTCATCTTCCTCCTCTTCTTCTTCAGCATCTTCTGCAGGTCCTCTTAAACGCCATGCCTCTGGTGATGAGGATGATGTGGACAACCTGGAAAAAAGACAAGCCTCCTCCTCATCTTCCTCCTCTTCTTCTTCCTCAGGATCTTCTTCCGTTATGGCAAAAAGACATACCTCTTCTGGTGATGAAGATGATGTGGACAACCTGGCAAAAAGACAAGCATCCTCCTCCTCCTCCTCTTCCTCCTCTTCTTCTTCCTCTTCTTCTTCCTCAGCCATTATGGCAACACGAGATACCTCTTCTGGTGATGAAGATGATGTGGACAACCTGGCAAAAAGACAAGCATCCTCCTCCTCCTCCTCCTCTTCCTCCTCTTCTTCTTCCTCAGCCATTATGGCAACACGAGATACCTCTTCTGGTGATGAAGATGATGTGGACAACCTGGCAAAAAGACAAGCCTCCTCCTCCTCTTCCTCTTCAGCATCTTCTGTTATGACTGAGGATTAAAGTAACATGACTTTTTCGATGATTTTGATGCTTACATTGAATTGTGTTATTATATATTGTGTTATGTTATTAATATTACTGACTCTGTACCCATCTTTAGGTACGAGTATTAAACAAATAATATTGGTTGTTTTTGTATAATAATTTTATATTCATATTATTATATCTATTCAAATTTGTTTTCAATTATGAACATTGTTCTTATTATGATGATATCCAGATACATGTACCCATCTTTAGGTACGAGTATTAAACAAATAATATTGGTTGTTTTTGTATAATAATTTTATATTCATATTATTATATCTATTCAAATTTGTTTTCAATTATGAACATTGTTCTTATTATGATGATATCCAGATACAAATGAAATAAAATGTATAAACACTTTACATTCTACTTTTTCTACACCTGATTGGAAAAATGAAAACCTGTGACGGGTCCATACTTTGGGTAACTCATTGCAGCCTTTCCCACTCTTTCCCACAGCTCTGTGAGATTTGCAGATACGTTATACCAGTGAATTAAAGTCATTGCGACTAAGGCAGATCTGTTAGCATTTGAACCAGTTGATAATCTCAACTGATCTCCAGAAACATCACATATTAATTATTTGGGTATTACAGGGCATCACACCACATCCCCCCTCCCCACCCTTATTGGAATACTAAAACAACAATATATCAAGAGGATAGCATATAATTCAATTACAATTCCAGTTATATTAGATGGTCACAGTGATAAGGGCACATGGTATTTTGGTCACAGTAATAAGGGCACAGGATATTTGGGTCACAGTAATACTGACACATTGTAGTTTGGTCAAAGTTACATTTACTCCCGTATTCTATAATTTTTCTCCAAGTAATTATGACATATTTCTATCATTATATCCCCTAATGATTATAGGACATAAAAAAATAAAACGATAAATCCACTTGTAACATAAGAAAAAATAATAAATACACGAAAACGTGCAAATAATAGGTAAAAAGTCGATATAATGAGAGTAAATGTAGCTACGTTTCGGGACAAATCCCTTAATCAAACAAAAAAATAAATAAAAAAATATATTTAAAGCCGAGAAAGGTCCTTTCCCTAAGAGAAACACTAATCTGACGAAAATACGAAACTTAGCTTAGTAAGGTAATAACAAAAAAAATATTTCAAGGGAAATAATCGGTATAAAAAAGAAAGAAAAAATATAATAACAAAAATTTTCTATAATAGCGCAATATTAGCTAGAAATAACTGAAAATAGAGTCGAAAATAGAAAAGTGTGGACTTAAAATAATTTTACAAATTTTCTAAAATAGTGGCTAATAGCTAGCTATTCTCAGATAAAACCGACATTGCATAAAAAGTGCAAATATAGCGTAATTTTAGCTAGGAATAGCTGAAAATAGAGCCGAAAATAGCAGACTGGGTACTTACAATAATTTCAAACATTTTCTGTAATAGCGCAATTTTAGCTAGGAATAGCTGAAAATAGCTAGCTATTCTCAAATAAAACTGACACTTCATAAAAATTACAAAAATAGCGTAATTCTAGCTAGAAATAACTGAAAATAGAGTCGAAAATAGAAAAGTGTGAACTTAGAATAATTTTACAAATTTTCTAAAATAGCGGCTAATAGCTAGCTATTCTCTAATAAAATTGACACTTCATAAAAATTGCAAAAATAGCGTAATTTTAGCTAGGAATAGCTTAAAATAGAGCCGAAAATACAAAAATTTAAATGATTCTCTATTCTGATTTCTAAGATAGAGGCTATTTGGCGCTATTCACGAGCTATTTTCTATTTTAAGTGCTAAACTCAGATCCTGCACCTTCATGATTCACTGGGACTGGCAGAAAGGAATGGAAAACATGACACACATTTTAACCGTCCAAGTTATCCTTGTGGTAAGAACGTCCATCCATTTGAGGAAGGGAAGGTTCGACATATTATCATAAAAATCTAAAAGCGAGTGTTTATCTTAAAAGTTCCGATATCTATTTTTTGTCTTTTTTTTTTTTTTAAAGAATAATGTGAAATTTGGTAATTTTAAATGTAAGTTATCACCAAGCAAAATCATATATTATGTATTATTATTTGCTTGGCTCATGCTTAGACCGTGTGGCTAGATTGTAAGTAATGCTCCATTTCCACATCTTATAAATATTTCCCAATAATTTCAGTCAAGTAAGTTAGAAAAGATAGTGATTTCATTCACTAAATTGTAATTGAAAAACAAATTCAGTTAATATGAAATGAGAGGTATCATCAAGTATCTATTAGACGATATATCGTGTGTGTGGGTGTGTGGGAGGGGAAGGGGGCGGGGTCACAGTGGCTCGTAGTTATATATTTTTTTTTAAATATTGTTATACGGTAATAAGAAAAATGAGAAGGGAGGACACTAATTTTGGGGTCAAAATTGAAATAGAAATTCGGCGCTTTTCTTCGCCTCGAAAACGGACAAGTCTTTGGTCTAACCTATATATTTAGGTAAATAAAGCAGATTTTGAATGAATAACTGGTTTACGACGGAGTAATTACCGTTTTTGAGTTCCAAGCGGAGCGAACATGGTCCGGACAACTTCATTGTAGGTCATTTTCCGCTTGCTTCGAGACGAAATACCAGATGAGTTTTCATTGGTCCAAATTTGAGTTATTTATAGACGTCATTGTATGACACCCAGAAAAATAAATTTCTATTTTTATTTGGACCAATGAAAACTCACCTAGTATTTCGTCTCGAAGCAAGCGGAAAATGACCTATAAAGAAGTCAAGGGCAATAACTCATAAACCTACGACTAGAAACGCACGATTCTCGAGTTATTATCAAGATGAATACACATATCAAGTTAATTTTAACGTTTTTTTTCACAAAGTCAAGGGCAATTACTCTTAAACCAACGACTGGAGTCACGCCATTTCCGAACTCATCCGAGATATTATCAAGATGAATACACATACCAAGTTTCATTCAAATTGAATAAAAACTCTAGCTTCTATCGCGTACACAAGTTAATTTTAATGTTTTTTTTAATAAGTTAAGGGTAATAACTCATAAACCGACAACTGAAATCGCACCATTTTGGAACTCATCCGAGATATTATCAAGATGAATACAATTACCAAGTTTAATTCAAATCGGATTAAAACTCTAGTTTCCATCGCGTACACAAGTTAATTTTAACGTTTTTTCACTAAGTCAAGGGCAATAACTCATAAACCGACGACTGGAATTGCGCCATTTTCGAACTCATCCAAGATATTATTAAGATGAATACACATACCAAGTTTCATTCAAATTGGATAAAAACTCTAGCTTCTATCACGTACACAAGTTTATTTTAACGTTTTTTTCACAAAGTCAAGGGCAATAACTCATTAACCGACGACTGGAATCATTCAAATTTCGAACTGGTTCGAGATATTATCAAGATGAATACACATACCAAGTTTCATTCAAATCGGATGAAAACTCTAGCTTCTATCGCGTACACAAGTTAACTTTTACGTTTTTTCACTAAGTCAAGGGCAATAACTCATAAACCGACAACTGGAATCGCGCCATTTTCGAACTCATCCGAGATATTATCATGATGGATACACATGCCAAGTTTCATTCAAATCGGATGAAAACTCCAGCTTCTATCGCGTACACAAGAAATTGTTGACAGACGGACGGACGGCATGACGTACGGACCGACGGACGGACCGACGACGGACAGGGGTGATGGCAATATACGTCCACATTTTCATGTGGGCGTATAAAAAATTGATATCTTATCTGTTCATTAATCTCTTCCATTTGGTGTTTATTTTATTTTAAAATGCCTGGGGAAATGTGAATAGACAGTAAATTGAAGGTTATTGGTAAATCTCTAAATCTAAATCATCACGTTATTGTGAGTTGAACTTTTTTAATGCTAATCTCAATCTTATATTTGGTTATAAATACAGAATTTGGTGTTCAGTTTTCATATTGAATCTGACTTCTGGATAGGTAAGTTTAATTAAAACATTCAACTCAATTGTCACTGATGTTAGTATATTCAATAAATTCTCAACAACACACGGGTCTCAGTTTATTGTCCTAATCGAAAAAGTAAGCAACCATATACTATAAGCTTCTCCAACAGGTAGAACTGTCTTTGAAACCTAGGTTGAAACATTCAAATAAAATATAGTTGAATTTTACCTCCTTCTTTTTTACACCTGTATGAGCTAATGAGGACGGTCACGTTGAATTTTGATATAACCTACTGAACTGGACCTTCAATATAGAGAAATAGAGGAAGGGTTAAAATCCAATGATAATTTAAATGTTAAAATATAAAATGATATACCTTTCTCTTTGTAGCTAATATATTAAAAAAGTTTAACATGAAGAATCTTTTGATACTGGTTGTCATTGTAATCATGTCTTGTCTTGTTTTGTTTGACTCGACTCAAGCAGGTAAATTAATTTAATCAAGTAGATAACCAAGAATATTCTGTTCATATCAAAAGTAAAGTATAATAATAATTCAACGTTGTCATATACTGGCAGCTGCTCTTTTTCACCGTGTTTTTGATAGGTCTATGTAGCTCTTCTCTCATTTGTATTCTGTTGACGTGTTCACAAATATAAAAAAGGCTGTAAGGCTTTGGTTTAATGTATAAGTTAATAATATTAATATTAAAATTTTCAGGTCCTCTTAAACGCTATGCCTCTGCTGGTGATGATGATAGTAACAAACTGGTACAAAGACATGCCTCTTCTGGTGATGATGATGGTGACAACCTGGAAAAAAGACAAGCCTCCTCCTCCTCCTCCTCCTCTTCTTCTTCCTCAGCATCTTCTTCCGGTCTGACAAAAAGACATACCTCTTCTGGTGATGAGGATGATGGTGACAAACTGGTAAAAAGACACGCCTCTTCTGGTGATGATGATGGTGACAACCTGGCAAAAAGACAAGCCTCCTCCTCCTCCTCCTCTTCTTCTTCCTCAGCATCTTCTTCCGGTCTGACAAAAAGACATACCTCTTCTGGTGATGAGGATGATGGTGACAAACTGGTAAAAAGACACGTCTCTCCTGGTGATGATGATGATGTGGATAACCTGGAAAAAAGACAAGCCTCCTCCTCCTCTTCCTCCTCTTCTTCTTCTTCAGCATCTTCTTCCGGTCTGACAAAAAGACATACCTCTTCTGGTGATGAAGATGATGGTGACAACCTGGTAAAAAGACACACCTCTTCTGGTGATGATGATGATGTGGACAACCCGGAAAAAAGACAAGCCTCCTCCTCCTCTTCCTCCTCTTCTTCTTCTTCAGCATCTTCTTCTGGTCTGACAAAAAGACATACCTCTTCTGGTGATGAGGATGATGGTGACAAACTGGTACAAAGACATGCCTCTTCTGGTGATGATGATGGTGACAACCTGGTAAAAAGACAAGCCTCCTCCTCCTCCTCTTCTTCTTCCTCAGCATCTTCTTCCGGTCTGACAAAAAGACATACCTCTTCTGGTGATGAGGATGATGGTGACAAACTGGTACAAAGACATGCCTCTTCTGGTGATGATGATGGTGACAACCTGGTAAAAAGACAAGCCTCCTCCTCCTCATCTTCTTCTTCCTCAGCATCGTCTTCCAGTCTGACAAAAAGACATACCTCTTCTGGTGATGAGGATGATGGTGACAACCTGGCAATAAGACAAGCCTCTTCCTCCTCCTCTTCCTCCTCCTCTTCCTCCTCCTCTTCAGCATCTTCTGGTATTGCTGATGGGTAGAGTAACATGACTTTTCCGATGATTTTGATGCTTACATTGAATTTATCTGTTATATATTGTGTTATGTTATTAATATTACTGACTCTCTACTTATCTCTAGGTACGAGTATTAAATAAATACTATTGGATGTTTGCATAACAATTTTATATTCATATATCCATTCAAGTTTTTTTCAATTATGAACACTGTTCTTATTATGATGATATCCAGATACAAATGAAATAAAAAAAAATATATAAACATTTTACATTCTATTTTTTCTACACCTGGTGTAATGGAGAAGGTAAGGGTGTAAACATCGGGTAACACAATGCAGTCTTTCCCACTCTTGTCCATATCTCTGTGATGTTTGCAGATATGTGCAATGTACAAACTTTAAGATTGCTAGAATTTTCTCATTGGGTCTGTCTGTATCCAGGTTTAAAATGCTTTGCGAACCTACATTGACCTCAATTGAAATGAGGATGACATTTGAAGAACTATTAAGCTTTTGATTTTATTTATAAAATCAGTGGTTACCTTTATGTACACTTGGTCTTGGTATGCTTTTGGTAGTAGGAAGTGATCAATGTTTTCAGAATCTGCTTCCCGAGTCCGTTCTTATTAAGTTTATCCCGCGCTTTAACGTCTCTCACGACAATCCAGAAATTTGGTTTCAGATAAAATTAGCCTTGAACAAATTAGAAAGAACTGTGTTGAACATAGAGACATATTCTTTGAAAATAGGCTCTTGCAAAAAAGCCCGGGATACTTCAGTTGATTCTCTACTTCTGCAATATATTGTAAACCTCTCAACTCAAAATCGCCCATCATTAACACTCTTTTGAAAAACAATGCTATCAATTTCTTAAAGTGCGCTCGGGTCTTCACGCTTCGTGCTTGATTGAAAGCTTAGACTTACTTTGTCTGTTCATACTTGTTGAGTTTTAAAGAGCTAAAAATTTAACGCGTTTTTTAAGAACAAGGGCTATGACGAGTTTGCTGGCTCATCCTTGGTTGATTATGAATATTCACACCACGTTTCAGAAAAATCCGTCAAGACTGATACCTCGTAGACTGTTTACATCCAATTGAAATTTCCTCTTTGCTTCAATGACCAATCAGTATATTTAGTCATTATAATAGATACTTTAATTTGTTATAAGTTATTAATATTAATGACACTTGGCACAAAAACACAAAATTTGGATGAGTAAACATCCTTTAAGCATAGATAAATCCTATACCCCCTCCCCTACTTCCATTTAGAATAAGATTTGTTTTTCCTTACTTATTTCATTGTATCTGTTCAATTTGTGGCAAAGTACTCCACTTCAACATAATCTGTTAACTTGCACAGACAATAGACTGGCCATTGTTATTTGTAAAAAATTGTTTTAGGCTGCTAAAATATTTGCTTATTTGCACGGGCTGAGGGCTGAGTAGCCTACATGTTCAATTTTGTTTTACAAGAATCAAGCTTCAAGTTTTAAAACTTCTTTGTGTATGATCTGTAATGTTCTAACAACAACCCGTCACTTTGTAATACAGTATTATGTATGTGATATAACTGCAAACAGTACTGTATCGGCCTTCTGGGCCTCATCAGTGCATGCAGTGCTGATACTTGAGTTGAGGTTTGGCTATATAGCCACCTCAGATGATCCCACATTATGTGATACCATCGTACCATGCCAGAGTGCTCAAACTAGCAAGCTAGTGGGCTACGCTTAACGCTAACGGCAATGGTACACTCCAGATAGAGTGCTCAACAAGGTATGAACCAAGGAGCTTATCTAACTGCAAACAGTACTGTTTCGGCCTTCTGGGCCTCATCAGTGCATGCAGTGCTGATACTGGATTTGAGGCTTGGCTATATAGCCACCTCAGATGATCCCACATTATGTGATACCATCGTACCATGTCAGAGTGCTCAAACTAGCAAGCTAGTGGGCTACGCTTAACGCTAACGGCAATGGTACACTCCAGATAGAGTGCTCAACAAGGTATGAACCAAGGAGCTTATCTAACTGCAAACAGTACTGTTTCGGCCTTCTGGGCCTCATCAGTGCAGTGCTGATACTGGAGTTGAGGTTTGGCTATATAGCCACCTCAGATGATATGTGATACCATCGTATTAGGCCTGAGTGCTCAAACTAGCAAGCTAGTGGGCTACGCTTAACGCTAACGGCAATGGTACACTCCAGATAGAGTGCTCAACAAGGTATGAACCAAGGAGCTTATCTAACTGCAAACAGTACTGTTTCGGCCTTCTGGGCCTCATCCGTGCAGTGCTGATACTGGAGTTGAGGTTTGGCTATATAGCCACCTCAGAAATATATATATATATGATAGGTTAAGAGTTTCTAAACAGATTAAATGAAATAGGAATTGAATGATATCTGAACATCTGAATCGTGTCAAGCAAGGGAAACAACTCAAAGTATACATTAATAATAACGGATCACGACACGACATCCGATTGACATTTCCTCTTTGCTTCAAAAACAAAACACAACAAAAAAAAAATGAAATAAATAAACGTCCTACTTTTCTGCACCTATCAGGCCCGTAGGAAGCAATTTCTTATTGCGGGGGGGGGGTGGGGGGGGGGGGGGCAAATTTTGCAAAAACTCCTTCTGAAGGGTGTTGGTACTGAATTCAATGTTGCTCCTGCATTTATAAAGCAATTTTGATTTTACTGGCTGTAACTTCTTGTTTTATCTTGAAAAAATTGTTTGTTATTACTTCATTCATTAATGTCAAAATTATTGGGGGGGGGGGGGGTGGGGCAGATGCCCCCCTGCGTGCGCGGACATTTCACACCCAGATAATTCCCGCCCGGACAATTCCCGCCCGACCAATTGATATCAGGACATTTCGCACCAGGATGATTGGCATCAGGACAACTTCCACCTGAGACATTTCACACCATGGCACTTCACACCCAGGACGATTGCCATCCAGGAAAACTGCCACCCGGAAATTTCGCACCCATTTTTGCTCCCATTATAAAATTTATATCGGAATGCATGAATTGATAGAAGAAATAAGTTATGATTGTAGATAAATTCTCGCCAAAAAGTCTCAAACGGCAGCCGGTCATACTTTGAGGCAGATTATGGCCCATTTTAATACGTGACCGTTAAAATCCCATTGCATTCATTTAGTGTAAGAAATATTGGAACGTAGTCACCTAGCGACACTTATACCCTGGGGCCAGTTCCATTAAAATTCGTTAGTACAAAATTATGCCGAACTTCCATAGATACCATAGTCTACCATGCTACGCATGATTTTGTACTTACGAATTTTATTGGAATGGACCCCTTGTAGATTGTTGTTTGTGTAGGAGACAGGAATGCGATTCTTATGGATAGAAATTGTCATGGGTGCGAATTGCTCGGGTGCGAAATTTCCGGGTGGCAATTGTCCTGGATGTGAATCGTCCTTGTTGTAAAGTGACAGGGTGGGAAATGTCTCGGGTGGAAGTTGTCCTGATGCCAATCATCCTGGTGCGAAATGTCCTGATATGAATTGGCCGGGCGGGAATTGTCCGGACGGGAATTATCTGGGTGTGAAACGCCCTACTACCGCCCATTACGGGCCTGCCTATATGGGCTATTTGAGGACGGGCAAACGCCATCCGAACGACTAGACGCTTTTTCCGTATCAGCCCCTCCGACCTGCATCACTGACAGGGAAAACAAAACACAAAATTTACTATACTTATGATGTTAGCCCTCTTTTAGGTATGTGTTCTTATCTCTGCTTGTAACTTGATCACAAGAACGCAAGAAATTATTACTGTGACCAAAATATATTGTGCCCAAATTTCTTTGACCATAACACCGTGTTGTTCGTATTACTTGACCAAAATACCATAATGTCAGGGGCGGACTGGGCCACATGGCCACATGGCTAAAGCCATGCGGGCCGATGTGCAGAGGGCCGGTTTGTGAAAAATGTCAAAAACAATATTTATATTTTGAAAAAAAAATGGAGGTACATGTAGGTCTACTCCAAATTTCAAAAGAAAGTGGCCGAAATCCGAAATTTAGTCGCTTGTGACCAATCTCTATATCTTCCAATGGTATCTACAATAACGATAGTGGATCACAGCCATATACGCCCAAAGAAAAAGCCTTAAATTTAATCAGGAGTAAACTAACCTTTCTCAAACCTTTCGATTTAGGTCCAATAACATCCATTTTAAGTTTCATCAAAATTGGTTGAAAACTAAGATGGTAATAGCATATTCAAGACTTTAGGGCAAGGGCAATAACTCTGCTACTAACGATCGAAAATAGCTCAAATTTGAACTTGATCTTTATTTTCTGAATATGTATTGACATACCGAATTTCATTTGATTCCATCAAAAATTCTAGTTTTGAGAGCGTTTACAAGCAATTGATTTTGATAGAAGCACTTACGATAACTCTTCAAAACTGATGAAAGAGGCCTAAATCTTGAAAAAGCTTTAATTTTAATCAGGAGTAAACTAAACTTTCTCAAACCTTTCGATTTAGGTCCAATAACATACATTTTAAGTTTCATCAAAATCGGTTGAAAACGAAGAGAGTAATAGAATATTCAAGTTTTGGGGCAAGGGCAATAACTTAAATAAATTCGAACTTGATCTTCGTTTTATGAATATCTTTACACATATCAAATTTCCTTTGATTCTGTCAAAAACTCTAGTTTTTAGAGCGTATACGAGCAAATGTTGGCGGACGGACTGACCGACGGACCATCCTCATAGAGAGATGAAGGCGTATAAAAATCTGATTATCTTGATAATTTTCTTCATTTCGGTATGCATTTCCATTTTCCAGTCAACCAGTTTTGAGACCTGGAGGCGCTCGGAAATCACGTTTATGGCAGTCACTTTTCAAAATTTTCTCTGGAAGGACCCCTTAAAACCCCGACGGTCGGGGTCGAGCTTTGCCCGACACACCTAAGTGGGCCGGTCACTGGAAAAAAAACCATGGCCGCGTCACGGCCCCAGTCCGCCCCTGCATAATGTCCGTATTTTTCGGACCAAATTACCTACTTCCCTTAATACTTTAACCGACTGGGCTCAAAAGTCGCATTTGAATAAAAAGTCTGGGACAAAGCCCACAAAGTTCATTAGCTGCTACCAATGTATTGCCAATGTGTTCCCATGGATTTCGAGATTTGTTTTATGGTTGGGGTCGTTCGTGCTTGGTTTAATTATAGTAACTGACATGAAGTTATAATGAATATATTGTTCAGTAACATTTGTATTATTTCATAATTCGTTATGACACTGCATCAGACAATATCTGATACTAAATCTTAGATGATTATTGTTATCGTAAAAGCCTGGGGAACTGTGATTGAGGAGTAAATCTAAGGTTAAACAGAAATCATCAGGTTATTTTAAGTTGAACTTTTTTCATGCTTATCTCAATCTTATATTTGGTTATAAATACAGAATTTGGTGTTCAGTTTTCATATTGAATCTGACTTCTGGATAGGTAAGTTTAAGTAAAACATTCAACTCAACTCATACGAAACTTCGCATCTTTCCTAGCTCCGTATGTGTCGCAGATAAAGACACGAACCTAATCACCAGCTATGACGCCAACGATATTCGTTGAACGATAAAGTATGCATCAAATTTAATATTAAAACGTCTATAGGATATCAATAAGTTTTTAAATACTAAAAATATTCCCAAATTTAACAGTGTGTATTTACTGAAGAAGTTGCAGTACAGAACTCTTTTTAATAGCGGAGGAGTTTTTGAGTTACGAGACTAGAAACCGGAAAGAAGATTAAAGACATATCACACCATTATGAGTTGTTTCGAACTCATTAACATTAGTCTGCTTAAATTTTTATTCTTTTTCACTTAGTATGGATCAAATAAAATACATTCTCCTCATATGTGTTTGTATAAATTGGTTTGAGTGGTGTGGAATCCATCTTGGGACATTTGGTTTGTTTACATGAAGTCGTTTCGTCTCATTTCTGGTCTCCGAGAGAAAAATTTCTACGCGTGTACTATTTAAAACATGGTTGGTCAATAGGTCAGAGTAATATCTCCGATAGGTAGAATTTCTCTGTTGATCAGAATGAACTCAACTGTCACTGATGTTAGTACATTCGGAAATTTTCAACAGCACACGGGGTCCCAGTTTATTGTCCTAACCGAAAAAGTGTTAAAATATATAATGATATACCTTTCTCTTTGTAGCTAATAAATTAAAAAAGTTTAACATGAAGAATCTTTTGATACTGGTTGTCATGGTAATCATGTCTTGTCTTGTTTTGTTTGACTCGACTCAAGCAGGTAAATTAATTTAATCAAGTAGATAACCAAGAATATTCTGTTGATATCAAAAGTAAAGTATGATAATAATTCAACGTTTTCATATACTGGCAGCTGCTCTTTTTTCACCGTGATTTTGTATAGCTCTTGATGATTTCTTACCCCAATGTTATTCTGTTGATCGTGTTGATCAAAAAACCGTAGCAGAGGTCACAAACATAAGTTAAATTGCTACTAGGCTTTGATTTTGATTTGATACTAACGATATTAAAATGGATTTTCAGGTTCTGTTAAACGACATGCCTCTTCTGGTGACGATGATGTTGACGCTCTGATAAAAAGACATGCTTCTTCTGGTGATGATGATGATACTCTTGTTATAAGACATGCCTCCTCTGGTGATGATGATGGTGATACTTTAGTACAAAGACATGCTTCTTCTGGTGGTGATGATGATGATGGTGACAACCTGGCAAAAAGACAAGCATCCTCCTCCTCTTCCTCCTCTTCTTCTTCCTCAGCATCTTCTTCCGGTCTGACAAAAAGACATACCTCTTCTGGTGATGATGATGATGTGGACAACCTGGAAAAAAGACAAGCTTCTTCCTCCTCCTCTTCTTCCTCAGCATCTTCTTCCGGTCTGACAAAGAGACATACCTCTTCCGGTGACGATGATGATGGTGACAACCTGGCAAAAAGACAAGCATCCTCCTCCTCTTCCTCCTCTTCTTCTTCCTCAGCATCTTCTTCCGGTCTGACAAAAAGACATACCTCTTCTGGTGATGATGATGATGGTGACAACCTGGCAAAAAGACAAGCCTCCTCCTCCTCTTCCTCCTCTTCTTCTTCCTCAGCATCTCAACCGGTCGCCTGAAAAAAAGACATACCTCTTCTGGTGATGATGATGGTGACACTGTGGTAAAAAAAACATTCTGTGGTAAAAAGACAGTCCTCTTCCTCCTCTTCTTCTTCCTTTTCCTCTTCAGAATCTTCTGTGAATAATCCAGGGTAAAGCAATATTACTCTGCCGATGATTTTAATGCTAACACTGAATTTTTCTGTTATATGTTGTGTTATGAATATTCAACAAATACTATTAGTCGTTTTCGTATGACAATTTATACTCATATTATAATGTGTACATCTTTACATTTTTTTTTGTATACTCTGTTCTCATTATGATGATATTTTGTACAATTTAAAAAAAATATGACAAGTCTAGCTGCAAATGAAATAAACAAAAAACCAAAAGTTTTACATTCTACTTTTTCTTCACCCTTTTTAAAATAATGAAGGCCTGTGACGGGACTGAACCTTGGGTAACTCATCGCAGCCTGTCCATATCTGACAAGATAAAACAAAGACATACCTCTTCTGATAATAATGATGATGGTGACAAAAAGACAAGCATGCTCCTCTTCCTCTACCTCCGCCTCTTCTTCCCAATAAGCATCGTCTGCTATTAGTGAGGGGTAAAGCAACATGACTCTTCCGATGATTTTGATGCTTACATTGAATTGTGTTATTATATATTGTGTTATGTTATTAATAATACTGACTCTCTACCCATCTCTAGGTTTGATAAACAAATACTATTGGTTGTTTTGTATAACAATTTTATATTCATATTCATTCAAGTTTTTTTCAATTATGAACATTGTTCTCATTATGATGATATCCAGATACAAATGAAATAAAAATATATAAACATTCAGTCTATTTAAAATCAGACACTAATTTCGTTCGTTCGGTTTTTTTTTTTAAATTCGTTTTTTTAATCACTACATTAGGGTCTGAGAACCAGAAACGATAAGAAGCGTTAACTTTGACCTAACCTTAATGACCTCTGTTTTAACCAATCAGATCTCTACCCTCTCCAGCGTTGGGATTTTGTGACGCGAACTATTGGTGCATTCCGAAGATGTAGTCTCGTTTTTCAAGTACTGTGCCGAACTCGGTTGAAACACGATTTTTTATTGGCTGTTCCATATGACGTCATTGAGATCTAATTGGTTAAAACAGAGGTCATTAAGGTTAGGTCAAATTAGACGCTTCTTATCGAGCCTGGTTCTCAGACCCTAATGTAGTGTTTAAAAACCGGATTGAAAAAAAAAACAACGAACGAAATTAGGGTCTGATTTTAATTAGACTGTATAAACATTTTACATTCTACTTTTTTTTACACTTGATTGGAATAATGAAAACCTGTGACGGGTCTAAACTTTGGGTAACTCATTGCAGCCTTTCCCACTCTTGTCCATATCTCTGTGAGGTTTGCAGATGTTAACTTCCGGTGAATTATGGAAATTTCGACTGATGCAAACTGTAATAGTGCTAGAATTTTCTCATTGGGTCTGTCTGGATCTGGGTTTAAAATGCTTTGCGAACCTACATTAACCTAGTATTAGTACATACAGTACAGTATAGACGACACGTCAATTGAAACAAGGTTGGCATTTGGAGGAACTATTAAGATTTTGATTTTAATTAAGTAGACTTGAACTTGACATGCTTTCGGTAGTAAGAAGTGATCAATGTTTTAAGAATCTACTTCCCCAGTCCGTTCTTATTGAGTTTAACCCGCGCTTTAATGTCTCTCACGGCAATCCAGAAATTCGGATTCAGATAACAAGCTAACTAGCCTTGACTAAATTTGTAAAATAGCGTAAAGCATAAAAGAAAAAGCCTGAAGCCTGGTTTTGAAAGACATACGTTTATAAAATAAGTAAATCGTTATATCGATATAATTTCGAAACGTACTCGACGTTATTATCCCCGATTCATAACACCAAGATAAGATCGCTATATCCTGTGGCAACATCTGCATAAAAGATTCCCAGACCATTGGCAACCATCAGCAACCCATCAGTGCTGACAGTGTTCGAAATCGGTTCGAATCCCAGAACCTGTCTTGTTGCTGTCTAAACAGGTGCTCATTCCTCAACATCGCGACATCCGCCGTTCAGGACCCACCGTTTATGGATGCGAGCGGTCGCGCGTTGACCAAACATCCATAAATAATGACAATTATTACAAGTACGAAGAATCAAAGTAAGTCTAAGCTATCCACAAATCTACACATATTTCTATATAAAGAAAGAAATTAAAGGAATGATAAAAAAAAACTTAATTTTCAATTGTAAAGGTAAAACATTTACAGTGAAAAACAATATCATATTACAAGGATTAATATCATAATAGTTCGAATACTTGTACTTAAAGGGATTGTAAAGAGGTTTTCTAAACGTTGTATGTGTATATGGATCTATCTATCTAAAAATGTGTAATGTGAGTTATTTCCCTTGTTCTTGAAAACACGTTCAACTTAAGGTTGGCATACTCTAGCTAGAAGATACAATTCTTCACAACTTTGTAATATTGTTCAGCATCCCAAAAACTTCAAAGAGGCAGTGCCTCGACTAACACTGTGACTAAGCGGCAGCGCTGCCGCCCATTGACGGTATTCTGCCGCCCAGTGAACACAAAAGTCAGTCCCGGTCGGCAGTCCTATATTTTTAAAATATCGCTGGCAATTGAAATTCTGTAATGTAAAATATACCAATTGAATCAAGACAGAGAATTTCTAAGCTGAACATTTGAGATTTGTGATGACGGCGATGATGATGTCCTGGTTGTCGTGAATAAATGTTTCGGAATAATTCTTCTGTTGTTTTTTTTTCGCCGTGTTTAGTTTCAAATAAATATCAAATATCGCTGAATTTCATAGAGACTATTTGATGTCTGTTTCACTGATTGCATTCCGGCGATCTAGTTTTCAACTTCGCCTGTTCAATTCACTGCCGCCCAGTAACAATTCATTAGACGAGGCACTGCAAAGAGGTCTATGACTGAAGGTTAAATATTTTTTATTTGATTTTGTTAACTGTCAAAACCTCAGAGAACCCCATATAATATGTGATATATCAAAATATATTAGTAATGCATTCATTGAATTGCTTTAAATACAATTGTTGAAAAAGGAATATTTGACAACGCATAATGATCCAAAAAATAAAAACAAATGTAAATATACTTAAGTTTTGTTATTTATTACAACTATATTGTTACATTAGTGGTGTTAATATAATATATTTACAATATTTAAAAAAAATGCAAATGAATAACATCATCCACTTTTTGTATCTAGCATTTTACAAATAAAATTTATGCATTGGTTTAGTTTTGCATTGAGTTATCCAGTGTATACCCCTGCACAGGTCATCATTATCCCAATCAGATACAAAAGGAGCATTTAATTTTTCTTATTTCATTGGCACAGAGACTTATCAGAGAAATGTAGAGATAGAGATATAAAGAAAGAAAGAAAGAAAGAAAGAAAGAAAGAGAAAACAAGAAAACAGATCATCAAGAGGTGCTGGTTTCTTCTACAGATTATATAGTATTTTAATTTCAGGGACTTGATTTAACGGGATGTAGGTTTATACCAGTTTGTCACCATCATCATCGTCACCAGAAGAGGCGTTTCTTTTTACCAGTTTGTCATCAACATCATCATCCCCAGAAGAGGCATTTCTTTTTACCAGTTTGTCACCGTCATCATCATCCCCAGAAGAGGCTTTTCTTTTTACAAGTTTGTCACCATCATCATCTCCAGAAGAGGCGTTTCTTTTTACAAGTTTGTCACCATCATCATCATCACCAGAAGAGGCGTGTCTTTTTACCAGTTTGTCACCATCATCATCATCACCAGAAGAGGCGTGTCTTTTTACAAGTTTGTCACCATCATCATCATCACCAGAAGAGGCATGTCTTTTTACAAGTTTGTCACCATCATCATCATCATCACCAGAAGAGGCATGTCTTTTTACCAGTTTGTCACCACCATCATCATCACCAGAAGAGGCGTGTCTTTTTACCAGTTTGTCACCATCATCATCATCACCAGAAGAGGCATATCTTTTTATCAGCTTGTCACCGTCATCATCATCACCAGAAGAGGCATGTCTTTTTACCAGTTTGTCGCCATCATCATCATCACCAGAAGAGGTGTGTCTTTTTACAAGTTTGTCACCATCATCATCATCACCAGAAGAGGCGTGTCTTTTTACAAGTTTGTCACCATCATCATCATCCCCAGAAGAGGCATGTCTTTTTACCAGTTTGTCACCATCATCATCATCACCAGAAGAGGCGTGTCTTTTTACAAGTTTGTCACCATCATCATCATCACCAGAAGAGGCGTGTCTTTTTACAAGTTTGTCACCATCATCATCATCCCCAGAAGAGGCATGTCTTTTTACCAGTTTGTCACCATCATCATCATCACCAGAAGAGGCATGTCTTTGTACCAGTTTGTCCCCGTCATCATCACCAGACGAGGCGTATCTTTTAACCAGTTTGTCGCCATCATCATCATCACCAGAAGAGGCGTGTCTTTTTACCAATTTGTCACCATCATCATCGTCAACAGAAGAGGCATGTCTTTTAACCAGTTTGTCACCATCATCATCATCCCCAGAAGAGGTGTTTCTTTTTACAAGTTTGTCACCATCATCATCATCATCACCAGAAGAGGCGTTTCTTTTTACCAGTTTGTCACCATCATCATCATCATCACCAGAAGAGGCATGTCTTTTAACCAGTTTGTCACCATCATCATCATCCCCAGAAGAGGCGTTTCTTTTTACAAGTTTGTCACCATCATCATCATCATCACCAGAAGAGGCGTTTCTTTTAACCAGTTTGTCACCATCATCATCATCACCAGAAGAGGCATGTCTTTTTACAAGTTTGTCCCCGTCATCATCATCACCAGAAGAGGCGTTTCTTTTTACAAGTTTGTCACCATCATCATCAGAAGAGGCATGTCTTTTAACCAGTTTGTCACCATCATCATCATCATCACCAGAAGAGGCATGTCTTTTAACCAGTTTGTCACCATCATCATCATCATCACCAGAAGAGGCGTGTCTTTTTACCAGTTTCTCACCATTATCATCATCACCAGAAGAGGCATGTCTTTTTACCAGTTTGTCGCCATCATCATCATCACCAGAAGAGGCATGTCTTTTAACCATTTTGTCACCATCATCATCATCATCACCAGAAGAGGCGTGTCTTTTTACCAGTTTGTCACCATCATCATCATCACCAGAAGAGGCGTGTCTTTTAACCAGTTTGTCACCATCATCATCATCACCAGAAGAGGCGTGTCTTTGTACCAGTTTGTCACCATCATCATCATCACCAGAAGAGGCGTGTCTTTTAACCAGTTTGTCACCATCATCATCATCACCAGAAGAGGCGTGTCTTTTAACCAGTTTGTCACCATCATCATCATCACCAGAAGAGGCGTGTCTTTTTACCAGTTTGTCACCATCATCATCATCACCAGAAGAGGCGTGTCTTTTTACCAGTTTGTCACCATCATCATCACCAGAAGAGGCATGTCTTTGTACCAGTTTGTCACCGTCATCATCATTGCCAGAAGAGGCATAGCGTTTAAGAGGACCTGAAAACCAATATTGATAGTATTAGCTCACACATTAAACCAAAGTTCTACAGCTACACTTAGTTTTGTAGATTCTCCAAGAATGATCGATTTTGTATACAAGATCTAGAGAATACAACTACATGTACATGGTAGAAGAATAATCAAAAGCTATTAAAGCAAAAATCAATTTAAATAAAGAGCAACTGTAAAAACATATCAACTGTTTTACCTGCTTGAGTCGAAACAAGACAAGCCATGATTACCATGGCAACCAGTGTCGAAAGATTCTTCATGTTAAACTTTTTTGATTTATTAGCTGCAAAGAAAATGGTTTATCATTATATATTTTAACATTATATGTATATAAATTAACGTTTGGTTTTTTACCTTCCTCTTGCTCGCTTAATTGAAAATCCAGGATTCACTCTGAAATAGGTCCAGATAACAAAATCATTCTTTTTTGTGCGTTTCTTGTCCTTGCTTTCTTTTAGAGGCCAATTCAGGAACGAACAACTACGGCAGGCCTTTTCAAATGGCGGCCCGAGATGCCCTCAACAGTGGCCCTTTAAAAGTGACTCCTTCCTTAAACACTCTGCTCGTTATGTTAGCTAAGCTTTATTTGGCCCTTATATCAGAAAAGGCAGGATAAACTCTAGTTCAAAATTAACGCAAAAATGACACTCGATTCTCAATGCGAATAGTTTTACCTAGGTCCATCTACTCTCAGCAAACAATCCACCGAGAATCTTGAGAATTGTCTAGTACACTACAATTAGTAAAAGTTGATGTTTGAGTTTAGAGTCCAACTAGTACTTACCTTTCCAGAAGTCAGATTCAATATGAAAACTTAACAACAAATTCTGTATTTATAACCAAATATAAGATTGAGATAAGCATGAAAAAAGTCAACCTTATGCTTGTACGTGCGTGTCGCTTCAAATTTGCATTTGACCTTAGATTCATTGTCCATTCTCAGTTCCTCAGGCTTTTATGATAACAGTAGACATCAAATATAAGATCAGATAAGAAATGGGGTTTCGCAGTTGAAACACATGTAGGCCCTTGTATTAGATATATTTATGTTTACAATAGATGCACTGAAAACCACTGGCCAAAAAGAGAGCACTGACCATAAACGGGCGCTTTTGACATTCACACAATCTTTAATGCAGTCATTCAAGTACACGTATTGCTCAAATAAAAACCAGTCAGCGAATGATAAAAAAAACCATGAAATATGACGAACAGGAACCGGGAAGAACTTGAAATAGAAGAATATGACGACAATCTATTAAAGATGAACGTAAATTTAGGGTAAAAGGACGAACAAAAAATGGAACTAGTATGAAATAGGGCAAGATATGGACTTGGGAAAATACCCCCCCCCCCCCCCCCCTGGCTATTTCTTTCCATTCATGCATTTCTCTTCATTTTTTGACCTTTTAACTGTGTTATGAATTATGAATACAATGAACCTAAGGATATTCGTGTGGGTGTTGACATACATATATTGAACTACAAACCGTAGATTGCAATCGTCAGTAACTGGAAAAAATCGATGTTTACACTGAATGAACATGGTATTTTTACTCTTCGCACGTTGTCCTCAACTATCTTCTTCCAAAATCACAAATTCAGTCAAGCAATCCACATTCTTACATACTTCGGCATTGTGAGAAGTTCGGAAAACCATATAACTTGACTGTATTACGAAACTACGAATGGTTCTTACATAGAAATAACACACACGTTTCACAGCCCTTCTCGAGTTAATCCTTACAAATACATTACAATGTCATTTTTCAGGCTTATCTTAAACAGTAAAACGTTTTAAATTCGTCTTATGTAGTCGAGGAAGTGATTGATTTGGTTGCCAACTATAATCGTGAGTATTATTTTCATCTAAGAACCATGCTCAGTTTTGTATGTTGTGACGGGGCTGGTTTTGTCTTGACCAGTGGTTCCCAACCTTTTTCAAGCTGTGGCCCAAATTCGCGAAGCTCCCAGAGCCATGGCCCCCTGTTCAATTCCAAATTAGAGTAAAATAGGGAATGTAGCGCAAAGGTTGTTGTCTTGTGCCTCCTCAGGCAGGAGGTCAGATGTATTTTACCACAAGCAACTACAGACCTTACACAACAAACTATAGTTAAATAAAAGATGGGCTAGAGCAAAAAATTAAATACACCATCAGGTTGGGAAGCACGGGTCTTGACGGAGTCGTGAATGGTTCAGCTTTGTAAGAATAGCTTAAAGGGCCATTCTGCTTTTTTGAAAAAAGTTCCATTGTCAACAAAATCGCAAATGCTACCTAGGAGTATTTTTAAAGTATGCTTATTGTATCTCTATATCTTCTTGATCAAACTGATTTTTGTTTTAAAGGGTTAATTACAAACAGGGAGTACTAATATTGTTAATTAAGCAATTTGACCTAGTTTTGGTGTTTGCCCTTTAAATGGCTCAATATTTCTAGCTGAAACCTTTTAAATACACAGGAGTGACATTTCTCTACAATTAGGCGTTTATTTTACTCAAATCCGTTCAGTAGTTTCCTATCAGAGTCCAAAAAACATTACACACTTAAAAACCTTACGTATGGTTTTTAAAAAATTTAGCATGTTTTTGGCGTTTAAAAATTAACGCCTGGATTTTTTTAGTTAAAACTTTCAGATACATTAAAGGACACATGGTTACAGATTTTGGAGTAAAGTTTTCACAAATTTGAGCAAAAAAAAATTTTGACCTAAAAAAAATTCAGACTGTCCCTTTAAGTGAAAACCAATGGTGAGAGGATGAAAGGCAAGTATAGATTTAGAATTTATTTCAGACATAGCCATTTGTTTTTTATACTCCCACATGAAATGTGGAGGGGGGGGGGGGGCTTATACTGCCGTCAACCATGTCCGTCTCTGTCCGTCAACAATTGTATTGATCATAAACACCCTGCAAGGCACAATTCTTGATTTTGTTGCGAGTGTTAAAAGGGATATGTTCACTGACTTTTCGACCAAAAAATTTTAGTCGCAGAACCTGGATTTTTGTGCTAATCTAATTCGTAATAATGTTCCAAACTCTCTCTTAACGTTTTAGCCTTCAAATTTCCGTGTATCCATAAATATCAGTGGGAGCGGAGTTGAGGTTGCTGTTTTTAAAAATGCGATTTGCGCTTTCCTCTGTGAAAGGTTTCAGATATTTACCATAGAAAATATTGAGATTTGTGTTGATTTCCTTACATTCTAGGTCTTTACAAAACATTCATCTCGTTGATAACTCCCACCTCTTGAATTGAGAGGTTCGTGAAAGTTACGCTGGTACTCTTTACAGAAACTGCCAAGAATTGACGATTGACATTGGATGAGAAGTTCATCAATGTTATATCAAAATCAATCTCACCTGCCACAGCCACTGATATACAGTTGAGATCTCAACATTCTCAAAAAAACTTGTTTCAAAATAGCTGATATATTTTGGGAGGAAAAGATTTGGAAGAACTTTTCTAGGTGGAAAGATATTACTGTGGTTGAGAAGCACGCACGTACTGTATTGCAGTAGATTGTTGGGATTCGGTAAGTTGTAGGCTTGCATGCTAACCTGGGGGACCAGGGTCCAATCCGGACATGGGTCGAGATGATGGTCGAAGGATTGACATGGATAAAGTCGTTCGGTCGAAAATAAGGGTAAGCAAATTCCACTGTCCTGGCAAAATTGACCCAATAGGTGCAAAAAAGTAGAACGTAAAACTCAATTTCATTTCAATTTCTCGTGTAACTTATAGGACAAAAAACTCCAACTCACTTCGTTAATACAATATTAATAACAATAACAATAACAATACAACAAAAATAACAAAAAATAACAAAGAATAACAAACAATGAAATAAATATGATATGCATATTCAGTCAAAAATAAATAAATAAGCCTAGATTCGGGACCCTGTGTCAATTCAAATTATACAAATGTGGCCTATTTTTCTTTGGATAAAGTTGTTGCCTATATCCATTAAACTTAAAAGAAGACGTCACGTAAAGTAATCCAATCGGATGATAAAACATAATCTCAAATCGATTTTACTTATTGACCAATGACCAATTCTTGAGGCGTTGGTGATATGAATTTTCTAAACTGGCGTCGCTCTTTCTCTTAAGAATTCCTAGTGAATATTGTCAACGTTTGTTTTTGATTTCTTTCAATAATATTATTTCTAAAGGAGTGTAAAGATTTTTTCTAAAAAAAATTAATCAGAAAATCGAGAAATATGATTGTAACACAAATAAACTTTTCGCGATTAGTGCTGTCATCAAGCACTTAACTTAAAATGAATTGCTGGTATCACAGACGTTATATTGAGAATTGGAATGATGCCAATTGATATATCAATGAGTCCGTTACACACAAATAAAATCTAAAACAGCACTAGTATTTGGACGGAATGTGATGAAGAGCGGGCGGATCCATTGACAAGATGCAAAACAAACGGATAATAAACTAATATTAATATACAAAATATAAATATTGGCCAGGGACGGACTGGGTGACCCTGAGCCATGGGACCAATGGGATACATAGACCTCTCAACCTCAATTTTCAACAAATTTTCGGGATTACTACTCCCACTTGTTCCTTGCTCAGCACCAACGATGCACCTTTTAATGTTCTCGCCAAATAAAGGCAATTCCCTTTTTCAATAAATTAAACGAGACAAAAAAAAAATGATAACAAAATATTCGCTTAAAATGTTTTGTTGTTGGATTCCAGACCTTCGGACGGCTTCATCAGCGGTCGTGGTTGGAGTCCGATTCTCCCAGTCCACAGTCCGACCCCGATATACACTAATCTGTGAATTGTTTTTCTTGAGTTTTTAGCACTGATCTGATTGTAGTTATGATTGCGGTGGGTATAGCATAGACGGAAGAAATTGTGGAAATCCAAAACCAGGCATTCCTCCAAATCCCATATATGATAAACCATTGAAGTTAAAATAAGGTGAAAATACAGGTTCGTGTAAATCCCTTGGAGATTCTGAAAAATAGAAAAAAAAATATTCTTTAAAAAAAAGACAGTCGGCATATTTTGGTTGTTGAATTTGAGCTGGAAAATAATATATTTTCTTTTCACTTTCTCTGTGTGTTTTCTGTATATGGCGTATTGCCACTCAAATAACGGGCCATTTTTTTAACTTTCAAATTCGGACCAGAGATGGAATTGAAATCTAAAATGTAGTTAATGGTATAATATGTTTATCTTGTTTCAAATGGGAGCAAGGATTCATATCAAGGAGGGGTGAAAGGTGAGGGAGGGGGGTATAGGGTTGTTTGTGAGCACTGTAAATATCCCGGTACCCAAGGTATCACCCCCGTGAAGGTCTTCTGTGTTACAAGCATAAGTTGCTAGCGTAACACCATCGAACACTTAGTTTTAGTGGAATTGTTGGGATCACAAAAAAAACTTTTAGGCTCTCTCGCAGCACCTATCATTTGATCCATGAAAACAATTTGGCAAGGGAACAGAATAAGGCTATCCATTTCCATTGCCAAATTGTTGGTGGATCATAGTTGAGTAATTTAATCTGTGGGTAAAGTCGTAGTAATAATTTACCTGGTAATACACTAGCTAAAGACAACATAGATGAGGGGGGTGATGTCTGAAAATATTGTATCTTTTTCGACTTTTCCAAATGTTCATATCGTTTTCGTTTATTCTGTACAGCATCTCCTTCGTTAACTCTCTTATTTTCATCTGAAAACAAAAACGGGATTTTTATTTCTGCTGAGGTGTGTTATAATAATGCCATTTAAATGTCTTCATTTATACTGTCAAGGTATTCACAACTGACGAAGAAAATGAACGATAAACCAGAAATCGTATTGAACATACGGACTAAAAGATTATGCAAATGAAATAAAATAAAATGAAATGGAGTTTTTCGTCCTGCAGTGTGCAATGAGGGAAATTTTGCCAGGATAATGACATTAACCTACTCTTATTTTCGATGTGTCTTATGCGACTAGTCAACACCATTATCCAAAATCGACCTTATTTGCGATTTACAGACGTAAGAGAACAAAGGAACGATTTAGAAGGTGATCTGGTACCCAACGTGAGCGACATTCTGTGCTTTAGAGGATCAAGATAATACTTACTTGAATTTTCAATCTGATTCTTTCCAGCATGTCTAGATCTGGACCTATAAATATAACAATGATTTTATAAACCTCAAATTTGAATATTTGTTTATCGTTAAACGATATTTTCACCTTTGTCTCAATAAAAATCAAAATATTTCGACTGTGTTACATGCCTCTTAAAACATAAAAATTACTACAAATTGAGATACCAGGATAAGCTCATTTTTCAGTTGATCAGATACCGTTAACATTAATATCGATTACATTACATTTCATTTATGTTCTTTTTCATACAGCACAAACAAAAACATACCTTTCTCTTTCTGTCAATCAGAAAATCAACTTTGTGCATTTTGCGTATACGCTGGGGTTCAAAGTTACAGAGATAGTAAAAAAGTATTGTGGGGAATAGATAGCATGTGAATTAGGGACAGGAAACCATTAATGGTTATAAGTTGAAATCGCGCAGCCAATTTAGTTGTGTTGAAATATTTTTCTTACTTGAGGTTTTTTCTCTAAAAACTGACTGATTTCTTGTATGTTATGAGGTCAGCTTCATAACAACCATTTTTTCCACAAAATAAACCAATAATTGTTGTCTCTAGGCCCTAATCTTAGTTAAAATATTCAACCTATTTTAACTGAGATTAGAGACAGCAATTATTGGTTTATTTTGTCGAAAAGAAACTCAAGGAAGAAGAATATTTCAACTCAACCAAATTGGCTGACAACTTACAACTTATAATCATTAATGGTTTCCTGTCTCTCAAATTCACTAATTGAGTGACAGGAAGTTCCAGTCTAAATTAGAAACTGCATTATTGCAAGAACCACATTATTGAGTCCTGTGAGAAAAATACTCATACCAGTACGATCCATCAATTATCCCCCAGAATGAACATTAAACTCTGAAATACTGATAACATTATTTGATCATAATATTAAAACCCAAGCACGAACGATCCAAACCGTAAAATAAATATCGAAATCCATGTAGATCAGGCCTGTGCAACGCACGGCCCACGGGCCAACTGCGGCACGCGAGATGATTTCTTGCGGCCCGCGGCGTCATATGAAATTTGTAGGAAATGCGGCCCGCGAGCAAATGCTTCATTTGCATTTGTCACTGTCGTTGTGGCCCGCAGATTGTCGATGCCTATTCTGATATCGAAACCCGTAATATCCTATAGATATCTTAAAAGATATATCTATGGCCCCCCTCCCCCGTCAGAAAAAAAACTGGTCAAACATGGTTGAGTAGAGTGTCTGTAATGGACATAAAAATAAGCACAATTTGGCATCCGAGAACATCAAAGTCCCCAAAATTAATTGTCACATGATATGAAAACTCATCTCCATTCACACAAGCATCATTACTAATGAGCACATGAAGCAAATTTAATCGATCGCATATTTTTGTCGATCATTTGTGTTCAATACAATAGACACTGCAGGGGCCGCGGAGCGGGCGGCCGCCGGGTGGTCATGGCCCCCACTTTTTGGCAGTTATATTTTTCTTTTATTCATTAAAATATTGTTATAATTATTTTTTTTTTTTTTATAATTTCTTAAATCTGAAAATCGAGTTGCCTTATTCCGAAGAGTTTTTGTGGTGGTGAGGGTGAGAGGTGGATTTTGGATCTGCGCCCCTAATCGCATCCACCGAATGTGGCCCATCGTTACGGAAAGGTTGCACAGGCCTGATGTAGACACATTGGCAATACGTTGGTATCAGGTATAGAACTTTTCATTTGAAGAAGTAAATCAATAAATGAGTAAATGTTTCAAAATAAAAAGTAACAGGTGTTTATAACAGTTAGCATACCCTGCTTGACGACACACCCACCACTGCTGCTCAATGATATTAGACTACGTCGTCATTAGGTTAATGATTTACGTCACAAAATCAATTTTAAATTTAACTTTCAATGGTGTTAATATTATCAAAATCAAAAAAAATCATCAAGGGAGAGAACTCAAGACAAGTCTTGTTAACTGTAATAATACACTTACGGTTGATCTCTAAAAGCCTTAGCAAATGGATTATTGCGTATTTTAAGTTGTATGATGGTCTCGTTTTGATAGGCTGTCACGGCAAAGAATGCTGTCTCTTCTAATGGTATCACTATTTCATTCTGTAAACTTTTACCATCACTGCCGGCAGGCTGTATTATCACTTTTATCATATACTTATGCATTGACTGTAATACAATCTGGAAAAAAGAGTATGTATTCTTTCATTAAAACATCCCAGCGACTATAATACACTAACCAACCAATTAGAACACGCTCGCCTTATAAACCTTCTTAGAATACAATGAGTCGGGAAAAAAATAACCGAAACAAAATGTAATCTAATTATCTCATTTTAATTAGATTGGATGGAATATGGCGTTTTTGGTGGTTTTTAGTTCGTCAGAAAGAAAAAAACAGGATAGCAACTTGGATCCTTCTAGTCAGATAAAACCTGCCGTTGGGCGGGTAGCTTAGCTTAGCTAACATAGCGAGCAGAGCGTTTAAGCGGAAGGGGGCATTTTTGAGGAGTCACTCTTGAGGGCGTCGCATTTGGCACGTGGGCCGCCATTTGAGAAGGCCTGTTATAAGGTGAAAATTATTTTTTTATTATTCTTACCATTCCTTCATTAGAATCTCTGTGATTGGTAATCTTTACTTTAGCAAATGACAGCTTTCCCATCCAAAATGAACCAATATTGGGGGAGTCGTGATGAAGTACTGGTGGATTGGGTAGCATTGGGTCCGCCATACCCACTGGAGTCCACTTGTTGTTGATGAACTTATATCTTTTGTCATCTGCTGGACAAACCTCCAGTAAAATGTTATAAAGTCGAGATTCGTTTAAACCTTGAAGGGACAGGTCTAAGTGTGGAAACATGCGCCTGAAAAAACAATGAGATGATCCAATATTTAAAGGAATAGTCAGCTTTTATGGGAATATCTTTGAGCTTGTAAATCGTCTTCAGAAGTACCAGAACTGCATAAAAATTGCATAATCCTTCAAATACACCTTAAACTATGGACAAAATTTCACCTTCCATTGTTATATAGGTGTTTTCTTTTGGGGGTAGTGAGTCGCATTTTCAACTTTCAAACGCGCAATTTTTATCTTATTTTTTTTACCGCAAATTTTCGTGTCAAAGGACACTTGCCTCTGGTTTATTAGGCCTTTGACGCCCTAATTCAATCCAAGATTTTCACGCCTCTTTCTGAAGTACATGTAATTAAAGTTCAAGCTATTGACGTAAAATGACGTTTTATGGCCTTCTTTTCAGCACATTAGGCCCTAATGACAGAAACGTAAATATTTTCACACCGTTTGCTTACAAAGAAAACTAGTTAAGATATCCAGGTCATCGCCTGTCTGTCAATTTCTTCATATGCAATGATAATCTACGAGCAACATTGATTTTAAAACTGGTACTTTCTTTTTTTATACTGATTATCTCCCTTGAAATATTTTTTTATTATAGTCAAACCGAGATATTTCGGCTAATCCGGGTACAGTCAAAACATATTCAAAACCGGTCCATTATATTTTCAAGGGTATAAAAGTATCTTATTTAGAGGGTTGTTTGTTTGGAAAGTTACAGCAACACCCTTGAAAATATAATGGATTGGTTTGGTTTGGTTTGGTTTGGTATGGTGTTTGGTTTGGTTTGGTTTGGTTTGGTTTGGTTTGGTTGTGTATATGTTTTGACTGTACCCGGATGAGCCGAAATATCTCGGTTTGACTATAATAAAAAAATATTTCAAGGGAGATGTTACGAAACGGCATGTGATATGCACGAGAATTTAGTGACGAAACTGATTAGTCGTAACGTCCCATCACTGTCACTTAGCAACACCTTCCATCTTGATTGCAATATGTAGTTTGTTGATGTCAGCCATTGTGTAATGTTGAAATTGAAATTTTGTTGAGTAAACCTTTATGGTTGAGTCTGAAATTGTGTTTGTTTTATTTGAACTGAACTAAATTCGCAACATGGTCCTACCGAGACGGATTTGATTTGATTCTCTGAACTGAATTTAGTGAAACCTTGAACCATAGAAATGAGTGAAAAACTGAAAAGGATTCGCGGAGGCCATCGGGCGTTCGTCAAACGAACTGTGAATAGAATATTAGAATTGATCCAGCAACTAAGAGACCGTGATATATCCGAAGAGGATGTTGAAGTATTAAAAGCAGCAAAGATTACACTGATAGAGAAAAAGGAAACTTTACAGAAAATTGACGAGGACATTCTCGAAAAGGTTAGTGATGATGAAATCGAACAGGAAATTTTCGATCAAAGTGAATTTTGTGAGTATGTAACACATATTCTAGTGAAAATTGACGATACTTTAAAACTGATTGAAGTTGAAAATTCTAGGCCTAATCCAGACATTGAAAATGTAAACAATTCACCTCAAAAATCAGTGAAAGCTAAATTGCCTAAATTAACATTGAATAAATTCACCGGCGAACCTGTTGACTGGCAGACATTTTGGGATAGTTTTAGTGCTGCGATTCATTCTAATGATGACATTTCAAAAATTGACAAATTTAATTATCTGAGAAGTTTATTAGAAGATTCTGCTTTAGCCGTTATATCTGGATTTTCCCTGACTACAGAAAATTATGACGCCGCCGTGGATCTCCTAAAAGATAGATTTTCGAACCCTCAGGTCATAATTTCCCGCCATATGACAGCATTATTAGACTTGCCGAATGTAACCAATATTGCCGAAGTTTCAAAAATCCGAACATTATATGATAATATTGAAACGCGTTTGAGAAGTTTGGAGAATTTAGGCGTTGCATCAGAATCCTACGGAAACCTATTGATACCAGTTATTTTAACGAAAATTCCAGACGAAATTAAATTATTAATTAGTAGAAATTGCGAAAAGGATAAATGGGATGTAAATCAAGTATTAGAAGTTTTCAAAACCGAAGTTGAGGCCAGAGAAAGATGCGTATTGATTAAAACGTCTACAGCAAAACCAAATGATCCAATTAAACGTGACGAAAGCAAAAGACATGACTTTGCCTACAGATCTAAGCCCGCTTGCACTGCATCGACTCTGTTTACTAATAAAACCAATTACCAAGGTCCTTATTGTAGTTTTTGTGGACAACAACATTCTTCATCAAACTGTGACGTAGTTACCAATACCATTAACAGAAGAAGTATTCTACGAAAAAAGGGAAAATGTTTTCTGTGTTTACGTTCTGGACACGTAGTCCGAGACTGTCAATCAAAATACAACTGTTTTAAGTGTCATGAAAAACACCACACGTCATTATGCGACAGATCAGCCCATGATTCATCAACCCGGCCTACTTATAGTAAACCCAATCCATCCAATAACAGTAGACCTGCCCATGCCATGTGCGTAACCAGTACAACCTCAGTTCTCTTGCAAACAGCCTTAGCTCCTGTCGGAAGGCCAGACAGAGCACATAATAAAGCCATTTCTAGAATTATCTTTGACAGCTGCAGTCAGCGAACATATGTATCATATAGGCTACGCGATAAGCATCGTTTATCAGTGATTGGTTCTGATAATCTCCTTATTAAAACTTTCGGTGATGACACCCCTAGACTAAAGTCATGTGATTTAGTACAGCTAGCCGTAGCAACCAAGGATGGTATGGAACTTTATATAAACGCCTACTGTATACCTACGATATGCAGCCCAATTAGCAACCAAGTTCTTGATATAGCCCTTCGAAAATACCCACACCTACAAGGTCTTGAATTAGCTGATATACCTACCCAATCTGATGACTTAGAAGTTGATGTATTAATTGGTGCCGATTACTATTGGAACTTTTTTAATGGTGTTACCAGAAGGGGGGAGACAAGTGGTCCCGTCGCTCTTCAATCAAGACTCGGATGGATTTTATCCGGCCCCGTCATACTTACCTGTGACAACTTACCTGCATGCTCAGTTAACTTTACCTCAACTCACGTACTTCAAATTGATTGTTCAAAAGCGCCTATTATATCTGAAGAAAACGTACACGTAACAGAAGATTTGAAGAAATTTTGGGATTTAGAAACGATAGGTATTCGAAAAGATGAAGTTTCTGTTTATGACCAGTTTATAGAAGATATACAATTTGAAGATGGTAAATACGTAGTAGCGTTACCGTTTAAAGAGGATCACCCACTTTTACCTGATAATTTCCAAATAAGCCAGAAACGTTTAACCAATCTTTTACGTCGTCTACAAATGAAACCAAACGTTCTACACGAGTATAACAGAATTATTAAAGATCAACTGAATGAAGGAATTATAGAGCTAGTAGAAGAAGAAACCGCACCTACCATAGGAAGTCACCATTATTTACCACATCATGAAGTAATTCGCCTAGATAAGGATACAACCAAAACGAGACTCGTTTATGACGCCTCAGCTAGAGTTAACCCTCAAAGTCCAAGTTTGAATGACTGTTTATATTCAGGCCCGCCACTAACTCCTTTAATATTTGATATCCTGATACGATTCCGTTTAAATAAGATTGCTGTAATCGCCGACATAGAGAAGGCTTTTCTGAACATTTCCATTAAAGAAAATCATCGTGATTTCTTAAGATTCCTTTGGGTAGATCAACCGACAAAACCTAATCCGAATATAGATATTTATAGATTTACCCGTGTAGTTTTCGGACTAACTTCAAGTCCATTTCTTTTAAATGCAACTTTGCGTCACCATTTAAGTTTATTTGAAGAAACTGATCCAGACTTTGTTAAAGATACTTTGAAATCGTTATATGTAGATGATTATGCGTCAGGTTTTAATTGTGTAGAAACTGCTTTTGACCAGTGTAAGAAGGTTAAATTGACATTACTTGAAGGTGGTTTTAATCTTAGAAAATGGAACAGTAATTCTAGTGAACTGTTAAATATGATTAATAACAATGTTGAATTTTCAGAATCAAAGATTGGAAACGGATTTATTGCTGAAGACGACCAAGGTTATACGAAGTTTACTTTGAATCAAGATAACGGTCCTTGTCCTAAGGTTCTTGGAATATCCTGGAACACTCAATCTGATGAATTAACTTTTGACTTTAAGAAGATAACTCCTGCCATTGAAACCAAAGATGTTACAAAGAGACTAGTTTTAAGTATAGCCGCAAAATTCTATGATCCTATTGGTTTATTATCGCCAATTGTACTCCATTTTAAATTGCTGTTTAAAAGACTTTGCCAAGAGAATTTGAGTTGGGATGATTCTCTCGATGACGAACTTTGTATTAAATGGAAATCCTTATTAACTGATTTGCAGAAAGTTAATCAAATACCAATTCCTAGATGTTATTGCCCTGATTTATTTACCGATGAAGCAGAAATTGAATTACATGCATTTGGAGATGCATCCGAAAATGCATATGGAACTTGCATCTATTTGAGATGTCGACACGGAGAAGAAATCCATTGTACATTGATAGCATCCAAGACTAGAGTCTCGCCATTAACCAAACAAACTATGCCAAGATTAGAATTATTAGCCTGCTTAATCTCAGCACATCTTGCTAAGAGTATCCAGAAATCCTTTGATGGTGTTTTAGACATAAGCCGAGTTGTTTATTGGTCTGACTCACAAGTAGCACTCAGTTGGATACGTAATACTACCAAAGAATACAAACAGTTTGTACAGAACCGTGTACTTGAAATTAGAAGAATTAGTCCAAATGAAATGTGGAATTATTGCCCCACATCCTTGAATCCAGCCGATATATGTTCCAGGGGAGCAACTCCAACAGAATTGATTGATAACCAAAAATGGTGGAAAGGTCCAAACTTTATGTTATTGCCAGAGAGTCAATGGCCGACTCAAATTGATCCAGATTTACCAGTCGACGTAGATGTCGAAGAAAAGTCCAGCCAAGTGAGTACAGTCACGTGTTTAGCCACTTCCAGTAAGAATTTGAAGCTCGAAGAAATTATTGACATAGAAACATTTAGTAGACTATCGAAATTGTTACGTATAACTGCGCTTGTATTGCGTTTTGTGAAAAATTTGAAATTAAGCCAGGAAAATAAAACGCTTGTGCGAAACGAACTTTCAGTTGAAGAAATATTCGAATCGGAAAAATTATGGATCCAAAATATTCAAACTGAGTTTAAACAAAGCCAAACTTTAGAGAAACTAAGAAATCTCTTAATGTTTTTGAGGATGAATTTGGAATATTTCGTTGTCGTGGACGAATGGAAAATAAATTGACTTATGAAACTAATAATCCGATTTTGTTGCCAAAAGATCATCAGTTTACTAAACTCGTAATTCTAAAAGCTCATTCGTGTGTTATGCATAACGGAACTCAAGAAACATTAGCGCACGTTAGATCGAAATATTGGATTGTCAAAGGTCGTCAAATTGTCAAAAAGGTCATATCTAAGTGTAACATTTGTAAACGATTAGAAGGTCGATCGTATGGTGTACCACATGCGCCACCCTTGCCTAGTTTTCGAGTCAGTGATGATTTTGCGTTCAGTAGTATCGGAGTAGACTATGCAGGACCTCTATACGTAAAGGATATTTATAACGATTCCGGTGATATGAATAAGGTTTATATCGTATTATATACATGTGCAAGTTCAAGAGCACTTCATTTAGACTTAGCACCAGATGCCAGCTCTGCAACATTTGTGAGATCCTTAAAACGATTTATTGGTCGCAGAGGTGTACCGTCATTTGTAATTTCCGATAATGGTAAAACATTTAAGAGCGCTGAACTAAAATCCTTTGTGTCGTCGAAAGGTATAACTTGGAAATAGAATGTAGAATTGTCTCCGTGGTGGGGAGGATTCTTTGAAAGAATGGTGAGATCAGTGAAACGTTGTCTTAAGAAAACTTTAGGTACTTCTAGACTTACATTTGAAGAACTACTTACGTTGTTAATCGAAATAGAAGGAATTTTGAATTCTCGTCCTTTAACTTATTTAGGAGAAGAGTATGGTGAGCCATTAACACCATCTCATTTAGTAGTTGGAAGACGTTTATTATCCGAGCCAAATGTGTTTATTGAAGATCACGTTCCTAAATCAGTAACTGAAAGTGAAATGACTAAACGTAAGAAATATCTTAATACCGTATTATCTCATTTCTGGAAACGTTGGTACCAGGAATATCTAACTGACTTAAGAGAACATCATCGTCCAAGATATAAGATGGGTCCTAGTGTTTCCGTCGGTGATGTTGTTTGCGTCCATGAAGATAAAATACCCAGATTAAATTGGTCCCTAGCTCGAGTTGAGAAATTATTACCAGGTCGAGATGGTAAAATCAGAGCAGCTATCGTTCGTACCCATAACAAACGTGGTGAACTTTGTGAAATGAACAGACCTTTACCAAAACTGTTTCCAGTGGAACTTGTCCAAGATGATAATTGAAATTGAACTTTTTGAACTTTTAATTGAACTTTAATTGTTGATTGTCTTTACAATCAAGGGGGGAGTGTGTTACGAAACGGCATGTGATATGCACGAGAATTTAGTGACGAAACTGATTAGTCGTAACGTCCCATCACTGTCACTTAGCAACACCTTCCATCTTGATTGCAATATGTAGTTTGTTGATGTCAGCCATTGTGTAATGTTGAAATTGAAATTTTGTTGAGTAAACCTTTATGGTTGAGTCTGAAATTGTGTTTGTTTTATTTGAACTGAACTAAATTCGCAACAGGAGATAATCAATATAAAAAAAGAAAGTACAAGTTTTAAAATCACTGTTCCTCCTGCTAGTTGCTTTCCTTGAACATTATCTTTCGTAAAAATAAGATGTCTGGTTGTCAGAGACTAGACAGGAGTCAACAATGGTGACATACGAAACTTCGCATCTTTCCTAGCTCCGTATGTGTCACAGATAGGTAGAATTTTTCTGTTGATCAGAATGCAACGGCGACTTGAAAGTAGTGCGCTTTGCTAGCTGCATACGAGGTTATTGTCAGGCGTAGCGAAAATGGCCGACATATTTACGATTGATCAGCGTGTGGTCGTAATGATTTAAACGAGTATATCCGCTATGAGATCACGGTCAAAAATACTTAATAAGGTGATAAAAATTTATCAACAGGAAAAAATATAACGAAAATAAATTAGTTATAAAAGAAATAACGTGCTAATTGAAATTATTGGCACTTGTACAATTTTCAACAGTTTGTACCAATAATTGAACTTGACATTGGTCATGAAATATTTTCTGCACGTATTCCCGACTTGCAGGAAATGCCACAGTAGAAGCAAAAGTAAGGCGTAATACCACACTTTTGACTTTGGTAAGGATGGGGCGAGAAATGATCATATACTAGTAACGCATTAGTACTAGTCTCGGCTAGTTTCAACTGCCTTTAATCATATTTTGTAAACCATACCGCTGTGCCATGGAGCAGAAATTGCTGGATTGTAGTCTCTATATAAATAAATCATCATATTTAATAAATTACCATATATTATGTACGATTGAATTGAATAAAATGTGGTTCAACCAATATGATTTAGTGGAGTTATCTTACCTTCCGTTTCTGTTAATAATCATCTCCGTACCATGTTTTCTAAATGCGTTCCAAAGATTTGGGTCGTGGAGAGTTACAGTTATACCATCGACTGTCTTGCTGACAACAGAGTCAAAATCTGTCGAGGACGGTGGGTCGTTTCTTGGTGGTGATGAAGCAGGTCCATCTTTCATGGATTGATACATGCCTGGCTTATAATTGAGATGGTGGTTGCTAGTACCATCCATTGGGGGAGATTGAAATTGCGGAGTGGGTACTGAGGAAACTTTGTTTGGGGAAACCTCTGATTTATTTGAAGTGCTGGACAGATCTAATGCTGGGTTGTTCATAAATTTTGTTTCATCTCTGCGTCCTGGAGAACGATTCATTTTGGAATCAGACTTGATTCTGAACTGATCGAAGTTGAAATTTGATTTGTGGAAATACTCCTGAGATTGTTGGATCCATTCGAAGGTACCATTCCTTTGATACAGATTCTCTGGAACCTTGTAACCCGGCGGCGATGATATCTTCGTCGGAGAATGATAATAATTTCTAAAAATATCTTTGTCGTCTGGAAATCTGTTGTGAGATATTACTTCTAGCTGTGGTGATTCAAATTCATCTTCAGATTGTCCTGAGCCATCTGTAAGGCTTTTTAATTTCGTCGGAAGTCGCATCGAGACTTGGTGTTCATAAAATTGCTGAGGTGGGCATCTATTATTGATGGGGCTTGCGCCTCGGCTTGATTCTGAGTCTGATACGTCGTAGAAATTAGATCTCTCACTATACAGTTTATTTCTGGATGGTACACTTAGATCTAATACCTAATTAAAAAAATAGATACTTAGATTAGAAAAATTAATTAAAATACAAAATTGAAAATGAAATGAATTAAAATTGAAAAAATAAGTAATTTTGATAATGAAATGAAATTGAACTGAAATAAATTTGAAAGTGAAAAGAGTAAATAAAGAGTAATAAAAATTGAAAATAATTTCTAAGGTATGTAAATTAAGACAAATGACTGATCTTGTTGCACTGGATGGTTGAAATTATTTCTTATTTGCAGTTTTTGTAGATCCAGATGCAGCTGTCGGATATCATGTATGAAAGTATCAATGTATATTTGCAGTTTTTGTAAATCCAGATGCAGTTGTCGGATATCATGTATGAAAGTATCAATGTATAGCCATTATTAATTACACATTTACACAAAGAATTCACTTCAAAGAAGTTTTCAATCATTATTTAGTCCAAAAAAGTATGACCGATTATATAACGTGACGTCACTATTTATATAAAAGTCCATTGATTACTGAATTGTAGAAGAACCTGAATTGAGGTATTTAAACTGAAAAGTCATTTCGAATAATATGAGATAACTGATATATATATAAATGTCAGATCAACTGTAGGACTATAGTTTTAATCTGATCATACATCTGACTGGGCTAACTTTAAACCAAATAACTGTGACAGTAATAAGTCTTATCCAGTGATAAAAAACCAGTAATTATTATAATCTTTGAAAACTTAACAGTGATGAAATGTTGAAATCAAACGGTCCACTGTGAATGTTCCCTTGCCCCGTGACCTTTTTTTTTGCTTTACGAAAATCTTAAAAAATTACCGTTGTAGAATGTCAAAATTAAAAATGGACAACGTATAATTTTAAGTAATGAATTAAAGGATATGTTTACTAACTGTTCGACCAAAAAAAATTAGTCTCCAAATCTGGATTTTTTAGCTGATCTAATCCGTCATATTGTTCACAACCCTCCTACAAAATTTAAGCCTTCAAACACATGTGTACTTATTATTATCAGTATTTGAGAGTCAAAAATACGACTCGCCGTTTAGTAAGACTATGCGTTATATAGAAACACATAATACAGAAAATGAAGGATACATGTTAAGGTAGAGATAAAAGTGAATGAATTATATGATTTTCGTGCATTTTTAGTACTTCTTGTGGCTATTTATGTATATTCAAGTCCTAAATCGACCATCGGAAATACTGAACAATCCCCTTTAAGATTATCTGGATTCACTTGATCAAAGAATAAACTACAATGAGACGAATCCACCTTTATAAAACTAGTACACACTCCACCTTTAATCTAAAAATCTTTAAACTTACCTGTGAGTCCATTACTAAAAATATCGTCTGAAATCAGTCATAAGAGTTCGAATACACTTCTTTACTGCTTATAACAACCCTTACGTTACCAATATTGATATTTTTTTCGGTTGTAATTGCGTTACAAATATTTTTCTTCTTTACCTAGCGATCTCATTATCAGAAATGTGGGCAATATCTGCCGGCTTTGTTATAAGATGAACCTTTTCGTTCACACTTCAAGAAGGTGTGAACACCATAACAATGATCTGAGTATAGTTAACTAAAGGGTTGTTAACACTACAGACTAATGAGATAATGTATGAAATCGTCGGTGACACGTTAGGGAATACGTTAACCCCGGATTGGTCCTTATTGTAGATAATCCGGTTTAAATATTAGACAATAAAGTGTAATCATTTACCCTTGATTATCACACTAATGTGAAAAATCTTAATTCTGTGATATTTCAATAAATGATAAAGAATATCAAATCATTGTACGATATTGAGTAAATTCGAGGAAGAAATAAATCATATCCAGTATTAATGCCTGGGTTTTTAACTTGGGGGACAGCTAGGTCCTAGACTGGGGACACTGACTGAGCTATGGATCTGAAAAGATATGTAAAAGTTTATTTTTTTATCTGGGAGGATATGATTCCGATGTCCACTGCCTGCAACGACTCTATATACCCGGGACACAATTTTGACTCTTATCATTCTTCGAAATTGCATATTTTGTATGACTTCAAAGGACAATTTTTTTTCAGGGGACATGGTTATTCCCTCATGCGTAATCGGGACACTTGTGTAAACGAGTAAAAAAACAAGGTATTGATAATACGTAAGCAACTGTACATAGTTCTGTATATTATGTTGTTACATTTTATATTCTATATATTCTGTATGTCCTGTTGTTACGTTTTAAATTCTGTATAACACAGGGGATGCGCCCCCGGCTCCAGCCCCCCTCCTTTCTCTAAATCCTGGAACCCCCCCTGTAAACATGTCCATTGTGTGTGATTCTATAAATATCTAGATTCTGTATAACATGTTGTTAAGAACTGTATGTGTTACGTTTTCGAATATGTGTGTACAGAATCTGTATATCTATATGTTCAAACACATTAGTACGTATCTGTATGTTGTTATATTTTAGATTTTGTTATGATACTGTATATATCGGGTGTCCCAAAAAAAACGTCCCCAACTTTGACGAAAAGTATCTCAGCTGCTGATGAGCCGATCTCTTTTAAAATTCTCACAGATTTACTTTAACATGTCCTTGTCAGACCCTGAAAATATGGAAGTCATCGAACAAAAATTGTACAAGTACTGCCTCGAACAAAATAGCATGTCAAAAAATTCAATATCAGAGCAAATTACATATTTGAATTTGTGTTCATTGTGCCTTCACCACATCAACAACCAATATCAAACATTTTCCATCCTTATAAACTTTCACGGATCTCATCTAAAGGTACCACTCGAGAAGCGACCATCCTGCATTTCAGTTCCTGTTTAATCAGTGTGTCCCTCTAACCTAAGTGCAGTACACCTGTTTCTTAAGAGAATCCCATACTGTCCAGAGTCATTTCCATCACCAGTGGAACAAACTGGATTAACAGGAACTGAAAGGCAGGAAGGTTGCTTTTTGAGAGAAAATATCTTAAGATGAGATCGGTGAGAGCGTTTCGGGATGGAAAATGAATGATATTGGTGGTCGATGTGGTGAAAGCACAATAGACACAGGTTGAAATGTGTAGTTTGCTCTGATATTGAATTTTTTTACATGCTATTTTGTTCGAGGCAGTACTTGTACAATTTTTATTCGATGACTTTCATATTTTCAGGGTCTAACAAGGACATGTTGAAGTAAACCTGTGAGAATTTTGAAAGAGATCGACTCATTAGCAGCTCAGATACTCTGCGTCAAAGTTGGGGACGTTTTTATTGGGACACCCGATATATTAAAGTTGAAACTTTTAGATTCTGTTCATGTTAAAGAGTTAACGACCAGAAAATTGTGTTCATTGCACATTCTATTGTTTTGCCCGTTTCGCCCGTTTTGCTCACTGCAGAGGAACAAAAGAGTAGGCAGTAATAGGCCTACCCTTATTTTATTTCTTATCAAAATGGTTGGATATTCTAAAACGCAAACCAAAACCATACGAAATTATTGTCCAGCTCTCATACAGATTGCACTTTGGTCTTCTGTGATCAAAACAGTGGCACAAATCCATTAATAAAGATGGTGGGGACATATCTTTAAAATGAAACAGTATAATATGGAGGAGTGGACGGCAAAGCCCCAAAAATTCAAAAAGTGAAAGGAGGACGATGTAGTCCCTATTGGGACGATGTTGACAATGTTGCGAGCAGGTATAAATGTTGATAATATCGGCGATATCGTCACTACATCGTGCAACGGCAGGTTTTATCTGACTACATCGAGCACTTGACAGACCTCAAACCCCAGGAGCGTAAGAGGAGAAGGGAGGGAGGGTCGAGGGAGTAGGATGGTGTTTATTTTAACAAAAAGAACTTAATCGCCGGAAATAATGAGTAAATTCAATATATTAGATATCATCTAATATTAAGAATAATGCAGACCAAATCAAATGAATTTCATAGAATTTCAAAGATGAAAGGAAATAATTATACTCCACAAAAGGACATATTATTATGAAACATATTCAACTGAAGATCTGTGCCCATGGATCAAAACCAGCCTAATATTCCCGTAGCATGAAACACAGGCGCCTGAATAAAGGTGTGTTTGAGTGTGATATTAATAATTCACCAATATTCTGATATCAATATCCAATGAACTAGTTGTCACCTATTATGTTTGCTTTTCGCACATTTCCCAATTATAGAATAACGTTCTTATGAAAGTAATATCTTATTCGCTAATTATCTTTTTATGGTAGATATATTGTCGTCATTTCGTTCTTGTGATATATTATGAACTTACTTATATTATATATATAGGCCTATATCATATATATTTTTTTTTTTTTGCGTTTTATTTTATATCAGATGTTGAATAATATTTCATAATTCTGAATTCACAGATAATTATTATAGGCTATCAATAAGGTTTAAGGTTAAGGTTTAAGGTTAAAACGTCACACATAAGTGCGTATCTGATCTAAAAAAAATATGGTTGGCTTTTATTTTTTAATTTATAATAATATTCCATCGATTTGAACCATTCCAATTTCCAATCAAAGGTCAGTGGGTCTTATTTTTTGGGGGAATTGGAAGTTAAATGAAAAAGATCGCACAGAATTTATATACTACGGAGCCCCTAACACGCAGTGGAAATACTTTTTTAAAAAGTTATTTCGTTTTAACGAATTAATTATTTCGATTAATTTGACTATTTCGTTTAAACGATTTAAATTATTTCGTTTAAACGAATTAATTATTTCGTTTAAACGAATTAATTATTTCGTTTAAACAAATTAATTTGACTATTTCGTTTAAACGATTTAAATTATTTCGTTTAAACGAATTAATTATTTCGTTTAAACAAAATAAAATAATTCGTTTAAACGAAATAATAAAATAAATATTTCGTTTAATTGAAATAATTATTTCGTTTAAACGAATTAATTATTTCGATTAAACGAAATAATAAAAAAGATATTTACACTGCGTGTAAGGGGCTCCGTAATATACAGACATTATTATTCAGCTTTTTTGACGTTATATTATAATTATTGTTAAGCATTTCTATAATTGCAAGCTCCACAGATATCTGAAAGGAAATGGGATTGATGCCAAAAGTATCCATGTTCATATCACTGCAGAAGCAAAATTCAGACTCTTGGCACTTGATAATTATTCATGGCAGAAGGATATTTTCGATGACCGCAATAACATTAACGGTAACAAACTTCGAACTTACAGACAATTTAAATTAAGTCCTAATACAGAACCTTATGTTTTAAACGCCAAATTAACAAGGTATCAAAGACGACTAATATGTCAAGTTCGAAGTGGCTCATTACCCATTGCTATTGAGACAGGTCGCTACACCAAACCCAAAACACCCATTGAAAATAGGCTATGTTCTTTATGCAATAGTTATAAAATCGAAGATGAATTTCATGTTATTATGGAATGTAATGCATACAATGATATAAGAAGACATTTTTTAATTGAATTTGTAGACCCCACACTACCAAGATATCATGAGTTTAGCTATGATCTATTTTTATTAATTATGGCAGACGATAATGCCCAATTAAAACTAGGTCAATTTTTAGAACAAAATGTCTTATAGGAGAAAATTGTTATTGTAATTTTATATGCTTAAAGCGCTCTTTTAAAATTGTTAGTTTCTGTTAGAATATTTTAGACATTTTATATACTAACTGCCCTTTTTTAATTGTTACAATATTGTGATAAAGTTTTATGTCATTATTGCTTTTATAAATACCTTGAATACTTTAAGTCAAAATATGTTTTTTTGATGTGCTATAAGTATAGCCTTTGTTAATTTTCTTAAATCATATTTTTCCCCTTTGTATTTAAAATTTTAATTTTGTTAACTTTCTTAAATTATATTTTTGTCCTTTGTATTTGAAATTTTAACTTTGTTAATTGACATTTATTGAATTTTAAATATATGTATTTAATCTACTGTATTTAACAATTTATTGTGATAATTTCTGTTTATATTGTAGTGTATCGTAGGCCAAATATGGCCGGAAATCATTATTTTATTTTGTATATAGATATGGTTGTATTATGTAATGATTTGTTACACTTTAATAAAATATTATTATTATTATTCATTATCCGTTCAACCAATAAAATTTAAGAATCTGGATTTTTTTTTAGCTAATCAAATCCGTATAAATGTTAACAACTCTCCCTCAAGCCTTCAAATCCCCATAAATCCATAAATATCAGCGTTTGAAAGTCATAAATGCGACTCGTACTTTATAGTGGCTGCAAATATCGTATGACTTTCATGTTGGCTCTTATTGTTACTTACGGTGGTCGAAGGGGTACCAGGAGATTGTGTTAAAAAAACAGGGGTACGAAGAGTTCAAAAGGTTGGAAACCAAGGTGCTAGTATATGGAAGAAATTATCTGGAAGTATATACCGACTTGCCCTATTAAATTAAACAAAAAGAGCCTATCTACGACATACGGACATATGGCTTCGAGCATTGAGGGATAATTACGAAGAGATCAGAGTTGGTCTTAATTAAAATCAATAAGGCCTACGTGGATTTGTAAAGATATAACAGATGTGAAAGGATTGTTATATTATCACCATGACTGTATTGAAATATATTAACACCTTCATAATCACGTATTGATTGGGATAGGGACATCCTGAAAATTAGTCCATGATTATCAATAACAACTTCACAGATACGTTATTAATTCTTATAATTTACACCTGCTGCAATCGTATCAGCGCCATTTTGAAACACATGAATGACAGTTTTTGACTTTCATAAGGATTGGTTGTGAAATTATGAAATTTTCCAGTTTAAATTCACGACTTCACTACAATCATTTATAACCGGATCAGCGCCATTTTGAAACAGTATTACCATACCAGTAGTATAATGCCAGTTTTTGACTACCAAAAGGTTTTTGTCGTGGAATTTTTTTTTCTAAATTCACGACTTCAGTACAAGCTGATATCGCTCACAAATGCTGCAAATTTATCTTCATAATATAAAAACATCATACATTCAATACCACAGTGACAGTAAGTAATTGAGGGAACAGAATAGGGCAGGCCTTCTCAAATGGCGGCCCACAGGCCAACTCCGACCCGCAACGTCCCCAAGATTGGCCCTCAAAAGAGTGACCACCTATCGCTAAAACGAAACGCTTTCCTCTAGGTAAGCTCTTTTTGGCCCTTATATTTTAGTCATAAAATACATTTGGCCCTTTACGATAATTAATTAAGAATGTCCAGTATATACCAAGGAGTCATGTAGAGGCGCATTGAAAATTCAGCCCATCGAAAATTTTTGTCACAATGAAAAATATCAAACACTGATTGAAAATGAGTAAAATTACAAGAAAATCTAATGTTACAATTTACAATTCCTAAAACCATCTTCACACATTAAAGGGGAATGTTCAGCATTTTCGATGGTCGATTTGGGTCTTGAATAGTAATTAACCTTCAGTTTTATTGAAAATGTCAAAAAATCGCACAACCCCTTCAATTATACCTTTCATTTTCCATACATATGTATTTTCTATATTAAGCATAGTCTTACTAAACGACGATGCGTATTTTTCACTTTCGATACACGGGGATTTGAAGACTTAAATTTCGAGGGAAAGTTGAGAACATAATCAGGGATTAGTTAAGCAAAAAAATCCAGCCTGAGTGCCGAGACTAAAATTTTATTGGTAGATAGTGAACACATCCCTTTAGAGGGGCCTTTAGCGTTCCCTTTTTCTACGACCTAAACACATATTATACGTATTATAAATAGTAAGTTGACTGGTTTCAAGTTCAAGTTGATGCATCAAGGTCAAAGACACAACAAGTTACGTCTGAAATTTTATCAATATTAACAGGTAATGCACAACTGACAAAATCAATTACACTTTCTCCTTTCCTTTTATAGCATCTTCATTAAGTAAGGCTATATGACGTATTTATAGTTGTCGCTTCTCAACCCTTTCGAACCACTTCCCCGCTTGAGAAAAGAAAATTCTGCCATAAATTACCCCTCTAGCTAATAAATATTAAAACAAAAACTTAAACATGCTTTTGAGGTATTTGTAATGATATTTGGATTAAGTTTGAGAAAAAAATTAAATTTTGCAAATATCTGAAGCCATTTCGGACAGTATTTTTTTTTTATGAACAGATCATGCTTAATTGAAGAAAAATGGCGCACTAACCATTCGTGCCAATTTTCTCCTATTCACAATATTTTCCCTTGTTTGTAATACACTCCCACATCTCCCTCTTTCAAATTCACATGACCTCGGTTCAGAAGCACGTAAAGGTTCTGTTTGCAACAGATAATAGGGTGCGTCTTTTCACAGCCGAAGACCACCGAAGACTACCGATGTCCACCGACGACTACCGAAGACCACCGAAGACCCAAATTTTAGATCTAATTCATTTTTAACAGCTCTTATGGGCAATTGTTTCATCATGTGAAGTCAAATTATGCCACATAACAAGCTGTGGCAAGTGGAAAACTGGGTTCGGTTCAACAACACCAACCAAAGACATTTTGATGTACCCGTCTGCATTGCTGGAGCAGACTGTCGTTTCGTGTCGTCTGGCATATATGCAAGACAAATAAATACAAGTAAGGGGGTACAATCAGACCATTTATTCACAAATAAATATGATAAGAATAACGAAACAAAGAATATATACATCACAAATAACAATAAATAAGAGACATTAACGAGGACGGGTTCTCACATTCACGGGGCGTTTTCTTTGGCACGGTTTTTTTGCTACATCTCGAGCTTTAGTCGGTACCTGGTATTTTCCATCTGATGAAATTATAGTTTCAGATGGATTTTTTCTTTTCTTATTTGTTAAAAACATTAAAAAATATCGACTTTTTTTGTTCAGTTGTTCTTAACCTCCAATAATGCTCAGATACTAAGTATCTTTTCTCATTTGTCGTAAGCTTATAATCCCCCGTATTATGCAGAGCGGCTCTTAAATTGATAAACTGATAATCAACACAATCGAACAGTTTTTTGATAAGTTCAGGTGTCGATTGGGATTTCCAATTGATAGCAAATTTAAATACTCTATTGATTGATTAGGCATTGTTATTTGTCCACAACTTTGGTGACTTAATATTGCTAGCCCTTCGTAAAACTTAATATTATCTTTAAGGTGTTTTGTACAAAGTCTTCGTGTGGCATTTGGAAATGAATGTTCAATAGCTTTTGTCATCGCTCTCTCATTGTCAGTTCCAAACTCAATACTTTGATCGAAACGGATCTCGAAGTCCTCAATTGAAACTTCGGTAGCAAGGTGCGAGAAAAATTCCTTATAAGTTGTATAAGTCGCATATGTAAAAAAACAAAACACTTAGTTTGGGGGCATTAGTTTAAAAAGACATTCTGAAATTTAAGACTTTAAGTTAAGTAAATATATATAAAAAATATAGATTGCCATACGCCCACATGAGCAAATTTGAATATTCCAATGAATACACATACCAAGTTACATTCAAATCAAATGAAATATACACAAGTTAATTTTAACGTTTTTTGCACTACATCAAGGGCGATAACTCATAAACTGACGACTGGAATCAAGCCAATTTCGAACTGATCCGAGATATCATCGATTTGGGCCTTGAATAGTAATTAGTCTTCAGATTTACTAGAAATGTCAAAAAATCGCACAACCCCACCCCGCATACCTTAACATTTATCTTTCATTTTCTGTAAAAAATGTGTTTTCTATATTAAGCATAGTCTTACTAAACTACGAAGCGTTTTTTTCACTTTCGATACACGGGGATTTGAAGGCTTAAATTTCGAGGGAGAGTTGAGAACATTATCGGGGATTAAAAAACAAATCCAGTTCCGAGACTACAATTTTATTGGTCTAACAGACAGTGAACACATCCCTTTAGCCTTTAGCGTTCCTTTTTTCTACGACCTAAACACATTATATTATTATAATGGTAAGTTGTCTGGTTTCAAGTTCAAGTTGATGCATCAAGGTCAAAGACACAACAAGTTACGTCTGAAATTTTATCAATATTAACAGGTAATGCACAACTGACAAAATCAATTACACTTTCGCCTTTCCTTTTATAGCATCTTCTCAGTGGCGTGGTGGCTCCAAATTGGCTTGGGGGCACAAATCCTTTTTGGCGCTCCCTGCAACTCATGGTCCCCACCCACACCCTAAGGTATTCTGTTCAGGTATGGATCACAATGCATGAATGCACTGATGCACATGTAAAACCTCTGGAGCCCTTCGACCGTGGAACACCGCGTCGAAGAGGAGGAACGAGGTAATACGGGGTTCCTTTCATGGAAAATTTTGAAAATTAAGACTGTTGTAGGTGCGATCTAGATATATTTCAGGCACTTGCAGCCCCGATAAAAATATTCGATACTGAAACGCAAAACACAATTTTTTTAGGTTTTACGTTTTAACTGTAGTAAACGCGGGTTAATTCAACATTGTTCTAAAATTGAAATTAGGCTTTCGACCCCAGAAGTAAATTCAAAGATCCAAAATAATTAATTCAGTCCATAGGAAGACCGGAAAGACCTAATTTTGAAGTACAAAAGCAATTTTACCATTTGTCATAGTGAACGCTTGTAGCGAGCGCGGACCTATGAGAGACCCTCATAGTTGTCTCCCTTGAATAACTGTAAGCAGTGAAATGTAACATTTCGGCTCACTCCCTTCATTTATCACAACTTAATAGGCTTTATCCTTGGGTGATTACAAACACTCACACCAAGTTTCATCAAAATCCATCAAGAAATCAGCTCTCTATCGGGTCCACAAACAATTCAAGAACGAGGGCAATAATTCATAGTAAATATTGTTCAATTGCTCTTATTTTCAATAGGCTTAATCCTTGGGTAATTACAAACACTCGGAAACTTCAAGGCTTTAGCTATTTGAATCAATGCAGGAAGGCTATTTGACGCTATATTTTTGTATTTTTTTGTATGTTTATGTCTGCGGTAGGTCGGCTCAACTTTACCGACGGATATCAATAACGGGGGCCGATCCAGGATTTTATAGAAATGTGGGGGGGGGACTCTGAAATATAACTTGCTTCAAATGGAACGGCACTGCGAGCGCCGAAGGCGCGAGCGGCAATTTTATAGAGTGTTCTGACATTATTCGGTCAAAAATAAGGGTGAGGGCTCGAGTTGTATTGGGACTAAAAGAATAAGCTCGAAAATAATTATTATTTCTTAACGACCGATTTTTTTTCGAAGGGCTTTTGGCGCCCCTTGCAACTTCGGCGCTCCATTCGCAGGGGGGGGGGGGGGGCACGTGCCCCCCAGCCCCCCCCCAGCCCCCCCCAAGCCCCCCCCCCCCAAGCCCCCCAGGCCACCACGCCACTGATCTTCATTAACGCTGTATGACGTAGGCTAGGCCTATTTAGTTAAACTACAAGGATATTTACCAAATCGACTCTTTACGGCCGCCATCATGAACTAATTTAAATATAAAATATCTATTTCTGCTATCATTGCAGATGTGTTTGCTTAACGATTCATTTTAAACTTGTCCTCACGAAATTATGTCGAGCTCTCACCTTTTGTTCTAATTTTACATGACACTACTTTTATTTTATTATCATAACATAACAATTTTTATGATCAGTTACGTCCCTTGAATTGTCGAAATTGGGTATTTTCATCAGTTACGTCCCTTGAACTTTTGATAATTTGTCGTCTGGTCACTATTTTCATTCGACACGTTTTCATGCTTTTGTTTTGTTGTTTGTTAGCCTACTACATATCGGGTGTTCCAAAAAAAACGTCCCCAACTTTGACGCAAAATATTTCAGCTGCTGATGAGCCGATCTCTTTCAAAATTCTCACAGATTTACTTCAACATGTTCTTGTTAGACCTTGAAAATATGAAAGTCATCAAACAAAAATTGTTTAAGTACTGCCTCGAACAAAATAGCATGTCAAAAAATTCCATATCAGAGCAAATTACATATTCGCATTTGTGTTCTTTGTGCCTTCACCACATCAACCACCGATATCAACCATTTTCTTCCTGATAAACTCTCAGGGATCTCATCTAAAGGTACCACTGTCCACTCAAGAAGCGACCATCCTGCATTCCCTGTTCAGTGAGTGTGTCCTTCTAACCCAAGTGCAGTACAACAGTTCCTAAAAAGATTCCCATACTTCTCGGAGTCATTACCGTCACTAGTGCAATAAACTGGCTGAACAGAAACATAAAGTCTAGATGGTTGCTTTTTTGGGGAGAAATTACCTTAAGATGAGATCGGTGAGAGCATTTCAGGGTGGAAATTAATGATGTTGGTTGTCGATGTGGTGAAAGCACAATGAACACAGGTTGAAATGTGTAGTATTCTCTGATATTGATTTTTTTACAGGCTATTTTGTTCGTGGCAGTTCTTGTACAATTTTTTGTCGATGACTTTCATATTTGCAGAGTATGTCAATGACATGTTGAAGTAAATTTGTGAGGATTTTGAAAGAGATCGATTCACCAACAGCTGAGATACTTACCGTCAAACTTGGGGACGTTTTTATTGGAACACCCGATATATTATGTGAAGAAGCCACTATGGTGGCATTAGTTTAAAAAGACAGACACGAATTTAAAGCGATACTACGTCTTAGAATAAACTTGGTCAATAAGAGTATATATTCATCAACAGTGTCCAAAGTATACAAACAGAATCAAATAAACCCATAAAACTATTTAATTTTCCATACAATTACAGATTACTATTGATAAATGCCTTAAATTAGATTAAGACATTTATCAATTATTGTATTTAAACATAGTTTTCCGGATTTATCAGATTATTTAGGTAATCTGTTTTATAGTTATGCCACTAAGTTTGTCCCCTGATAAATATATATACTCCTATTGACCAAGTTTGAAAATTTAATTTTTTTGTTAATTCTAAGACGTAGTATTCCTAATTATATAAAAAATAAAATAGCCTCTACTGCTATAGAGTATGCTATTATTTTAATTAAGTGTGCGCGATCATCGTGCATTTTTAGTAATTCTGGAAAATATTTTTGTATTTTCAAGACCTAAATCAATTATCGAAAATGCCGTCTGTTTTTCTACCAATTTTCACCCAATCTTGTCTGATGTTAATTGTTCTAACATTTGATGAACACGTTTAATCATATTTAACTTCCGTGTTGATAATAACGTGTCTGACATTGACATTAGTAATATGGTGAACCTAGCTACTACCTCTAAATCACTGGTCTGCTTAGGCTACTTGGGCTATTTCCCCTTTTTGATAATATGTGTTTCTAGCGCATTATCCATGTTTTCTTAATATTCTTATTGCATATCCATATAAAATCGTGACTGGGAAGTGTTAATATTTTTTTCCCCAACACAATCTTTTCCCAACGACGAGGAGGAGCAGTGCCTACACCTGCTGGAAACTTTGTGAATTGTTCCGTATTACAGTGATGATGCTAGCTTTATTGCTGACGAGAACGCCTGGAAAAAGATTTTTTTTAAATGTGAAAGGGCTTTTTCTGGAAATATTTACATCCTGAAACGCGATTTCCTGACATTTCCTGAAGAATTGAGGTTTATTTGTGTAGGGGGTGCGGGACCAACACAAAATAGTTTCGAGAATTAGACGCCTGAAACGCAAATCCCAGACATTTCCTGAAGAATTAAGGTTTATTTGTGTAGGTTCTGCGGAATCGTGGGTCGATTTTTCCAAGTCTCAGAAACGGGGACTTTTTTAGCTCAGCAATTTAGTACTGGTTATCACAACTCACCATTGAAATTTGAGTCTTCAAATCCATGTGCATCCATGATTATAATCATTTGAAAGTTATAATGCCTTACTACACATTAGCGATACATATGCAATATATAGAAAAGTCATCTATAGAAATAGAAGAAAAAATGTCTAATTTAAGATATATTTTAAGGAAATATGCAATTTTCGTACATTTCTAGTGCTTCTGAAAGATACTTAGGTATACATGTATTCAAGACCCAAAATCAACCAATAAAAATGAAGACTGGTCCCCTTTAACATTTTTAGCAACTCACTATCGGTTGTGAAAAGTTTACTCTTGAAAGTCCACAGGCCTGTAGGGAGCAATTTCATGGGAGGGGGGTCAAATTGTTTTTATTATACGCCCTCATCTCTCTATGAGGACGTATATTGTCGGCACCCCTGTTCTTTGATATGTGTATACATATTCATAAAACGAAGATCAAGTTCGAATTTGAGCTATTTTCGATCGTAAGAAACAGAGTTATTGCCCTTGCCCCAAATCATTAATAAAATTATGCTATTACTATCTTAGTTTTTAACCGATTTTGATGAAACTTAAAATGGATGTTATTGGACCTAAATCGAAAGGTTTGAGAAAAATTAGTTAACTCCTGATTAAAATTAAAGCTAACCTCGTTAGTAGCAGAGTTATTGCCCTTGCCCCAAAGTCTTGAATATGCTATTACTCTCTTAGTTTTCAACCAATTTTGTTGAAACTTAAAATGGATGTTATTGGACCTAAATCAAAAGGTTTGAGAATGTTTAGGTTAATCCTGATTAAATTTAAGGCTTTTTCGTTAGGCGTATATGGCCGTGGTCCACTATCTTATTTATTCTTATTCTGAAGAGTGTTGGTGCAGAATTCAAGGCCTTATACTAACTATAACATTAGTATTAGACGATCAAGATGAGGGAAAAATCAAGTTATGTTGTCGCTTGTGTTCTGAAAACTTTAGTTACCTCCCGTGATTTTAGCTCTCTAGATTAAAAATTAGAATAGCATAGATTTATAAAGGGAGGTTATTCATATTTTGCTGAATGTAAACAATTAATTACACGTGTTGAAAATAAAACTCTTTAAATTTTGGATCAACAGAGGTTAAGACGATGGCATTGTCCGATTTGGTATGATTAATGATTTCTTTTTTTTCTTCAAAAGTCTTTTTGGATTCACATTAAAGAAACCATGGCACGGTAGTTAAATGTGAGGGGTGGGTTTTTCACATCACAAATTTTCAAAATAAACTTTCCCTTTGAAATAAACACCCTCTCAGTGGCCCTGGGCCCAGAAATTTCACTTGAAATTTGCCGACAAGCCACATTTATTTTCGGACTGGAGTTGGAGTACCTGGAAGTGATGTTTTTTATTAACGTTCTTTCAGTTTATAATTGATTTCTTTCTGTTTCAGTCAGCATCACAAGTTCAAGCAATTGGTGCTGCCTTACAGCGACCTGATGAATTGGGTAATAGGGTAAGTATTCAATATTGTGAGATCTACATCATCTTTTTAAGATCTATTTCTATTTCAGTGGAATATATAGCTCAATCAGTTGTAGGATGTTGGATTTTTCTTTTCAAGACAATACTTTCCTGTAGGTTCAAATCTTCCTCAAGATAAGGATTATTCTTATGCTACAGCCATTGCTTTCGGGCAGGCCTTCTCAAATGGCGGCCTGCAAGCCAAATCCGGCCCATGACGACCCTGGGAATGGCCCCTTAACAGTGACCTCTTACCATAAAACACTCTGCTGGCTATGCTAGTAAAGCTCTATTTGGCCCTTGTATCTTTTATTTAAAAGTATTTGGCCCTTTACAAAAATTAATTGAGAAGGCCTGCTATAGGGTATTGACTTTTATTTGAATAATATATAAAATTGCATTGAACTGCAAACAGTACTGCTTTGACCTTCTGGGCCTCCCTCATCAGTGCCTGCAAACAGTACTTTTGAAAATTTGGTTAAGTGTCCTTAATAGCTTTGTGTTTGTTTGTACTAGGTATATAATGCAAGGCATGTATGTAGGCCTAATATATGTGTTTATCTGTTACAGGAAGATGTAGAATTACAGTGGGCTATGAAAGCTTCTAATCATGCTGAGACATATTTTAATGTAAGTATTTTAAAGAAGCCACTTCATGGAACCAAACTTATTTAGATCATTCCATCTCAAATCAACCGGTGGCTCCTAAGTCACCCTCTCAGAAAAAATGGAAAAAATTACAGGTACCGGTACTCCTATACCAAAGATGTGTAGAAATCCCAATATATTAGGTCTGTATCTAAAAAATTGTTGAAACTACAGCCCCTAGAATTTTTTTTCGAACAAGCTTGTTGGAGCACTTCCATCATGAATGTCTCTCCCTGTATATATAGTACAGCTTTGAAAATCATTCTCTGGGGCTAACTTTTCCTCTTTCCTAAAAGTTTTTTTAAATTTTAGTTGTACTAAGGTAGTCCTAGAATGTGTTACATTGAAAAAATATATGAATTTTGCCAGTTTACATTCAGGGTTCATACATGTCCTCTGAGCAAATTTTCCCTGATATTTTATTTTATCATTTTACTTGATTAATTTTATAAAAATGGATGGATGGAAGTGGTTTATTTTATTCTTGATCATGATTAACCAAACGCAACGCAAAAAGATGAAAAAAAAATAGGGGCCTATTAATATGAAATATTATTTTTCCAAAAGGGAAAATAAGTCTATTAATACCTTGTATTTAAAACCTTTCTGTACCGTATCATAAACCACTTAATTTTAGTGGATTACAAGAACCACCCTTTAGAATGGAGAATTGAAATGTTACAAATCCCTACTATCACATTGTATATTTATTTATAGTATATTCTATTGTAATATGATTCTTTGGCTTCGGCCGAAACTTAATAAACTATTATTATTATTATTACATAAAATATTTAAAAAACCTATTTACAATCTCTTTAATATAGCAATCTTATTGCAGATTATCACAGCAGTTGACCCAACCACTTTAAAGCTAACTAAATTTGATGATGAAATCTACAAGAAGTTTAAAGAGGATTTTCCTGATTTTAAAATTGATGTGATTGATCCTGAACAGCTCAAATCAGCTGAAGCTAAAGCGGTAAGTTTACAGTCAAATGTAATATATGAGAAATGTGTTCCTTTCTTAACTGTATACGGTCTTACTGTTGCTCTCACAACATGATATTCTTGCCATTAATGACCAGTAAACCCTTTACGTTGAGCTATTGAGATGTTTCCAATTTCAGCTTTAAATTCTAACGCTCCCTTTGCAAAATAAAGTTTCAAAGTTTTCATGTGAAGGTAATGGCAAAATGGAAGTGTGACTTTTTCCTGCAAAAATATATGGAATAATATGATAGGTCGAAAAGTAAACCCTTGACCAGTGAAAAGTATAATGATGAGAATATCATGTTGTGGTAGCAACAGTAAATTAAATAGTTTTATGGGTTTATTTGATTCTGTTTGTATACTTTGGACACTGTTGATGAAGATATACTCTTATTGACGATGTTTAAAGGGGACCAGTCTTCATTTTTATTGGTTGATTTGGGTCTTGAATATACTTAAGTATCCTTCAGAAGCACTAGAAATGTACGAAAAATGCATATTTCCTTCAAATATATCTTAAATTAGACATTTCTCCTTCTATTTCTATAGATGACTTTTCTATATATTGCATAGTATCCATAATGTGTAGTAGGGCATTATAACTTTCAAATGCTAATAATTATGGATGCACATGGATTTGAAGACTCAAATTTCAATGGTGAGTTGTGATAACCAGTACTAAATTGCTGAGCTAAAAAAGTCCCCATTTCTGAGACTTGGAAAAATCGACCCACAAAAATGAAGCCTGTGCCCCTTTAAGAACTTAATTTTTTTGTTCTAAGACGTAGTATCGCTTTAATTAACATTAAAGTCCTTCTTGTTTTGATGTTCGATTCCTATATTTGGTCTGTATCTTTATAATTTATAGAGATGGCGAGCATTTTGTGAAGAATTTAAGGAGGTAGAAGATTACAATTATGGATCCTTGTTAAGATTGGATACTACAAAAGATTATTCGGAATCTAATACTATATTTGGTGAGCGATTTTCTGTCAATTCGTTCTTATTCATAAGGTTCCTATGAAATCAATCAGTCCAGAAATGGCTCAGTGAGTCCAGATGTCTGAAAACTGCATCTGAGAATCCTAGGTTTTTCACTTAGATTTGCTGCTACAATTTGATGCAATTTTGATGCGAAATTTTATATCAACGATTTTGCCTCTTCTGACAGACAACGATAAAAATGCCTTTAGTGTTGATTTTGTCTACCTTGGTTTGGGACAAAGCACTGTGCATTGGGGGACATTGCCGGAATAGAGGCAGCAGCCTTCTTCTATCAAATTTTCACCTGAATGTAACTGTGTCCTTCATACCTTAATATTTTTTTCCTCAACTGTTTCGTTGTATTAAGGTAGGATTCTTGAAAAATTAACTTAGAAAGATGCAGTCAAACCCTTTTTTTTATAATTTTTATACGCCCACATGAAATGTGGAGCGTATATTGCCGTCACCCATGTCCGTCGGTCCGTCCGTCGGTCCGTCCGTCGGTCCGTCCGTCCACAATTGCTTGTTAACACTCTACAAGCCACAATTCTTTACGGATTTTGACGAAACTTGCTGAAATTGTTTATTATCACCCAAGGATGAACCCTATTTAAAATCAAAAGAATCGGAAAATATTTAATATGAATTACTGCCCTTGTTCTTTAAAACGCGTTCAATTTTTAGCTTGTTAACACTCTACAAGTCACAATTCTTTACGGATTTTGACGAAACTTGCTGAAATTGTTTATTATCACCCAAGGATGAACCCTATTTAAAATCAAAAGAATCGGAAAATATTTAATATGAATTATTGCCCTTGTTCTTTAAAACGCGTTTAATTTTTAGCTCGTTAACACTCTACAAGTCACAATTCTTTACGGATTTTGACAAAACTTGCTGAAATTGTTTATTATCACCCAAGGATGAACCGTATTTAAAATCAAAAGAATCGGAAAATATCTAATATGACTTATTGCCCTTGTTCTTTAAAACGCGTTCGATTTTTAGCTCGTTAACACTCTACAAGTCACAATTCTTTACGGATTTTGACGAAACTTGCTGAAATTGTTTATTATCACCCAAGGATGAACCCTATTTAAAATCAAAAGAATCGGAAAATATTTAATATGAATTATTGCCCTTGTTCTTTAAATTGCGTTCGATTTTTAGCTCGTTAACAATCTACAAGTCACAATTCTTTACGGATTTTGAAGAAACTTGCTGAAATTGTTTATTATCACCCAAGGATGAACCCTATTTAAAATCAAAAGAATCGGAAAATATTTAATATGAATTACTGCCCTTGTTCTTTAAAACGCGTTCGATTTTTAGCTCGTTAACACTCTACAAGTCAGAATTCTTTACTGTTTTTGACGAAACTTGCTGAAATTGTTTATTATCACCCAAGCATGAACCCTATTTAAAATCAAAAGAATCGTAAAATATTTAATATGAATTATTGCCCTTGTTCTTTAAAACGCGTTTGATTTTAAGCTCGTTAACACTATACAAGTCACAATTCTTTACGGATTTAGACGAAACTTGCTAAAATTGTTTATTATCACCCAAGGATGAACCCCATTTAAAATCAATAAAAATCTGAAAATTTAAAATATGAATTATTGCCCTAGTTCTTTAAAACACGTTATATAGCTCGTTGACACTCTAGAAGGCACAACGATTTGAAAAAAACGTATTGAAATAGTTTATTATCACACGATAATCCCTATCGATAATCAAAAAATATTTGATTTGAGTTATTGGCCTTCTTCTTTGAAATACATTCAGTTTTAAGCTCAGAAACACTCTACAAGGCAGAAGGATTTTGACTAAACCTGATGAATGCTGAACCCTTGATGAAATCGAGAAAAAAAAAATATTTAGGCAACACTTAATTCAAGTTCTGTACGAAATGTAGGCCTTTGACTACAGGTTGAATATTTCATGGTTGTGATGGTTGCTGTTTTCTGCCAAATGTTCTTTTTTAAACAAAGCCTCCAGTGGGCGTATATTACCTTGCCTGGCAAGCTATCTTTTCTCAATGATGTGTGTAATTTTTCATTTCAGCATTGAGAATACAGTTTTTAGCCATTGAAATCGCTAGGAATCGTGAAGGATACAATTCTAAATTAAGATTTACTAAAGGACAACCAGAGAAAAGTGAAAGCTCGTAGCTTATTTCAAAAATGTATTTTAACACATGGACTACTTTCAATGTTGCACCATACAAAAGTAACTTAGACACATCCAATTAAGGCAATGCAGGTTCTGGAGTATAAGTGTGACTGGGTCACAAGATTACCTTTAATAATATTTTCAAAACTGAATCTAAACATCGCAAATATTCTTCAGACATAAACACAAGGTGTTTTTGTGAGCGGATCAGGTTTGATAGATTAGCTATGTGCATTTGTGAAGATTTTTTAAAAAATGGCGGCATTTGAAAGTTTGTAATCAAATTGTTGGCGGTCTTTAGTTTGTTAACGGAGGAAGCAATATTGCTTAATCGCTGTTTTGAATTTCTTATTTTTAGACCACTGCTTATCTCAACAAAATTGCATCAAATTATACTAGCAAATCAAAAATCTTATTAATTTGGCTGACAAAAATGCCTCAACTCAAGTCCATATAGACAAAATATTTTAACAACAGGAGACCCTTCACAAAGAATCTTGCAATCACACCCAGTTCCTTGATAGAATTAAGACGGATGAATCAAATGCGATTGGGTTTTTTAATGAATCTGGCGACTATGCAAAATACACTGGTTCATAAGGATTTTGATTGGATTATGATACATGGCAAGATACATGGCAAGCCCCTTTCTTAACATACTGATATAAGTTACGATTACATATACTTTATTATTTAAGAAATATATAAATAAGGGTATCCTTAACAATTTATACAGTAACAATGTTATCAACCCAAAATCCATGGCAAGAATGGAAAATTGGTTCCATTTTCAAAATCTTACTTTTATTTGTGAAGAGTAAGCAAAATTTTTTATGCATTTTAAAAGTAAAATCTTTCAATTTAGTAAAGTGTTTTAGAAAGAAGTTATATTAAGTAGGTTAGAAAAAACATATTCAGCTAAAAAAAAACAAAGAACAGTTCATTTAGAAATGGGAGTTAAAAGGATTGTTAAAGCGATACCACTTCTTAGAATGAACAAAAAACGAAGTTCTCAAATTTAGTCAATAAGAATAAATATTTATCAACTGTGTCCATACAGAATCCATATATACAAACAGAATCAAACATACCCATAAAACTATGTAATTTTCCATAGAATTACAGGTTATTATTGAAAAACTCTTAAAAATTTTCAATCATTGTATATAAACATAGTTTTTCTGGATTTATAAGATTATTTAGATAATCTGTTGTATAGTTATGCAACCGGGCAAGTCCCCTGATGAATATATACTCCTATTGACCAATTTTGAATTTTTGTTCATTCTAAGACGACGTATTCCTTTAAAAGGTTTTCTAAAAATGTTATGTATATCACAAATATCATCAAACACTTAGTTTAGTGCTAATTGATGCTAACAGAGTCTCCAATACACTTAAAAAATATTTAGAGAACTTTTTGACAATCCCTTAATATTCAACATAAATACACAAAAACTGTAAATTGTATTCTTCCTTCAGCAGATTAAAAATGTTTCTTTTTATACTTTGTATATATTGTAAAAATAATAAATAAATGATCAATTCCTAATTGTCTGATCTTCATCAAAAATTGATCACACCAAATAAGGTAGGCACCATTTTTAGTCCGTCTATTTGAGCAGATACAGAAGCAGAATAATTCACCATATTTTTTAAATCGGATGTGGATTTCTCTTGATAATCCTACAAATAAATAGAAATAAGTGTTTGAAATACAACTCTACATAAAGGATAAAGATTGAAATCTGACCACAAGCAGACACCTGAAGCACTGGCCAAGGCAACAGAATTTTTATTACCTTATGATGGTGAGGTCACCACTAACCAGTTACATCCAAGAGTTGTAAGTGAGAAAAGAATGGTGTTTTTGCCTATTCTTTTTGGAGGTCGGTGAAAAAGTCAATCTTTACTTCAGATTTGTTACTCCTAGTTTGGTCTTTATTGGGCTAATGAAAACAAGTTTGTAATACCATGTTGTGTGCAATGAGGAAAATATTACTAAGACAGACAGAGGCATAAACCTACTCTTTCCTTTTCCATTCCATTGTAAATAACAAGTTTGATAGAAGTTATTACATTGGGCGATATAAAGGGGTGAACATGCCCCCTTTGCCTCCCCAGATAACCAATGAGAGCTTAATTATATTTATGTGTACCTGTAGCTCCTGAATTTCTTTCAACATTGCCATATGTTTTTCTTGTGTCTTTTGAACATTTTTTCGAAGACATTTGATTTCTTGCTCTCTTTCTGTAAATAAATAATATGGATTTTAAAACAACATTATTGCAAGGTCACCTTTTGTTCCCTGAAAGGTGTCCTACATCTCTTATTGAGTGCCAAGTTAAACTAAATTTCAAAGGAGTTGACCAGAAAAAAAGCATTGTCTACCAGCTGGTTCTTGGCCAAACCTCTTAGCATTGTTCTAAGCCATATGAACCCAATTCCATTTACAGCTGGTGTTAGAAGATGACTTACTCTATATCACCAGAATCTGGCAATCCAATTGGAATTAGAATCCATGAACACCACTGAGCTAAAGGCTGTAGTGGAACAAATTAAAACTGTCTGAGAAAATTGAACAAAATTAAACTACAAAGGAACTTACCTGAATTTTTTTGAAGGAAATTTTCAATGAAAGACTGCATATCTAAAGGATCAGCTACATGTTGTGAGTCAAATGAGGATGGAGAGGAGGCATTTGGAGGGGAGATAGTTATAGTATCACCAGGTAAACTTGACGTTGCTGTTGTTGTCAACCGTTCAATTGAATTTTGCTGCTGTTGGAGTTGCTGTTGTTGTTGTGCTTGTTCATTTGCCAACTCTTTTTCTAAATCACCTGAAACATAATGAAAAAATAAAAATTTTTAAATTTGATGAATAAGAGTTTATATTCATTAGGCAACTTGTCTGGTGTCATAACTATACTGTATAATCTGATAAGATTACCTTATATATTACAATTACTACAAGATACAAAATATTAAGCATTTTTCAATAATAACCTGTAATTTAAAGGAAAATTAGTTTTATGGTTTATTTGATTCTGTGTATATAACGTAGACACCTTCTATGAATCTTATAGAGAGAGCTTTAAGAGGTATTGCTTTAACCCTTTCAACCCCGAAAGCTGGTATACCGGCTCAATCTTACAATGTATATACCTGACATGCCAGTAAACATACAACGTTAATGTAATACACTTTAAGAAATATTGCTGGGAATTCAGGATATATGACGTTTTAGCCAATATAACATCAGGGTTAAAGAGCATAAACATCTTTATTAAAAAAAAATTGGTTTACCTGTAATGGCCTGTAAATGTTGTCTACCAAACATGTGCTCTTTTTTATTATGTAAAGAACTAAAATATTGGTTACAAACACGACAATGAAGTTCTCCTACTGAGTCATCCTATAATATAAAAAAAGAATATTAGCTCTTACGCCTCTTATTAACAATCATTCCATTGAAGATCTCCTTGTCATGCCTATCGAACAAGTTCCAATATTGTCTACCGTTAAACCTAAAACCACACGATTACAAAGAGAAAGTCACTGGATTGATCAATTACAAACTGTTGTACCCAGTGGTCTGAATATCCAACATGACAATCAAATCATACCCTTTGTTGCAACCTATAATACAACAGCCAAAAATGCTTCTTTGATTGTCAAGAAATATTACAAAGAACTGAAAGATCAATTTCCTAATATTTATACTAAACGTTTGATTACTGCCTTTAAACGAAATAGAAACCTTAGTAATTTACTTGTCCATGGAAAACTAGAACCCATCCCATTAACTCTCTAAAACAATATTTGTAATTAATTGATTAACCTTTAGCATGCATTGTATTACTTTAGTCTTTTTGTATGTAATTTAAGTTGTGATAATTTAATGTGACATTATTTTTAAACTATATAATGTAAATTGAACTATATTTTTATTCTACTCATTATTATTTGAATTGATAATTGAAATGTATGCTGTCTTCTTGTGACCTTGGCCAGTGCTTCTATAGGAGAGTATCTTCTATAACACCCAATACAGACAACCTATATGCCAGATTTCTATTATAAGAAGAACTTTTTGTAATTTATAATATAAAGAGAGATATCCTGTACAATCCAATTGCAATCCAATATTTTCTAGTTATTAACAATCTGTGAATCAAATCAAATCGTATAATTTTCATAAATTCATCTGCAATATACAGCAACTTGAGAAGGAAATTTTCATATGAGGACTATCTCTCCTATCTACGTAAAATAAAAACACAACAAATACAAAAAGGTCCACTCACCTCTACATCTATAATAGGGTTATAATTATCACCGATACACTCTATCATATCATTATCACCTACAATACAGAGTTATTGCCCTTGATTAGTTTTAATAGGTTATAATTATCATTGATCATGGATACACTCTATCATATCATTATCACCTACAATACAGAGTTATTGCCCTTGATTAGTTTTAATAGGTTATAATTATCATTGATCATGGATACACTCTATCATATCATTATCACCTACAATACAGAGTTATTGCCCTTGATTAGTTTTAATAGGTTATAATTATCATTGATCATGGATACACTCTATCATATCATTATCACCTACAATACAGAGTTATTGCCCTTGATTAGTTTTAATAGGTTATAATTATCATTGATCATGGATACACTCTATTATCTTCACTACCTACAATAAAGAGTTATTGCCCTTGATTGGTAATAATAATAGGTTATAATTATCACCGATACACTCTATCATATCATTATCACCTACAATACAGAGTTATTGCCCTTGATTAGTTTTAATAGGTTATAATTATCATTGATCATGGATACACTCTATTATCTTCACTACCTACAATAAAGAGTTATTGCCCTTGATTGGTAATAATAATAGGTTATAATTATCACCGATACACTCTATCATATCATTATCACCTACAATACAGAGTTATTGCCCTTGATTAGTTTTAATAGGTTATAATTATCATTGATCATGGATACACTCTATTATCTTCACTACCTACAATAAAGAGTTATTGCCCTTGATTATTAATAATAATAGGTTATAATTATCACCGATACACTCTATCATATCATTATCATCACCACCTACAATACAGAGTTATTGCCCTTGATTAGTTATATATGTTATCTCTCCTTACAATATGGCGGCATTTGTTGATAAGAACTGGTTTCGTCACTTCGCTAACTATTTTCTTCATATCAATTTCTACTGCACTTCGGTGTGATGAATTGTGCTGATTTTTTTAACCCATTTTTGGGATATATCAAACAAAGAGCACAGATTATCTTGGATTAACGAGGTAAAAAGTTAGCGAAGAAAAGAAAATATATCAACAAATTCCGCCATCTTGTAAAGGGAGATAACACCTTGTTATATTATATGTGGTTCGTAGCAGTGGGCCGTGCGTTATATCGGTGAAGTTTTTCTGTACTAACATAAACCACACGCACCCAGCAGGAATTTTGAATGTACCATATAGTAGTTAGAAGTGTCTCTCGTACACATAAAAAAGCTAGAAATCCTCTTTACAATCCCTTTAATTACTTACCATTCATCTGTTTAAGTTTCCGTTTTTTCAGAATGTAATTTTTATAAGCGTCAGATTGTTGAAAAGTTTTTAATTCGTCAATATACCTCTGTTTATCTGCACTGGCTTCATCTAAATATTTCTGTTTAAAAATATACTGATTTACAGTTAACAATAACATAACATTTTTAAACATAGTTTCAAGTAGCAGCACTAATCCTAGCATTTTCATTTAATAAAATACATAATGGGTGCATTCAGCATTTTCGAGGATCGATTTGTAAATAATACTGCTCAAAAATCATAAAATCCCATCAATTATACCTGTACCTTTACAGCTATCTTTCATTTTCTGTTTAAGTGTTTTCTATATATGTCTTACTAAACGACAAGTAGTATTTTTGACTTTCAAATGCTAATATTTATCGATACACAGGGATTTTAAGGTTAAAATTTTGAGGGAGAGAAAAATCCAGGTTCTGAGACTAAAAGTTTTTGGTCGAACAGTTAGTGAACATATCCTTTTTATAGAGAATCTTAAACAAATACTCATGGCATATGAAATTTATGAAATGGATGAATGGGTGGATTTAACATTTTCAAGCATTGGCAAGGGAAAATTTAATCCTGCAAAATTCTTATTATATCGCAAAACTCCAAAACAGTACTGTGATAATAGGGGTAATATAAATAGAACAGGGGAAAATAAGAAAGAAATATCTATATTTTACTAGATCCTTTCTAAACACTGGGCTAGGTATTTCACTGGAATGAATATATGACTCATTCAAGGTCATCAGACTTTCATCACCCTGATCAAAATAAGAAGTCACAACCACAATTTGCTCATAATCAGGCAATAGACTGTGCTATTATAGAACCTTACAAAAACAGAAATGGTTGAACCCCAACTTGATCTACACAGTTATAAAAATCTGACCTGTTTTTTATCAGTAGACATACTGGACCATTCTTGTCCCAATATTTTAGTTACTTCTACAAATGGTAGTTCAGGATTGATTTCTTTTATCTGTTGTCGTCTTTCCATAGCATATATCACATAACTACAACAGAAGTTCAAAACAATTAAAAATTCAAATTTACAACAAAAAGGGAATTTTTGAGAGAAGATTATAAATGAAATAGCTCATCTAGATTGCCTTGACCAGCTCCTTTGACATGATATTTGGATGGAATGAAGGGCCAGAAAAATAATGTCGATTTTTGGGGGTAGTTGCACTAATCCATTTTTGGGTCGCTAATTTTTTAGAACTCTTATCCTGATAAAAGCATAACCTACAAAATGGAAATTTAACATAAAAAAGATTCAAGACTGTGATAAGAAATTACCCTGACAGTGGTGCTCTGGGTGCGTTTACTTCTGGTGTATTTTTCCTTTTTTTACCCTTTGGCCATCCTCCCTTCCGTTTTGGCACCTAAAAAAACAAATAAAACTTCATCTACAAACTACCTAACAAAATTTAAATACCAAATAGAATCTTTTTATATGAGTAACAGGAATCTGATTCCCGCTTGGATACCCGCAAATCGATTTTACGGATGGATTCCTGTCAATATATTTTATATTCTTCAGTTAAAATAGAAATTTGTAAGCTTAATATATCTGAGTAAATTTGGAAAAAGTCTAAGGCCACACAAAAAAAAACACTGTGGTTCCGGTAACCCGACCGACCCCCTTGTAATGTTGCCGACCCTAAAGATTTTTTGGAACTTGTAAAAAAAATAAGCATGATCCTAGGCCGACCCCAACTCTCGAAGATGCAGTCTGAATAACACTATTTTAACAAATTATTTTGTAGTCATATTTAATCACCCCAGTAGTAGTACCACAAATCTGCCCCTTACCGTCTTTTCCCCCTCCTGATTTGATGGCCTATTTAAAATATAGACCTAAGTACTTTCGTTCATATTTTATTAGTTTCCTTTCGAATGTTTTATAAGCTATTAATAAAACGACAAGACAACGTCAGAAGAGTCCATTACGTTATTGTTGATGGGGTGTTAGTTCTACTTCAAGTGAATTCCGCCGGCTGCATATGTCCAGATAATTCTCTTTTGAATACTTTTTCTAACGAAGAAATGGCTATAGATTTCAAATTTACGTGATTCAAGTTATTTTAAGTTGATATTTCAGTGGAAGATATGACTTTTTTTCTCTCAAAATCACGCTTTACCCCTTCTATTGATAATATAATATTCCGTCGGTACCAATAGCAAGGTCAGAGATTGGGGAATCCCAATACATTAATTTCATTGGCCGGTATTTTTAATACTCTGTGGAAATAGCCAATGAGAAGGGGACTCCCGACTATGACATAGTTAAAACAGTAGGCCCTATAATTTGCGGTAAAATATTCCTTCTCCTATCCTTCTTTAAACGTCTGTGACGCGTTTAAATTAATAATTACTGATATTGTCTTTTTACAGTTATTTCAATGCATTAATATTTTATACGTTCACAATCAAACTCATTCAAAAATATGTAATTTTGACTCTATATTTAAAGCTTTGAAACAGGTTTATTTTTTTTTATAAAACCTCGACATTTCAACGGATGACGTGACTTGTCTCGAACACTCTAATAAAATTAAACTTTGTCGGATAAAGGCTTCGGCTATTTTTTCGCCTTAGATAATTCAAAATGACATCGGCTGCGCCGATTGCCGAAGCTATTTATACAGGTCTGCAGGTTAGGGTCATTTTCCCGCCAAAAAAATCGTCAGTGCAATGCAAATGGCGCTGGTAAATTCTATTCGCTGTCTGAGACACTTGCAGCCAGTCAGTTTGTTTTGTTTTGTTTTAATAAAGTTTTAAGAAAAATATCACCTTGTTCTTTAATATTATGTCAATACCGGTACCAATCTCATTTTCCTCCAGCTATAAATTCAAAACTGAGCAGCTGTTGTTGAGTTTTAATATTGACAAAAATAAAATAAACGTCGAGTGTCCCCTACCCTGCTAAAGACCTCAAAATAACTTGCCAAAATAAAATAATCATCCCTACCCTCCTACCCCACCTAAATAATTAAGATGCGTTACCGGAACCACAGTATTATTTTTGTGTGGCCTAAGCATTATTGTTGGTATTAATAAGAATAATTTGATGATTGAAGGGATTCTGTTAAGTGCTAACTATATTTGACAAGAATGTAATTCTAAGATTCCAGCAAAATACAGACACAAGGAATCCATATGGATTCTGGTGAAAATTAATCAAAAATAAGACCTGAGTAATTTAGTAACATCATAGCCCAAATGATTTGAAAATTAGGGTATGAACAAGAAATAAGCTTGGTGAGTCTACTTAAGCATCAGTGTTGGGCCATAACAAACCCTTAATTCCAACGCTCAGATCTGCTCAGTCTGGCCCTGACAGCACTTGTATCAACTTCGGAGCTAGACTAGTGGCTAGATAACCTTGTATACTATACAGAGATTGCCATATTGAATAAATTATAGTTCAACCAATCACAATCATTCTTTAGAGAGTGTCGTCATCTTTCGCAGTAAAACCAGCCAATCAAAATCAATCTCTTCCCTTGCCCATTTACTAGGCAAGATGGTCGCCTATCATGGCCGAGTCATTACATAGAACAAAATGACGAAAGTTGAGCCGAATTAAAAGACAGTAGACTTACATTAGCATTATTAGTTTGAGTGACTGTAGAGGCTGTATTAGTATCAATAGTCTGTATACAGAGTATCTTCTTATTAACATCATAGTCAGTACTATCTACTAAACCATCTTCACCAGTTGGTAGAAACAATTGGACTAAAATATAGAAAGACCATACGTTTAACTCTGCATAACAGTCATCAGTAAGTGTTGGATAATCTGTGAAAATTGATGCCAAAAGGTTTGGCAAAGGAACGTCTCGTAGAAAGGACATCTAAAACTTAATTATAATCTTTTGAAAAATAGCTTATCGCATCAATTTGCACCATTTTAATTTTAAATCAGACCCCTGTGGTTTAGCAATTCCACTTAGTGTTAAAAGTGGTAGAAGCATATTTTCAATATTCAGTGAGGCCATCAAACACTTATTTTTAGTGAAATTGCAGAAACCACAGACTTCTGATTGAAAATTAAAATGTTTCAAATTGACGCTATCACTACACACATACATATAAAATCTAGAAAACCTCTTTACAATCCCTTAAATAATACAGAAATATAGTTATTAAATACCTGGTAGATGTACCAATCTGTTTCCAGCCTCATCTACTGTACCAGTTAATGTACTATACGTTATATTACCCTCTCCATCAGTTGATGGAAGTAAAAACCTAAATAAAATATAACCACATGTATTAGGGATTCCAAAATCATGTAAATAAGAAACAAGTGGAAGAAGTAGAATGTTAAATAAGATAATTATCCACAGAACATGTAATCTGTCTATGTCTAAGTTTCATCAGTATTTTCAAAAGTGTTGTTTCTTTTACCTTTCAGTATTTGCAATGATTTGTTCGGATATACATGTAAATCTAAAAGGCTATTTAAATATTTATTTAAGCCTTTAATTTTCCATGTTCTGGTTTCATAATTTTTTCACCCAATTTATTCCTAAGTGCAGAGGGTCCATGCTTCAAATCTTGAATTATTTTTATTGAAATTCAATTTTTACAATAAAACTATCTGAGCCAATGATCAAAAATCTAGTTAACTGTATGCTAATTTTATAAATGATGATGTGATGGCAAAATAACAAAGTGAACTCTCAGAAAGATGCTTAATCAGCAAACCCAGATACACACATATTCCTATGCTTCATAAAAGATAAAAAAAATCACACAACAGGTCTATTGCAGCCTTCAATTAAAATCTTTATTTACCCTCTTGGACTTTCAACAAACACGGTTCCATTAGATAACATCCCTGATTCATCAATTGATAAACCATCCTTGGTGGCTGAATCTGTTTGAAAAGTGACCGGTAGATGAGGTTCAGACAGGGCTGTATCAGTAGAAACTGCTGTTAATTGGATGAAATTGTTTTCCATTCTTACAACAACAAACTAATTAAACAAACTGGTCTCTCACTTTCTGGAAATCTGAAGAAGAAAAAACCATAAGACATGACAATGAACGAATACAAAAAAGCAAAAATAAGTGCCATTGTGGAGTCGAGGGGTCTTTTTTTGTGTGTCAAATGAAATGGAGTTTAACGTCCTTCTCTTCTGCACCTATATGGCTGTATGAGTTAATCCCTAAGAAATAATGAGGATGGGCCATGCAGTGTGCAACGAGGGAAATTTTGCCAGGACAGTAGCCTTCTCTTCTTTTTGATATGATTATAAATTGATGAAAGAAAAAAAGATTGTTTCAAGCCAAATGAGATAAAGAGAAAAAAATACACTTCACTTGAGTCAGTTGTTGAGTTCAGAGATGGAAGACAGAACTATAATCCATCCAGTCTCAGTTGGTGCCCGACTCAGTGTGAACCTGTCACATGTCTATGCTTTTTCGGTACTGTGGTGTTAAATGAAAAGGTTTCAATGATAAACAATCTAATCATAACAGTGAAACAGTTGATTTTATACCTGTTAGGTTCAATGATGTAGAATAGGTTCTTCCAAAATTTTCTTCCAAAAATTCATAACACAGAGTTACGTCCCTTGAAGCAGGTGCTTTCGACTTGATTATCAGGACGTAAATGATGCCGTTGTAGAAAATGAGCCCGTTGTTGAGTAAAATGTCATTGTATCCAATTTAGATTATTCTTAGACCAAGAATTGGTTCTCTAATAAAAATAACTTTGGAACCCTCCCGTTACCATGGTTATAGGTATTTTAGAACTTCTCTTGAATGGGTTATAGTCAATTTTATTGGGCCCCCTATCCAAAATGGCCCCTAATTTAGTCGAAATGGTCCCTGAAAAAAGATCAAAATGGTCCGTAGAAAAGGTCAAAATAGCCCTCTAAAAAATCAAAATGGTCCTAAAAATATTTTTTTTTATAGAAATTCAGAAAGCAATCTGTAAGGGTCAAAATTTCATATCTATAAAGATTGACGACTCTCAACTCTTTCATAAATCTATCATTTCGCACCTGATTTCGTAAATTTCTCGTGAATGAGTCGGAAGAAAAATTTCAGCGTGCATTAGCACCGTTCCAATCTCTCGTCGTCCAACATCATGAAATTGACCGCCCAAGCATGGTGTCACTCTCTAAAATATTATATGATCTGAACATTATAGACCTAATATTTGATCAGAAGTCTATCGATAAATAAAGATCTAACAACAATATGTTATATTAGTACATATAAATTTGAATCGGGTGATCTTACAAATATAAATATCAGATCATGTTTTTAAACGTTTCAGCAATAAATATCATCATAATATTTAGCATACAAATTTACATAACATACAGTCAAGTATATCGGACTACTACTTTCGTGGAGCTTATCTAACGTTTTTAACATATGCGTACTTTGGAGAGGGGGACTTTGGTGCCAAAAAAGGAAAGTGCTTAGGCCGTGGTCTCACATACACGGTACGTCTATGCGAAACTATGTAGGTTTCATTTGATCACGTTACGTATTCATCTGACAGATAGAAAAAACGGAAATTTACGTACACTTCCGTAGGCCTACGTATGATGTGTGACATCGGTCTTAAGCGATCGACGTAAGAACTACATATATTTATAGAGGCATATTTAGACTTATAACGGTCAATCGAATTAAAACTGTCATTATTCTTTTGTAATTTAAACTACACTACAGTTCATAATCTGAAATTCGTGAAAACAAATTGAAACATGTACGTGAAACATGCATGCACGTGCATTGTAGGCCCTTGCATAACGTTTGGGAGGCCAAATGCATGCACGCGACTCATTATCTGTTTTACATTATATACCCCCGGTCAAATTGCCCGATTAGCAATCAATAATATTAGGCATCGTGGAAATCATGCGTATTTTTAAGTATATGTATATATCTTACGCAATGATATTATTTTTAGATCTGATAATATAGCCTACTTCATATGTTTTCAAGTCAGAAGTATAATGCTGATCTATACATTTAACAGGCTATAGTTTATGCGCACTGAAGTTTTAATTCTGGAAATTAATTATCATATTATATAATTCTGACTGATTATTGTAAGGTAACCCAATTTTTCAACTATGCCTACTTAAATTGTTAAAGAAATACAGTCAAGTCAAAATATTAGCTAATATCATTTAATGAAATCAATTTTCCAATTTCTCACAACCTACGTAGCATAGGCTTATATGGGCTAGCAATGTGTAAAGGTCAAATTTGTAAATTAATTTAGGATTAGACCTATATAATTATGTTATAACCATATTGATCTTAAAATTGCTGTTGTCCCACAAAACGTTATTTTTGGTCATTTAACTTTTCATTGGTCGAAAGCTTACTTCTCGACCAATCATATTCACATATTAGTGAGGAAAAAATGTCACCCTTCCATTTCGCCATTATCAGGGAAAATATCCCACTTGACACTTTTTTTAAGTATTGCATCTAGTGGAAATTAGAAGTGAATATAGGACATCTTTAATTATTACAATAAATTGTGGCCCCTTTTACTGGATTCTCCATGTGCCTTCAAACAATAGCAACACACACGTTAATACTCTTCAACTAGACTATCAATTACTTTTCTGTGAACTTTTTAAACTTAAAAATCATTCATAAGAATGCATGTGTTTGTAATTTAAGGTTTTGGGGTTATTCCATCTTAGCTTTTATATCAAGTGCTAAAGAGACCTAGTTGATTGGGTCTAGTATTCATTATAGTGAAATGTCTATAAAGATAAAAAGACTGGTCTAATCTAACATTTAAACTCTGAAGTGAGGTCAGCCAATCCCAGCAAACCTCAAAACATAAAGAAGCTTGTAGAAATCTAGACGTAAACACTTTTCATAGCTTGGATTATTTTGCAGAAATCTTGCTATTTTACTCTGTGACATTGACTGGTAACTCGTTTGCATATTTATTTGCAAGTCAAGCATTACTAGTTTGTTGCACGAAGTCGAAAACCAATCGAAACAAGGGCAAATATGTCTTTGAAAAATGGTACAAAATTAGCCACTACAAATGGCGTCCAACAAAATGGCGAAGCCGTTCTTGATGAGCTGAACGGGAACCTTGAAAGCAGCGGAGATTTTTCCAACGAAAACACGGAGAAGGATGTTAGGAGTTTCAAGAAGTCGAAGAAAGGTTTGAGAAAGAGTCCTTCAACTGAAATTAATCTGACAAATGACCATAAAGGAAAACAACACTTGGGTACACAACCATTTTCTAAAAACAGCAAAAAATCTCGAAATGGAAAGGGCAGAGGCTTGCCAAAGAAAGGTAATATTATGCTTTTGTATTTTGCATATTGTAGATAAATTATTTTTGCTTTTGAATATGATATTAATGTAGATATTGCATTGATTACATCTGTAGCGTTTCCATCAGAAATTCATATCTGCTTCGTCCGATTGATTTGTTTGTTTACTTTGCTTCTCCTCAGCTGACTTTGTTCAACTTTTCGTTTTGTTTACATTGCATTTTCATTTGTTAAATATTATGTTAAATATAACATTTTAAAAATGGACAACTCAGAAAACAAATTATTTTGTCTCCATGAAATGTCATGGTCTGATAAGAGCCTGATTGGTTATTTTGCTGCTCAAAGCAAGTCTGGATCAGCTTGCTCATTAAATATGTCAGTCACTGACAATATTTACTAACAAGTCGGTGAAGGTCAAGGCAGTCTATAAATAGAATATGTATATGTTGATTAAGATAAAGATCTAGGGGTACCATAAAGCTATTAAATGCTAATACATAGTAGAAAAAATTGGGTTATATGACCTAATAGATAAGTCACTGATCTTTTACTTGTTGCTTTTGTTTTGACAGACTTAGTGACAAGGGCAAAACCTGTCAAAAGAATTGAGTGTTGGCCTTGATCAATAATAAATTTGACCTTTGCTTGCTGTTGTAGGTTTAGTGTGTGAGTGGACTTTCTTGATACTGTATTCAATTTGTATCATTTTGTATAATAAAATTTGGTTAGACTAACATGATTGTTTTTCATGGTTAAGTTTTTGACAAATTGATTTGCTTGACCATAATGGCCTTGGATAATGTGTCATTGAGTTATGGGCTAACGAAATAGAATGAACTTTCCTTTGTATGAAATTTAGGTTGTTCGTATCATTCTTTTCTGATAGTTTGACTTTTAAGACTGCACTTGTAAGTTATTGGGATAAGATCTGGAGGAGCTTGAGGGCAAAATGTTTTTCCTTTAGAGTACCTGTAGGCCTAATCCACTGCATATGTCTAGAAAAATTGAAATTTACCTATTAGTAGCCCCCAACACTCTGTGTAAAACAGGGCATTTAGAACTAATGTGCAGAGTTTGTGACTTGTTTCTTATTTTGAATCTGATGACTAATTTGAACCCATGCACATGATTAAACTATGAATTTTGAACTTGATAAGAAGACTGCAGGATCTGCAATAAAAAGGTCAAGTTGCTCTTTAAACTGTCAATGAATCAAATGTTTTTTTTTACAACTTGAATGATTGCTGATAAACTGGTTGAGTTAACTTGATCTGAAATTTGAGCAGATAATTGCATGTTGACTTTTATTTAAAAAAATTTCCAAAACTTGTGAAACTACTTTATCTGATAATTTCATTTGATTAAAAACGCCTGAGGTTTATATATGTGAAACAGAAAATCACCCCTGAAATTTACACAAGGGCTCTTCAAATTCTACTAGGCCTATAATGTTTTTTATTGACAGAATTTAATTTCTCCTGTTGTAAATCAAAAAGACAATACCTGTCCGTCCTTGAAAAATCAAACCTATTTTTCTAGTCTGCTTGTCACAGTCTTTTCACTTGTAACAAACAATTGTCAAATCAACTTGTCTACATGTGACAGAACTATATTTGTGGTATTGATGTTTTATGATATACTTTATGACAGGTTCATTTGGGTCTGAATATATAAATAATCTTCAAAAATACCTCAATTATGTGAATATTGCATTACGGTATTGCTTCAAATAGACCTAAACAAATCTGTAAGCTTAAGTTTGGCAAAAATAACTTTCAACTCAGCTGATTTTGGATACCGGTACACAATAAATTTTTCTTTCTGAAACTAGATTATGATATGAACATGCCCCTTTAATTTTTTTTTCAAATATAAATGTCCCCCATTCTTCACGACTTGATTTATTTGACTAGACCAATTAAAATGAAAAGGCCTGGACTAGAGTGTTAAAAGCAGATATTAATTTTGAATTAAATTATGACAGCAGTGTTTACCTATTTGTAGCCTTTAGGTCGTGTAGGCTTACATAGGGTCTATTTATGGATTTTTTTTTCTCAAATCAGTCACTGATGTTACCAAATTTCTCACATACTTTATAAAGATTAAGAGATTTGAAACCTTGATTAAAGTAATTTATCCTTGCATATAATAGTAACTAATTAGTATATTACCTATTATAGTTTACATGTTATTATTAAACATTACCTATAGGTGTATAATCCATATTACATTACTTAGCCTAAAAGATTATTTTTAACCACCAATTGTCATTACCATTTCTTACATATACACCTGTAATTAGCATTAGGATAGTTATTTAGTTCTCACTTTTCAATAAATCAGCTTATAAATTAATATGGATATAAGCTTATCACACTAAGATTATCCCATCCATTGTTCGTACATATAAACGTGTAATTTAGTATTCTTGTATTAGGTTAGTTATTTAGTTCATACTTGTAATATTTATATGGGTAGATTAATTTATCTTTGCTCACCCATCCATTGTTATTATCATTTCGACTTACATATTCACTTGTAATTTAGCCTTCTTGTATTAGGTTAGTTATTTAGTCCATACTCGTAATATTAAAATGGATAAATTATTCTTAGATTGTCCCTGCTCGCCCATGCATTATTATTACCATTTCTTACATATAAACTTGTAATTAAGTCTTCTTGTATAAAGTTAGTTATTTAGTTCATACTCGTAATATTAAATGGATAAATTATTCTTAGATTATCCCTGCTCACCCATCCATTGTTATTACCATTTCTTACATATTCACTTGTAATTTAGCCTTCTTGTATTAGGATAGCTATTGAGTTCATACTCGTAATATTAAAATGGATAAATTATTCTTAGATTGTCCCTGCTCGCCCATGCATTATTATTACCATTTCTTACATATAAACTTGTAATTAAGTCTTCTTGTATAAAGTTAGTTATTTAGTTCATACTCGTAATATTAAATGGATAAATTATTCTTAGATTATCCCTGCTCAGTGCTCACCCATCCATTGTTATTACCATTTCTTACATATTCACTTGTAATTTAGCCTTCTTGTATTAGGATAGCTATTGAGTTCATACTCGTAATATTAAAATGGATAAATTATTCTTAGATTGTCCCTGCTCGCCCATGCATTATTATTACCATTTCTTACATATAAACTTGTAATTAAGTCTTCTTGTATAAAGTTAGTTATTTAGTTCATACTCGTAATATTAAATGGATAAATTATTCTTAGATTATCCCTGCTCAGTGCTCACCCATCCATTGTTATTACCATTTCTTACATATTCACTTGTAATTTAGCCTTCTTGTATTAGGATAGCTATTGAGTTCACCCTTTAAAAAAATTATTATGGATATTTTTCACTTAGCTGAGATTATCCCATCCATTGTTCTTACTCTAATTTACATTTGGGAAATAATGATGTCTCTTTGTGTTTACCTGATTGCAATTGTACGCATATATTATAACTGTTGCTTTCTTACAGAAGCACTGGCCTTGAATATAAAAAATAAATATTAAACTTATAACATGATATCTTAACTAATTACAGTTCTCTTGTATTTCTCACATTTGTTGACATGGATATCACAACCAGCCTATTAATGCCAAGATATGATATTAATAACTTGAAAATCAAGAAGTGTGAATGGCTAATTAATTCCCATCCACCCACACAGGTCTCAGAATTGCTCCATAAAAACCGTTTTCAATTGCATGGGATTTTTTTTTATAGAATCCATTAAGATCCAGAGAAAAAAGATTTTGGTGATTTTTATATGCCCACAAATCTATATTTCGGTTTACATATTCATAAAAGAAGTGTGAATTTGAGCTATTTTCGACTGTTAGAAGCAAAGTTATCGCCCTTGCTTCATAATCTTGAATATGTTAATGCTCTCTTAGTTTTCAACCGATTTTGATGGAACTTAAAATGGATGTTATTGGACCTAAATATAAAGGTTTGAAAAAGTTAAGTTTATTTCTGATTAAATTTAAGGCTTTTTTGTTTTTACCATCCGCATGCCGTGATTGGCGTATTTGCCTGTGGTCCACTATCTTGCATCTTGGGGAATAATCTACCTTATAGAAATTTTGCAGAAAAAATTTCTCATTTCAGATGTAAAAATTATCTTCTGTAAATGCATCTATTCCACATGCTTAATAAGACAATGAAAGCTCTAAAAAAAAGTACGGTATTTTAAAGTTGATATCTCACTGCATACAACAATTAATATAATAATATAATTGGCTGAATACTATTCTATAAACATTATGATAGTATTTCGGTGGTGATATTCAGGCAAATGATATCAAATAATATGCTTGATGTCAACTGAAGCTCAAGCTACTGTCTAGCACTGGACACTCTATGCAAAATTCACTGGCACTCGACTTGCCCCAACCATTCACAGTCACAGTAAAAATTTGGCCAGTCTGTCCGTAGCTTAAGTGATGTTGTTTTTCGATTTTGATTAAAGTTCTCATATCTTATCTAATAAAACAATAGATAAGAAAAAAATACAGATGAGTGACATATTTATGAACTCGCAATTTTTCTTGCTTATCTGAAAACTCCACAATTTTATCTTTGTTTTTAAACAACACATTAAGAGAGGAAATGTCTAATGGTAGGCCTTGGTCCTTTTTAATATACAAAGATACCTTGCTATTCAACAAAAAAATACCATTTATTTTTCTGAATGGTTTTATGTAGTAAATCTGAAAAGACAAGTAAAGAAGACGAGATTTCAATTCGACTCAGCCTTCTTTCAGACTTCTGACCATGGTATCAGATTTTTTATTTCTTTGAGTAAATGTTTAAATGTCTGACCAAGTGGGGAATAAAGTATGCTTATTTGTTTTTCTGAATCTTAAAACCAATTCCTGGTCACAAATTGACAATAAAGTCAGAGAGTCTGGTTAGATTTTTTAGTCAAGATATCTGCGCCATTCATCTGTGGTTCTTGGAGTTCCACTAAACAGAATAAGCCTTATGCAATTATTATAATGATGACATGCGATAGTGTTTATCTGAAATATTTGATACTAAATGAATTTCAATATCGACAAACCTGGTCTTAAATAGAGACGATTTTTTTATTTTCATAAAACGTTTTATTACTTCTGAAGACTATTTACATAGGTTTAAGGCTCAAATCAACCCTATAAATGCTGAAAATTCCCCTTTAATTCACATAAATAGTAAAGAAAACCTTATGATCTCTTGTGAACAGACTGTACTTTGTGGTCTATAAATCAATAGAGAGTGTGTTTTGGTTTGATCAAGTTCTACAGTAAACCTCATTTATGATGTGTATTTAAACCTAATACCAATTATACCCTTACCTTTATATAGTTTGTTTTTTTTAAGTCAAAGAAATTTAGTATTGCCTTCTACTTTAATGCACACCTGTTTAGGCTGTAACTGAGTACAGGAAATGCAATGTGCAATGAGGGAAATTTTGCCAGCACAGCATCATAGACATTATTAGCCGTCTTTAATTTTCAATTTCCAATTGTTGAGGGATCTTTTACTACGCACAGTCTGTAGCATACATGGGGCAATGAACTACAATTAATTTGGAAGCATGTTTTGGATATATAAAATTCTCATCTGTCTCTATTTGAAATAGTTGTTATATGTTACTATACAGATCTTCAGCTATTATATAAAGTCAGCAGACTTACTGAAATCTATCCAGACTAAAACTTGAGAATAACAAAGTGATTTCTTCTATTGGTCACATTGCATATGAGCTGTCTAGAATGTATTTTCTAGATCATTGCTATGAGTTTAGCTTGAGTTTTTGTTGCTAGTCAGTAGATTTTGTCATAATTTTGGGGTGAATACATACAAACATGGTACCTTTCAAGAAAAACTTCATGTTATAAATACTGATTTTGTTTTTTCTTGGAATTTTGAAAGCTAATAATATACATGTTCAGGCAATATGGTAAATATCATAATATCCCTTAGGCCAATATTTCTTCAGACATAAGATCAAAAGTTGAATGTCTGAGGATAGCATTGAACCCTTTTTATGTGTCGTCATTGAAGGCTTTTGAGGAAAGTTGACATTTTAAATGCAGTGTTTTTTTTAGACTTTTATTGTTATTGCTATAAGAATTATAGTTTATTTGTCATATTCATTATCTAATTTTAATTTTCAGGAGGTGCTGGAGGAAAAGGTGTGTGGGGTAAACCTGGAGATGAATTATTTGAAGATGGAAGATGTGATGATAGCCATGATCCTAACTACGATTCCGAGAGTGAGGTGAGTTTTCCTTATGATTCTATACTCTCATCGACATTTAAACCAAGATTGCCTAATTAAATAATTAAGACAATTGTTCACTTTACCCAGGTGACTTAATGAGGTGCTGAATTTTGCCTTTTTTGAATGCCCTTTTCATGCAAATTTTGTTGTCTAGATTCACAATATTTTCAAGAGATTTGCGTGTGTGTACGTTAACAAACCACGGTCATTTAAGAAGAGGTGCATGATTGGCCTGTTTAAAATCAGGTGACATAATGATTATTATTGATTTGATCAGTCCTGTTAATGGTGTCTACCTGTTAAAGTGAGATAAGGAAGAAATACAAGTTTAAGATATTACTAATAAGAGGATGACCTAGGTTTTTCCCAATATTTAACCAAGTCTAAGTCTGATATTCGACTTAACATTGTCCAACTAATTCTTGCATAGACTTGAGTTGACTTAAAGTTTTAAGCACGAAATGAACTTAAGCAAACAGACAAGGAACCAGGTCCAGGTCATTCTCTTGGAGGAAACCTTAACATCACCCAACTGTCAAAACCGCATGTGACAGTAGATTATGTTGTAAATAACATGTGATTTTATTGATATTTAAAACGTTATCCATGAAATTACTGATGACAAATAATAAACAAATCTTGAAGCTATAAGTTTATCTATGTAAATGTAAATGAGACAAAATTATTAAATTTATAAAAAAAAGATAGTGAATGTCATTACGACCTGCCATAAGTACACCTGCCCTGGTTAATATTATCTAGAATATGTAGATAGTTCATTACTATGTAGTCAGACGTGCCTTGGTTCCTAAAAATATATAAACACATACACTTAATAGAATACAACCTATTGAAATAAATAAAAAATAAAAAAAAAATTTGCCTGAAAAAACATGTTATTCATTAGGGACTTTATCTTATGTCTTAACTATACAACAGATTACCGTTCCCCAACAATCTGATAAATCCAGAAGACTACGTTATGCACGTAATATTTGAAAAAGGCTACGCTTACACAAATTTTAAAGCTATTTTCAATAATGATTTGAAGTTTTATGGATCTATTGGATTCTGTTTGTATACTTATGACACCACAAATTAATATTTACTCTGAACGACCAATTTTGGTAATTTTCATTTTATGTTCATTCCAAGAGGTAGCATCTCTTTAAAAAGTTTAGAAAAGCTCTTAAACCCATAAGACAAAAATAATTTCAAATTCAATTCCCGCTAAGTTTTGCAAGCACTATATTTTTCTGTCTAACACAAGTTCGTTCATCTACAGGTTGTGCTATTTAAAAAAAACTTTGACAGTAAAATATCTAATGGGTTATTTTTAAAAACTTTGACAGTTAAATATCTAAATGTGTTATTTTTAAAAACTTTGACAGTAAAATATCTTATGTGTTATTTTCAAAACTTTGACAGTAATATATATCTGTCATTTGTAAAGTGTCAAAATTAAGAATGAGTATGTATTCTGACAGTGTGTACGTTATTGTCAGTTTATTTAAAAAAGAAAATGTTAACATGTCTACTCATTCATTGAAATGAACTTTCTGTCATCGCTATGTTTGCAGTTTTAAAGAAACCTTGTCATTTTTAAAGCGGTGAATTTTAAACAACAAAATGAATTTTTTTTGCTTGTTGGTTGCTGGTATTCCAATTTTAATCTCGCATTTTGTCATAGGCGTACAGGGCGTTAGTTGAGCGGGGGGGGGCAAAACCAATTTGCCCGACAACTAATGCTAATTTGCCCGACAACGAAATATAAATGCCCGACAAGTTGACCCCCACCCAACCCCTAATTCCAAAAACTTCTCGCCATCTGTCTGATGACATCATTTCCGAACGATTTTATTTTTTTAAATTTCCTTCATGAAAATCACTGGGGGGGCAATTGCCCCCCCGGCCCGTATGCTTATGCATTTTGTGCATATTTTTTAAAAGTGTAAAAATTACTGTTAGTGTACTAGCCGGTTTCAAACTCATGTAACATCACAATTGTCAATGAAAATCCATGAGAGGGTCCTTCTAAACTACTTTGTCTATTCCTGTCCTAACTCCCATTATGACTCGCCCTAAAATTAAAAATTTTCTTGATATTTGTAGGATAAAGTAATCGTACAAAGAATCGATCCACCAATTGATGAGGCTGAGTTTGAGAAGATTATTGAACCTTTGATATTAGAATATTTCGAACATGGTGATACTGATGCTGTTATTGTAAGTTTTGATGCATATCTGACTCATTTCCGTTCTTGTAGAAAATTGAAGAGGGCTTCAAAGCATAATTATGTAATGATTAGTGACAATCTTTAAGTAGGATTGCTGGAACCAAAGTATTTTTAATTTAAAATAGCAAATTTATGCTGTAATCTGTATCCACGTTACACAATAAAAATTTAGAATGCCTCAATATTTGGTACAATTTAACACAGATGGGCAAACATGTGATATACTAAAAGTTCAATTTAAAGGGACAGTCTGAATTTTTTTTAGCTCAAATTTGAGAAAACTTTACACCAAAATCTGTAACTATATGCCCTTCAATGTATCTGAAAGTTTTAACTAAAAAAATTCCATCCGTTAATTTTTAAATGCTAAAAACATGCTAAAATTTTTAAAAACCTTACGTAAGGTTTTTAAGTGTGTTATTGTTTTTGGATGCCGATAGGAAACTACTGAACGGATTTGAGTAAAATAAACGCCTAATTGTAGAGAAATGTCCCTCTTGTGTATTTATAAGGTTTCAGCTTGAAATATTGAGCCCTTCAAAGGGCACCAAAACTAGGTCAAATTGCTTAATTAACAATAAGTACTTTCTGTTTGTAATTAACCCTTTAAAACCAAATTCAGTTTGACCAAGAAGGTATAGAGATACAATAAGCATATTTTAAAAATACTCTCAGGTAGCATTTGCGATTTTTTTGACAATGGAAACTTTTTTCAAAAAAGCAGAATGGCCCTTTAATGAATAATAATGATTGCAACTCTTTTCAGACTGATTTAGGGAGCCACAGTGGCTCAGTGAGTTAGATACTTGCTCGCTAACCTGAAGATCCAGGGTTCAATCCTGGCATGGGTCAACATGATACCTTCGGATTTTTCGAACCGATTTCCCCCTGTCAGTCATGCAGGTCGGAGGGGCTGACATGAAAAAAAAGGCGATAGGATGGGAAATAAACCAAGGTCCCGTGTGCTATTGGCTGTGCACGATAAAAATCCCTCGACAGTTGGCAATTGAAAATAAGAGTAGGCTTAAAACTCCATTTATTTATTCATTCAGGCTGATTTAGATGAATTAAACCTGGGGAAATTAAAACAGAAAATGATAGAATTTGTGGTGAGTTTAGCATTGGACCGAAAGGCAACTCATCGAGAAATGACGTCGGTACTGATCTCAGATCTCTATGGTAAATTCCTGACGATGGAAAATATGTCGACTGGGTTTGATGACCTACTTTCATCTTTATCAGAACTGACTATAGATACTCCGGATGCACCTATTGTAAGTATCCTTGATATATCAGCACATGTTTTTTAAAAAATCAAACAGGCAAATTTACTTCAGCATTTCTCAAAAAATGTATATGTGGAGATTTAATTTTTTTTTCATGTGAAGTCAGGGCTCGAAATGTTCAAAAAATTGTACCTGTCGCAAGCGACAGGTAATAATTTTTTTCACCTGTCACTCAAAGTGGTTGCCTGTCCTTCTTTATTTAACTTTTATTCATCACTGGTCCAATATTTGCAATACGCATAGGCTTTCTTGTGATGTCACTGTCCGTAATGTCATCTCAAATAAAACAAGTTATAAAATCGCGAACCGGGAGAAAAATTGTTATTGTTTACAAATAAATAAATCGGGAATCTGCGAGATGGGTGCGTTCGATTCTTTGTTCCAAATACCTCTTATAATTCCAATGATAAAACACGACACGGGTAAAGTACTTTGCATCGAACGCACCCTGCAATGCTTTGCGAGTACAAATAATATCAACCAATTCAACCATGATTCTCCGAGTTTTATAAATAATATTAGCCCGAGCTTCAATGAAATGGCCATTGGTAGATCGAGGTGGACCAGCGGCTAAGAGTTAAAATATATCGGGGATTTACCACGTGGGATGAACCCAATTTATTTAATCAAGTATTCCTTTTGAGTGACCTTTCAAGCGAGACTATATCGACGGGACGTAACTCATTGATTCAAATGATCTACTTCCGACCTAAACAATTCGCGGAGAAATCGAAACGAAAATATATGCTTATCAATGCGCATTTTGATTTCGATTAAGATTTTCGTCCATTCTAAATATAATATATATGGGATTACGGCGAAAACACATACTATGATATGTTATTTATTGATTTTTCTACTTGTCGCCGGCGACAGGCAACTTTTTTTTCCAGTTGTCGAGTGGAATATGTACCTGTCGGCGACAGGTAGACAGGCGACATTTCGAGCCCTGTGTGAAGTGTGCATCATTGTGCTATTTTAGGCCAAGTTTGATTTTAAAAAATGATAAGAAAGATTACAATAGAAATTAGAAACTTTTTAAGCTTCAAATTAGACTTCAATAATCCATAATGATAATCTATAGTATTTGGTTTACGTTTGGCTGAAAATGTTTTAATGTTTCTATGCAGTTGGGTAGATTTAAAAACATGGACATTGTACTATTCCTGATCCTATTTTTGATCTATTATTTATTTACAGGTTGTTGGCCAGTTTATAGCTCGAGCTGTAGCTGATGACTGTCTTCCACCTAAATATATCCATAAATATAAAGGACAACTTGAATGTCCCAAGAGCAGGTAAATTTATCTTTTAAACTTTAAAATATTTCTGTAAAAAAATCAAAGCGAATGATCTTGATATACTGTATAATTGCAAATATTGTTAATAGCATGTATGATTTACACGCCTTACCCTCTAAAAAGTTTTGAAAAATCTGCATTATAAAAAATGCTTGTTCTCGTTCTAACGTTTACATGAAAACTTCAAATTATAAGCATTTAAACGTCATATTACATTGTGTTTTAGAGAAGCGTTGGAGAAAGCTGATGTATTATTAAATCAGAGACATGGTATTGTTAGACTTGATAATATCTGGGGTATAGGTGGTGGAATCCGTCCAGTCAAATATCTTATTAAACAGGTAAAATTTTTTTCAATTTCTTAATTTTATTTTGTGGAAATTCGAGTAGATTACACATTATATATACCCACAGCTTATTTGTATTATAGTTTAATAGCGGTATATTTGAAGGGATTGTGTGATATTGTATAGTTTACATAATTCTAAAGACTATGTTCCTTTAACAATTTTTTTATGGATATGATTGTTCTTTTAGGGTCTGCCAGTTGTGCCAAGTTTATATACATTAATTTCTATAATATGATTTATTTGTAGATGGTGTTACTATTAAAGGAATATTTATCATCTAATGATATACAGGAAGCTACTCGATGTTTAATTCAGCTTGAAGTGCCACATTTTCATCATGAACTAGTATACGAGGTATTAAACACATTCTTACCAGTTTCTGTATTTGCCAAACAGGAAAATACTCTAAAATTGTAAAGTGATTTTCTAAACTTTGTATGTGTATCGGGGACACTGATAGCATCAATTTGCACCATTCCGATTTCCATTCCCACGTCTTTGGTTCTGGCAATTCAAGATGTCTTTGCAAGATGCAATTGGAATGGCGCAAATTGATGCTATCAGTGTTTCCAATACACATACAAAGTTTAGAAAATCCCTTAAAAATCTAATTAGATGACTTTGGTCCTAAGAATATTTTACCTTGTGAGCCTTCAATTAATGTCAAGAAAGATGATAAACTCTATGCAGTGTACAATTGAGTCATTTTTACTTTTAAACTGTCAGAGCCTTTTCAGTGCACATAGCATAAGTTAACCTAAGCTATTTCATTGCTGTCCTATGTTATCCTATGGTTAAGATGAATTTAGATTGAAATGTGTATGTCCTACTTTTTTGCACTGTTTTAAGGAAAGTATAAATAAGGAAAGCTGCATTTAGAGAGTCTGGCAGAAACATATTACCATATATTGTGTTTTCAGGCAGTTACTATGATGTTGGAGAATTCTACCAACAGAGCTATGGTGAGGATGTGTAAACTGCTCAAATCATTGGTGAATGCTATCATAATCACCCCGGACCAACTCACTCAGGTAAATTTTTCTAGTTAAGTTTGTTTGAATATTTTTACTATGGTAAATTGGGTTACACCGAAGAATCATCCTAATTTTTTTTCGGAATTAGGTGGAAGGCGTTCTCAACTCTTACTTGTTTTTTTGAAATTCCAGTTGATTCCATGAATCCTTCACATGCATTCAACCAATCAAGTCAAATGCGTCTTTAAAATTATATTACTGTACTGGGGTTCTATAGCATAGTCTGTTACTGCGTCGACCTTGACAAAACGTGACGTTTGCTTGGATACAAGGAGATGAAGGTTATTATGTTTCAGAGTTTGGTTCTCGACCGATGTGGGAAAGTCAGATGACCTTGAAAAAGTCATCTTCACTCATAATCCCAGTCAACCCAACTGTAAATGGGTATGGATAATCGAGGAAAGATCAATGCCAAGAGGTTTGGCCAAGGACTAACTGGGAGAAAGGATCCTCATGGAACCTTAGTTGTTGTCCTTGTAAATTATAGATGTTTCTTTCTTTTTTTATATGACAGTTTATGTCACCTCTTAATGATGAATGTGAAAATAACTTGTTGTTTTCTACAGGGATTTAGAAGAGTGTACCAATCTATGCCAGATCTGTGTTTGGATGTACCAAATGCTTATTCTTTGTTAGAGAAATTTGCAAATGTTTGTCATAATGAAGCAGTAATAAGTGATGAGTTACTCAAAGAATTACCACAAAGGTGAGTCCACTTTATTATTTTTCTGGCAATGCTGAAATCTAGAATAATTTGCCTGTTGAAATTCATATGGTATAAAGAAGATACAAGTCTTTTAAAATCAGGTGCAGAAACTTTTTTAGAATCTTGTAGGAAAATTTTGTGAGATGTAAAAGTTACAAATTGCACTGCCTCTAAAGCAAAATCACATCATATGTCTTAATTGAATGGTAGAGACACCTTCAACAGCAATTCTTGTAGTAGAACACTCCACAAGCACCATCAAGGACATTTGTTAAGAAACCTCTATTTTGTTAAAAAAAATATCACAAATAATAGGCATCATGGATTGTATTTCAGGGGTCGAAAGAGATTTGTATCAGAGGGAGATGGAGGACCAATTAAAGAAGTTGCTCCCTGAACTAGCGGAGATCCTTTATAGGGAGGGGAGTTGGGCATTCATTCCATTTTACATATTTTATGTATAACCAGTTTGAATGCTTCTCGCAGCATGACATTTATGAACTGAAAAACTTTGTGTGAATTTATATTTTGTGTTTGTTTCCAGTTTTTTTCTCTGTTGGAGATTTAAGTCAAGAATAGATAAAATAATTATGTTAATGATTATTAATTACTTTATTTGTTGAAGTTTCATGTGAATATTTCAGTAAAAACTTTTGTCAATATTCCGGATCTTTGTGGGAGTTTTCGTGAAGTATTCCTTTAAATAAAGGAGGATTATGCTACTTAAGAAAATGTCCCCTATTGTACACATCAAGGTGTTGATGGTTATTAGCCTAATCAATAAAAATCTGTAACAAAAAAAATGTGAAGACTGTTAATCATTGGCTGTAGTGTTACAAGAAGGTTCTTAATCAAACTTAAACTAAAGTTCTGTCAAAATTAATTTGTTTAAAGAGACCCAGCTTCAATAAAAATGTTATTTTTGGATATTATTTCGGAACACTTGATGATACTTCATATTTGAGGAGTCCACTACTATACAATTTTTGCTCCCAATTTAGTCATGCTTTGGGCCAAGTTTTTTGGCCTACAGAATTGTTTTGCTTGTAGAGAGCAACAATTATTCAAATATAACAAAGGTTTTTACTGAAATTAGCTTAATAGTTTACCAAAAAACTGGTTTGTTTCATATATAGTATCTGTTTGATTCAGATTGTTTTGCATTCAGATTACATTGTCACTGCTAATAAAATCAAGATACAGAATAGTTGAGTTAAACAAGCTAAATGAATTATGAAGATATATTGCAGTTTGATTCATCTGATTTGTATTTGGATCATATTAAAAGTGAGAACTGAATCTAGATACAGAATACATGAATCAAACAAGCTAAATGTATAGTTTTTTTATTGTAAAGGGATTTTCATCGGTTTCACAACTCATCTCATCCATGAAATTTTTCACTTAATAATTTTGAACCACATATATAGTCATAGTGTTAAACAGGTTTTGAAGAAGTTGGCTATTGTTAAAACTTGCTAAAACTCATATTTTTTTCAATTCTTAGTTTTGTCTCTGCTTTGACATCATTTTTGCAACTACTTGGTTTTTCAAAAAATTGGGATTTGAATAAATTGTATGCCATGAATTTAAGTTTTTTGATCTCATTCTGAGCATTCGTTAAACCTAAAATCTTGTATAAAACATCTAGAATCTGTTTAGAATAAAGTAGTGTTCACACTGACAATATTTTTGACATGTTGCCGAAACACCTGGGCAACAATAATTTGGTCCTGTACCACACACAACATGTTGGGACAACTTTTTTGGCAACATGGAAGTTCGGCAACCTGTTAGCCAACATGTCGTCGAAAATGTTGTCAGTGTGTACGCTACTTTAGGGCACTTGATGTATGCTTTCAGAGTTGCGTCTTGTCATTTGGTTTGGCAATCGTAAGTCAAGAAATATTAAAAGTGTTAAAATTATACAATCAACATATTTGAAAGCTAAGCAAATTGATAAATAACTTTGTAAAGGTTTATATAGCTGTGTTAGAAATATTGTGATCTACTAGCAATCTGAATTGCATATAAAATTCAAGACAAAATTTTCAACTAGCAATGGAAGATGATGTTAACACATATATCTGTTGCTCCCAAAACATAATATTCTTTTCATGGAGGTCAACAGAAAGATATTAATGTGACAGGAATATTGTGTTGTGGGAGGAATGGATAGATGTTTTGCTAAAAATCATTTCTTTTGTAAACAAATCTGAACCCAGTGTAAATTTAGCTAAATTTTATGCAATTAAAGAAATATTTTCAAATGTTGAAAAGAATTATTTGTATTTTTGTGTTGTTAAATGAACTAATTTTTCACCTTTTAAATGTAAATTGAAAGAAGCTTTCTCAGTGAATATTTAGGTGACATTTTCCATTTAGATTACGAATTACGATTATGAATTCAGATTTGAAAAATTTATCGATTTATAAAATTTTGTATTTTTTTTATATTGATTCAAATTCTTTTTTATGTCGCATTATTCTAATTTATGTTCATTTTGTAAGAGGTTTTGGGTCGATTTATGTGCTTTTGAGACACTTTCCATCTGAAATTCTGTGTATGCTTTTTCCATTATATAAGCTTGAGTCAATGCTATTTCTTGCTAGGAAATTCTTCCCAATTCTGCATAATTTAAAGGTATATGGTCACAATTTATCATCTTAGAGCCAAATTGCATATGAGAAATTTCTTAAGAATTAAGCAAGAAATTATGCTATTTACATCGTTTATAATATTTTGCTGGTATAACTAAATTTGCTTTTATAAGAGATAATCTTGAATATCAAATTCTTTCACTCTTGTGTCACTATGTGCTACTGTTCTGGTTTTGTTTTTTCATATATCATGGCATCAACAAATATTGTTGAATAAACTGTTAAAATTTCAGTTAAATGTGTTGTCTCTTATATTTAAAGTTTTGTGCTGTGGGCTAGATGTCTGATCTTGGCAAAAATTCATAAGCTCTGTTATAGGTATTATGCAGTGACAACAGGCCTGATGTTTTGGAATCCGCGTCCTGAAAGCATACTATTTGGGAGGGCAGCATGTTACATAGGAGGTTACCTACATACAGTTATAAATGCCTATCATTCACTAGCTCTCCAAAAATAAAGGCCCCACCCAGTTAATAATCAGTGATTATTTCAAGTTGTCAGACTTGCCTAATTTTAAGCCATTAGAGCCAAAAATTGCTGTTTTTCTTGCCCTGAGGTACAAAAGTGACAAGAAAATTCAACAAAGACTGGATGGAAAAAAAAATATTAACCACAGAAAATATATAAGATTAAAATATCACAGACAATGGAGTATACAAAATAGATAATCCTCAAACAAGGATGCTAAAGGAACGGGTTCTGTCACCATTTACCAATCAGTGACACTATCTTGTGATACCAGTCTTCTAGCTCTCTGTTTACTACGTCTGGAATATAATAAATAACAAGGGGTAAAATGAAACTTATCCACACCCTGTTCTATTTAACATACACAATCCCCATGATATTTTTTTATTTGCAAAAATCCCCATTCTTTCTTTTCAGAAATCTCCATGATATTTCATCTTTTCAGAAATACCCATGATATTTCATTTTTTCAGAAGTCCCCATGATATTCTTTCTTAGCAGATATCTCCATGATATTATTTCTTAGCAGAAGTCCCCATGATATTCCATCTTTTCAGAAGTCCCCATGATATTCTTTCTTAGCAGATATCTCCATGATATTCCACCTTATCAGAAATCCCCATGATATTCCATCTTTTCATAAATCTCCATGATATTCCATCTTTTCCAGAAACCCATAACATTCTTTCTTAGCAGAAATCGCGATGATATTCCATCTTTTCAGAAATCCCCATGATATTCCATCTTTTCATAAATCTCCATGATATTCCATCTTTTTTCATAAATCCCCATGATATTCCATCTTTTTTCATAAATCCCCATGATATTCCATCTTTTCATAAATCTCCATGATATTCCATCTTTTTAGAAATCCCCATGATATTCCATCTTTTCATAAATCTCCATGATATTCCATCTTTTCATAAATCCCCATGATATTCCATCTTTTCAGAAATCCCATGATATTCCATCTTTTCATAAATCTCCATGATATTCCATCTTTTCCAGAAACCCATAACATTCTTTCTTAGCAGAAATCCCCATGATATTCCATCTTTTCATAAATCTCCATGATATTCCATCTTTTCAGAAATCCACATGATATTCCATCTTTTCATAAATCTCCATGATATTCCATCTTTTTTCATAAATCCCCATGATATTCCATCTTTTCCAGAAACCCATAACATTCTTTCTTAGCAGAAATTCCCATGATATTCCATCTTTTCATAAATCTCAATGATATTCCATCTTTTCATAAATCTCCATGATATTCCATCTTTTCATAAATCTCCATGATATTCCATCTTTTCATAAATCTCCATGATATTTCATCTTTTTTCATAAATCTCCATGATATTCCATCTTTTCCGAAATCCCCATGATATTCCATCTTTTCATAAATCTCCATGATATTCCATCTTTTTTCATAAATCCCCATCATATTCCATCTTTTTTCATAAATCCCCATGATATTCCATCTTTTCCGAAATCCCCATGATATTCCATCTTTTCATAAATCTCAATGATATTCCATCTTTTCCAGAAACCCATAACATTCTTTCTTAGCAAGAAATCCCCATGATATTCCATCTTTTCATAAATCTCCATGATATTCCATCTTTTCAGAAATCTCCATGATATTCCATCTTTTCATAAATCTCCATGATATTCCATCTTTTCATAAATCCCCATGATATTCCATCTTTTCAGAAATCCCATGATATTCCATCTTTTCATAAATCTCCATGATATTCCATCTTTTCCAGAAACCCATAACATTCTTTCTTAGCAGAAATCCCCATGATATTCCATCTTTTCATAAATCTCCATGATATTCCATCTTTTCAGAAATCCACATGATATTCCATCTTTTCATAAATCTCCATGATATTCCATCTTTTTTCATAAATCCCCATGATATTCCATCTTTTCCAGAAACCCATAACATTCTTTCTTAGCAGAAATTCCCATGATATTCCATCTTTTCATAAATCTCAATGATATTCCATCTTTTCATAAATCTCCATGATATTCCATCTTTTCATAAATCTCCATGATATTCCATCTTTTCATAAATCTCCATGATATTTCATCTTTTTTCATAAATCTCCATGATATTCCATCTTTTCCGAAATCCCCATGATATTCCATCTTTTCATAAATCTCCATGATATTCCATCTTTTTTCATAAATCCCCATCATATTCCATCTTTTTTCATAAATCCCCATGATATTCCATCTTTTCCGAAATCCCCATGATATTCCATCTTTTCATAAATCTCAATGATATTCCATCTTTTCCAGAAACCCATAACATTCTTTCTTAGCAAGAAATCCCCATGATATTCCATCTTTTCATAAATCTCCATGATATTCCATCTTTTCAGAAATCTCCATGATATTCCATCTTTTCAGAAATCCCTATGATATTCCATCTTTTCATAAATCCCCATGATATTCCATCTTTTCAGAAATCCCCATGATATTCCATCTTTTCAGAAATCCCCATGATATTCCATCTTTTCAGAAATCCCCATGATATTCCATCTTTTCATAAATCTCCATGATATTCCATCTTTTTTCATAAATCCCCATGATATTCCATCTTTTTTCATAAATCCCCATGATATTCCATCTTTTCAGAAATCCCCATGATATTCCATCTTTTCATAAATCCCCATGATATTCCATCTTTTCAGAAATTCCCATGATATTCCATCTTTTCATAAATCTCCATGATATTCCATCTTTTCATAAATCCCCATGATATTCCATCTTTTTTCATAAATCCCCATGATATTCCATCTTTTCAGAAATTCCCATGATATTCCATCTTTTCATAAATCCCCATGATATTCCATCTTTTCAGAAATCTCCATGATATTCCATATTTTCAGACATTCCATGATATTCCATCATGTCAGAAGTCCCCTTGATTTCCTTCTTTTGAGAAATCCCAAGAATATCAATACCTACCTATTGACCAAGGAACCTAGTATCTTAGCATTGGTCAATGTTAAAGATTTCTCTTGGGGTTGATTGGATGAAGTTGTACTTTCCATTGCTTTTCCTAAAAAAAAAAAATTTTGGCACAAATTATTTTGATTAACCTGTGTTCTTCAAAGAATTTCAGAATTTTACTCATGCACAAATTTAAAACTAAGCACTTTAAGACGTCTATCACAATGGTCATATCAAAATCTGCCATGACTGATAGCATCAATTTGCGCCATTCCAATTTCTATTCCAACATCTGTGGTTCTTGCAATTCCACTAATACTAACACGTTTTATAATGTCAATGACAGTGATCAACCGGAAGCTACTATTGATATCTCTGCAGATCACTGTCAGTGACGTCATAAAACGCGTTAGTTTAAGTGGAATTGCAAGAACCACAGATGTAGGAATGGAAATTGCAATGGCACAAATTGATGCTATCAGTGTCCCTGGTACACATACAAAGTTTAGAAAACCACTTTACAATCCCTTTAAGAATTTCAATAATTACATGAACTGAAGTCATCCAACAGAAATAGGAACGATGCAAAAAAAAAAAGTATTAAGTGACTATTTAAACAATTTAAAAAAAACCATGACAACTGCTTTAAAATAGTAATACCTACCGATACTAGAAGCGGCACTTGAAGGACGTTTTCTATATTCTAGAATTGTAGACATTATATTTTCTTTAATAACATTAGTTGTTTGTTGTAAGGCTAGGTAGGTTGATATCTGTAAGTTAAGTTAAGGATAAAGGCAAGAAGAGGTCCAAGAGGTTAACAATACAATATGCCACCCCCAATTTATCAATAAGAAATTTCAAAAAATGATTTTTATACGTTGCCCCATTTTGCATGTGAACATACCTAAACAATTAACTGTTATCCTAAATTAATTTAATGTATGATAATTTAAAACAAATTTATAAATAATTTTGTTTGATAATGTTTGACCTGATATACAACCATACACATAGGCTAACAGTTTATTGGTTACAATTCTTGTTTGAAAAGCCGAATTGTGACTGAATTCAACTCGAGGTTATAAAATTTTCCGAGAACTATTTCTTGGTCCAAGATTAGGCCACCATTTTTCGCGGAGTAACTAAACAAATATGACATCACATTGACATCACGATGGTAGCAGTGACGTAAATCACAAAATACATGCCAAACCAATTAGCATTAGTTCAATGGGAAAAATAACTATGTGAATAAATGTAAATAAGATAGTGGACCACAGCCACTTTAAACCTTTTGATTTAGGTCAAACTAAGATAATAATAGCATATTCAAGATTTTGGGCAAGGGCAGTAACTCTGCTTCTAACGTTCGAAAATTGCTCAAATTCGAAATTGATCTTCGTTTTATGAATCAAAAACTCAAGCAAATGTTGACGGATGGACCAACAGACGTGGCGACAATATACGTCCACATAGAGAGATGTGGGCGTATAATAAAAGGATATGAGCTAATCTCATGATAGAAACAGCATTATCAACTCCATCAGCGGCCATTGCTTTCTCAGCTTCACAATATAATCTCTTTCTTAATTTCTCATTACATAATGGTATCAGGTTATCCATTGCTTCTTTATATTCTTTTTCATTGAGCTGATTGGATTCCTGGGTTTGAAACGCCACCAATTGATTTTCATTCTACAAAATATACAGCAAATATTTTAATATCAAGATAAAATGATGACTTAAAGGGATTGTAAAGAGGTTTTCTAAACTTTGTATGTGTATCAGGGACACTGATACCATTAATGTGCACCATTCCAATTTTCAATCAGACTTTTGTGGTTCTAGGAATTCCACTAAAACTAAAAGCTTGATGACGTGCCTAAATGTAAAAAAATTTGAAATTGTGCAAATTGATGTATTTAGTGTCTCCAAAACACATAAGAAAAAAATTTGGGAAACCTCTTAAAAACATCTGTAAGAAGGTTTTATATTTTATAGAAAAATAAAGAAAGCTATCTTTAAGACTATCTTTTCAACTATGAAGATTCATGTTTAAATAAAAGACGACCTACCTCTAGAAATCTTGGTTCACGATATTTTAATATTAAATGTATCATAAAATCTGTAACATGACGACATGAAATATGGTTCTCACTAAATGATGTATAACTCATCTGTAGATTCTCAAATTCATCTTCCTATAAACAAACCACAGTTTTCATTCATTTTAATCATTAACAGGGTTCATACAAATCATCTGAGCAAAATTTCCCTGATATTTCCATGCTTTTGCAGACAACATTTCATCATTTTCCATGACCAATTATATAAAGATAGTGGACAACAACCATATATGCCCCCCCACAACATAAAAATGAAAAAGCCTTAAATTTAATCAGAAGGAAACTAAACTTTCTCAAACCCTTTTATTTAGGTCCAATAACATCGATTTTAAGTTTCATCAAAATCCGTTGAAAACTAAGAGAGTAATATCATATTCAAGATTCTGGGGCAAGGGCAATAACTCTGCTTCTAACGGTCGAAAATAGCTCAAATTCAAATTTGATCTACGCTTTATGAATATGTATAGAAATACCAAATTTCATTTGATTCCATGGAAAGGGTAACAAACTATTCTTGATCATGATTTTTTATTTACTAATACAAAAAGATGAATAAAATAAGAGGCCAGTAAAAAAAAATTTCAGGTCATTTTCACAATTCCCAGAATTACGATTTTCTGGAAAAGCTGTGTGAATCCTGTAAGCTAGTGACTAGCTGCTAGTGTTTGAGATGACATCTGAAACCTGTATAAGCTTCTTATTTCTTTTGAATGTATGTGGTAAAAAAATGTGTAGCTTGTCATAATAATGCCGAAGATAAAAATGTTTGGTGGCATAGAATGAAAATTAAGCATGTTTATTTGATAAAGTGCTAACATGTTGATAACAATGATATAGATATACAAGTAAATAGTGGTTGTTGTAGTTCTAATTGATTCAGTATACCCAAAAATTAGTCTGAAGGAATATAACAAATAATTCAGAGAAAAGGCTGATAAAACTTACCCCCAAGAATGGATAAATAACAGAAATAAACGCTCTGAAATCATTGACTTGTTGCCAGTCAACAGAATGTATAAAATCATTCAGTAGTAGAATATATCTTAAACACACAGCATCTAAATTACCACATAACACATGACCAAATAACTGTAACATCTAAAATAAAAATATATCGTAAACACACGGCATCTAAATTACCACTTAACACATGACCGAATAACTGTAACATCTAAAATAAAAATATATCGTAAACACACGGCATCTAAATTACCACATAACACATGACCGAATAACTGTAACATCTAAAATAAAAAAATATATCGTAAACAAACAGCATCTACCACATACTGTAAGGCTAGAAATTAATGCGTCAACAAATTAATGCGACATGGGGTATAGAGACTAAAATGCGAGTGCAAATTAATGCGATCCGCGATAGGTGTCGCATTTTTTAATATAATAAAAAAGAAAATGGAAGTATGACGGCTAGAGCTGTATTCACCTCTAATCTTATCAATTAAGGGTTCTTTTCATTAAAACTCAAGCCATGATCAACGAGTTTGATTACTAATCAGCTTCAAATTTAGAGATTACCTAATTACTTAATCCAGCCCGGTCTCAATTTAAATACTTAACCTATACTATCTTTCGTCCATAAAATTCACTTAGAAATATGTATTTTAAAATGCGGATACAAATTAATGCGATCGCGGATAGGTCGCATTTAACGCATTAATTTCTATCTCGCAATAATTTGTAGCCTTACAGTAACACATGACCAAATAACTGTAACATCTAAAATAGAAATATATTGTAAACACACATAGCACCTAAATAATTACCACATAACACATGAAAGCATCTAAATTACCACATAACACATGACCAAATAGTTGTAACATCTAAAATAAAAAAATATATCGTAAACACACATAGCACCTAAATAATTACCACATAACACATGACAGCATCTAAATTACATTTTATCTAAGTCACTACATAAAAAACATGAGCAAATATAAAATAGATTTTCTCTTCTGATTTTATTCATAAACATTTAAAAATCTATGATCTATTTCAAAGGCCAAACTGTTGATAAAGTTTCCAATTAGTCTGATAAATCAATGGACAAAAATGTCTCAAAAATGTGGGTATGTCACTACGTGGCTTTACACACTTTATTCTCTTATACAATATAACTATATGATTTTTTTTTTAATATAAGATCTTTTTTTACCACAATCTGGTGCCTGTTAAAAAATGGCAAACGTTAGTTAAACATGTACATATATAAGGAATCAATATCATACCTTGCTGTTAGAAGAATAATGAACAACTGAAGATAAGAAATCGTAGGTTGCCATAAACTTGATATCAGACACTAAATATCTCTCTTCCATATATTGATACAGTATATCCTGAAAAATCAAAAGTCTAAGTCTTATTCTACATCTTATATATAGCATCTATTTACATTAATCATGTTTCCTATATAACATTGGGAAGTATTCAAATTTAACAATTTCTGCAATTGGCAATTCAAAGTCTTAAATTTCAAACACTGATAATTATTGCTACACAAGGATATGAAAGCTGAAATTCTAGTGTACTTTGTACAAGCTATTAGTGATTAGATTATATAAACACTTTCTGTGTCTGAAACTAGAGTACGACTTCCAACTTCCCCATTTCAGCGAAAAAATAGTAAACTTACCAATATAGAGAAATAAAAATCATCACCACCATATTCATCCTGCCAAACTAAATAGGCTAAAAACTGTTCTATTATTGAGATGGTCTTTTCCTATAAAATACAATTTCTGACATTAAAGATTTTTTGTGATTGTGTTGCATTTGCACCCACACTAAAAAAAATCAACAAGTTTGCATAACTCAGACACCACGATATTGAGTGGTACCGTAATATTGTTTTTTCCAGAATTACTTGTCTTATATTCCTTATATTTTTTAATGTCATAGGTTTTGGGAGTAGCATACCTTATAGATTCATAGTTATCGTGGTTATAAACGCACTGACTAGTACAAACAAAGTGATTCCAAACATATAAGTTAATTAAGCTCTTTCTTACCAAAGACATTTTTCTGGGAATCACTCTTTCAATATCAGTTCTTTCAGCAAAATCTTCAAATAAATAGTGGGCTGAATGAGTCTACAAAATACAATTCATTACATTATACGACTCAGTCTTATCAAAATTAGACCCAAATTTTTTGTTTTGTTCAGCTTTTTAAATTCTGTTTTTTAGCCACCTCCTTCTTACATTGCTCCCAAGATTAAAGAACTGTTCACCTACCATATAAAGTTCTACTCCTCCTAATACTGGGGTTAGTTCAGACCTGGACCCTCCTCCAACAGTTCCTGATAGAGTGTCAACATCATCTTCACTCATCATTACTTCTTCATCATCATCTTCATCATCATCATCATCATCAAAGGTTTCATTCATCACAGGGGTCAAAGACTTAGCTGGGGTTATAGGCTTGTTGAATTTTCTAAAATCAAAGCATCTATACTTTAAAGGAGTTGTAAATAGGCTTTCAGGGTTTGTTTTAAGGGTATCGGGAGCACTGATAGCATTAAATTGCACTATTCAAATTTTCAATCACATGTCTGTGGTTCCAGCTATTCCACTATGTTACTAAGTGTCTGATTAAGTCACAGTGACTTCTTAACTAATCTTAAAAGCCTTGTTCAGGCATATTGCATATTTTGCAATTAGTGAGTCGTCATTTGCTGACAAAGCAGGAACACAAAAGTTTGATTGAAAATCGGATTGCTGTAAATTTGAGTGTGACAAAAATACGAAAATTTACACTTTACAAAGATAAACCATCTATTTCCTTTTCAGCCATTTTGAATTCTGTTTACAACTACTATTTTTTTTTTTTGAATTGGACACACCAGATTAAAAAAATAACCTTCTAAATTTATGTCCATTGTACGAACATTTCTAAGAAAAACTCCATACTGACCTGGCAAATTCTTTATTTATCTTGACCACTGGTCTTGTAATTTTTAAATGTGAACAGTTAATTGGTAAGATATATATTTTCTCTGAACCACTCAGTTTATGTGGACAAATAACAGTCTGAAATATAATGATATATCGGGTGTCTCAAAAAAAACGTCCCCAACTTTGACGAAAAGTATCTCAGCTGCTGATGAGCCGATCTCTTTCAAAATTCTTACAAATTTACTTCAACATGTCCTTGCTAAACCCTGAAAATATGAAAGTCATCGAGTACTGCCTGGAACAAAATAGCATGTCAAAAAATTCAATGTCAGAGCAAATAACATATTTGAATTTGTGTCCATTTTGCCTTCACCACAACCACCAATATCCAACATTTTCCATCCTGATAAACTCTCTCGGATCACATCTAAGGGTACCACTCGAGAAGCGACCATCCTGCATTTCAGTTCTTGTTTAATCAGTGTGTCCCTCTAACCCAAGTGCAGTAAACCTGATGCTTAAGAGAATCCCATACTGCTCGGAGTCATTACCATCACAAGTGGAACAAACTGGATGAACAGTAACTGAACGGCAGGAAGGTTGCTTTTTGGGAGAAAATATCTTAAGATGAGATCGGTGAGAGCATTTCAGGATTGAAAATGAATGATATTGGTGGTCGATGTGGTGAAAGCACAATAGACACAGGTTGAAATGTGTAGTTTGCTCTGATATTGAATTTTTTGACATGCTATTTTGTTCGAGGCAGTACTTATACAATTTTTATTCGATGACTTTCATATTTTCAGGGTCTGACACAGACAGGTTGAAGTAAATCTGTGAGAATTTTGAAAGAGATTGACTCACCAACAGCTGAGATACTTACGGTCAAACTTGGGGACGTTTTTATTGGGACACCCGATATTTGTTATAATTTTCAGTCTTTCTTTGGATCCATTGTTTCCCTTTATTGTTGTTCACGACATTAGTAGGCCTAGTGCTTCACTGACCTTATTCATGCCAGTGTTTTTTCCTAGGGCCTATATTAATGGTGGGAATTGCTGCACTGGTACCGATAAGTTCACTCAAGTGACCATCACATGACATGCACACTCACCAAGGCGATGTTACTGTGAATACTTTGATACCCGACATGAATTAGAATTGAGATATGTTGATGAAACTAGCAAGCACTAGTCACATTATCACTGAAACATCTTCTCGATCTTCTTGACGTCTCAAACAAAAGTTGTCAACTAGTATCCACACCAGTGAGAAAGACGCTTTATAGAATATCTAATTATATACTAATATAATTTACAGCGAGAAAAATATTTACATATATGTTTTTATAAATTACCTTTTCTCCACAACTTGGACAATATTTGGCCTCTTTAAATTCATCATATGATTTGCCGTTATTATTAGAGGTATATAACATGGCAGCATATTTACTGAACACACGTTCTTGAGGTATAAACGGATCGTCCATTGGTTGTTCAGGTTCGTCTTCTATCAATCCTGCAGCCAGACGCGAATCTGAACAAAAAATTGGAATTAATATTGGAGAAAGCATAAAAGGCATACATTTTTTTCAATTGAAACAGTTTATGAAAAGGCCGAAATTTTTCAATTCAGGAATTGAATGAAAATGCATCTTAAGCCCTGTTTATACGACCACGTTTACTTATATAAGTGAATACAGTTACATAAATAAGCAAAGGTGGAGTATTTTACATCACCTTTAAGAGGTCATGCAAAAGTATATTTACTTATATGCAAATATTCTCCTGGAGTAGATATGCTTATGTGAGTAACATTTGGTCGTATAAACAGGGCTTTACAGTCTCTAAAAAATGTCAATTGGAATTAAGCCTAGGAGTAGCCTTATAACCAGTAGCGCAACTAAATAAGTGGGGTTCCATGGACTCAAGTTGGTTGGTGTCCCTGCTTGGGAGGTCCTAAAGCATAGAACGCAGGATTTTTTTCTTTTTAAAACATGGTAATTTTTTTCTTTAGGTGGGAGCTCCCCTCAGATATTGGGGGTCAGTAGACTTGGTTCCACCAGTTTCTGAGGTAGCTGAGCCAGTGATTTTAACTGCATCTTAGGATCCAAATCGCATACATTGAAATTTGCAAATTGTAAATTAAAGCGTATAAGATGGTGTCATAATTTGATTGTGCTTTTACCTACCTTGTCTGTTTGCTGGTGTGCTAGTTTTGGATTTCTCATTTCTGAAAGAATAAGGATTTTTTTTCATTTGTAAAACTTCACTTTTTTGTACAAGATCTAGCTGCAAATGTGTATGTTATTTGCTCAATTACGAGCAAGTGATGGTTGTTATGGTTGTGAGTTTAGATCTTTATCAAGGTGTGCAAATCTCCACTTATAATTCAAGTCAACCTAACTGTAAATCGTTTCAGTTAATCTGTGAGCGCTCAATGCCAAAAGAGTTGGCCAAGGACCAGTTGCTAGAAAGGATTCTCATCGAAACCTTCTCGTAAAATTTAGATGTATCATTTTTCAATTTTTTATAATCCAGAATATATCAAAGGTCTGGGTTCAAATATCATGTTTAGAATTTAATTTGTAATTCTTGTACAAAACATATGGATGGAAATATTAGGATTAAAAGAACTAGAAATGGAGACTTACATTTGAGGTGTTTTACTGTCCTCTAGTTTTTGTAGTTGTTCTAGTAACATTGCTCTGTGTTGTTTTAATAATTCTAATTCAGTACCCATTTCATTGACTGTAGATTTAAATCTGTCTTGTACTAATTGAAGCTGAAATATTAATACCTGTATTTAAGGTTGATATTCACAAGCAACCACAGATACAAGTAGGGCTGGGTATCGATTACCAAATTGAGATCGATTATTGAAGGCAGGCTACCAATCAATAATCAATTGATTGTCAAAATATTTTAATTCGGAAATCTTCTGATCTGCATCTGTTGATTTACGTTTTTGTATCTGAATGTTTGGCATTGAAGAGAAATGAATCGGAATTGAACGTCTAGAATTGATAAGTCACAACCCATTATGTCATGATAATCATAAAAATCCTAAATGTTTACTTCAGTTTCATTTATACACCACACAAAAACAAAAAAGACAAAAACGTAAATCGTAAATCAACAGACAAAGAACAAAAGATTTCTTAATTAAAATATTTCGATTATTAATCAACCGTCTCTGAATTCAGAAAGAAAGAAAGAAAAGTGTATGACATCATATATAATCTTCAACCTTACGTCAATAAAGAATCGAAAAATGGAGATAATGTTTGCCATACCTCTTGATCTGCATCATCAATCTCCATATTCTGTAAATCAAGTTCAGCATCTGTCATGTCTTCTATTATCTTCTTCTCTTCTAGTTCTGTTTCATGTTCTTCTAGAAACTTCTCATATTCTGAAATAATATAATAGATATGGAAAGTGCACTTCAATATATATGGAAAGTGCACTTCAATTGGACACAGAGAAATTGCACTTGAATTTGTCACACAGAATTTGAACTTTAAAGGGAGAGCAAAGAGGTTTTCTTAAGTTTTTTGTACTTATCCGGGACACTGTTTTGAATCAGACATCTGTGGTTCCTGCAATTCGACTTAAACTAAGAAATGGATGACACCTTAAATGCTTTTATCATAATATGATAAGGCAGTGGTTCCCAACCTTTTTCATACTGTGGCCCAAAATTCACGAAACTTCCAGAGTTGTGGTCCCCTGTTTCATTCAAAATATTGCCCAAGGGGCGGTTTTGTTAATTTTCATACCTTCTAAAGCTACGTTTAATACTGACAACATCTGATTCTCTAGTTTCTGTCCTGCTTCAATATCACTCACTAAATTACTCTACAATACATAACATATAACATTAATATCGCATCATAAATATCACTTTATCATTATCACATCCTAAATATCACATAACCAATATCACATTATTTATATCACTTAATTACTGAATTACTCTACAATACAATGCATATAACATTAATATCACATCCTAAATATCACATAACCAATATCACATTATCAATATCACACTATCAATATCACATCATTAATATCACATCATCAATATCACACTATCAATATCACATCATCAATATCACACTATCAATATCACATCATCAATATCACATTATCAATATCACATCATCAATATCACATTATCAATATTACACTATCAATATCACATTATATCAATATCAGTTACTAAATTACTCTAAACAGAAAATATTGAAATTTGAATAAAAACATAAAGGAAAACAATCTTATTCTACAGGTATACTTTTGTACAAAACTTTTAACAACTTAAATTGTAATCATGTGTTCTTTAATGTGATCACCACTATTTGTTACTCAAGCACATAATTTATTTCACGTAATGGACATCAATAAACGGATGAAATGGAAACTTACATAGCGTGTTGATTCAACTGGCATATTTTGTTTACTAGTAGGTCGGAACACATATTCTTTGTCTAAAAAGGCTGAAAATCAAATCACAAGTCTTAATAATTCAGTAATATGACACCTTTAAAGTCTTCCATGGATAATTCAAATCCATTTGCTTGGATACGAGGAAATGGTGGTCGTTATGTCTGTGAGTTCGGTTCCTGACTAGGGTGTGAAAGTCCGATGACCTTGAATAAGTCATCTTCACTCATAATTCCAGTCCACCCAGCTGTAAATGGGTACGGATAATCCGGGAAAGATCAATGCCAAGGGGTTTGGCCAAGGACCAGCTGGGAGAAAGGATCCGCACAGAATCTAAGTTGTTATCCTTGTAAAATATAGATGTTTCTTTTCTTTTTTTTTAAATACATAATTAATCTCATACAAATTTTGCAAATTCAACATTCAAAGAACATATTCCTGTCAATCTAGATCACCAGAAAGCTTTACTTCCGATTTCTTATTGAAGCATCTTTTCTAATCAAGATTTGTGCTTTTGGATAATTCAAAACTTTTACATGCCTGCCCTATTGCCTTTGTAGCATTGCTTAACACTAATGTTAAAACCTACAATTTTCAAAACCAAAATGCAGCCTTAAAGGGATTGTAAAGCATATTTCTAAACTTTGTATGTGCATCGGGGACACTGATAGCATCAATATGCTCCAATGCTCCATTCCAATTTCCATTTCGACGTCTGCGGTTCTAACAAATCTACTAAAACTAAAGCATTTTATGACGTCACTAACAGTGATCTACCGGGTGCTACTATTGATATCTATGCAAATCACTGTCAGTGATGTCATAAAATGCATTAGTTTTAGTGGATTAGCAAGAACCACATACAAAGTTTCACAATCCCTTTATTATTTATTTGATTGAAAATATGTATAAATCATTCATCTTACCATTCTGTAAATCATCATAGCCTTTTTTATAAGCTGACAATTGTTGTATTTCACTTTTACATTCAGCCAGATTAATCTACAAATATCAATATCAGTCAGATAATCTACAAATATCAATATCAGTCAAATTAATCTTCAAATAATAATATCAGTCAGATTAATCTACAAATATCAATATCAATCAGATAAATCTACAAATAATAATATCAGTCAGATTAATCTACAAATAATAATATCAGTCAGATTAATCTACAAATATTAATATCAGTCAGATTAATCTACAAATATTAATATCAGTCAGATTAATCTACAAAAACTAATATCAGTCAAATTAATCTACAAATATTAATATCAGTCAGATTAATCTACAAAAACTAATATCAGTCAGATTAATCTACAAATATCAATATCAGTCATATTAATCTACAAGAACTAATATCAGTCAGATAAATCTACAAATATCAATATCAGTCAGATAAATCTACAAATATTAATATCAGTCAGATTAATCTACAAAAACTAATATCAGTCAGATTAATCTACAAATATTAATATCAGTCATATTAATCTACAAGAACTAATTTCAGTCAGATAAATCTGCAAATATCAATATCAGTCAGATTAATCTACAAATATCAATATCAGCCAGATTAATCTACAAATATTAATATCAGCCAGATTAATCTACAAATAATAATATCAGTCAGATTAATCTACAAATATCAATATCAGCCAGATAAATCTACAAATAATAATATCAGCCAGATTAATCTACAAATATCAATATCAGTCAGATTAATCTACAAAAACTAATATCAGCCAGATAAATCTACAAATAATAATATCAGCCAGATTAATCTACAAATATCAATATCAGTCAGATTAATCTACAAATATTAATCTACAAATATTAATATCAGCCAGATTAATCTACAAATAATAATATCAGTCAGATTAATCTACAAATATCAATATCAGCCAGATAAATCTACAAATAATAATATCAGCCAGATTAATCTACAAATATCAATATCAGTCAGATTAATCTACAAAAACTAATATCAGCCAGATAAATCTACAAATAATAATATCAGCCAGATTAATCTACAAATATCAATATCAGTCAGATTAATCTACAAATATTAATATCAGTCAGATTAATCTACAAAAACTAATATCAGTCAGATTAATCTACAAATATTAATATCAGTCATATTAATCTACAAGAACTAATATCAGTCAGATAAATCTACAAATATCAACATCAGTCAGATTAATCTACAAATATCAATATCAGTCAGATTAATCTACAAATATCAATATCAGGCAGATTAATCTACAAATATCAATATCAGTCAGATTAATCTTCAAATATTAATATCAGTTAGATTAATCTACAATTAATAATATCAGTCAAATCAATCTACAAATATCAATATCATCCAGAATAATCTATATCTACAAATAATAATATCAGTTAGATTAATCTACAAATATCAATCTCAGTCAGATTAATCTACAATTATTAATATCAGCCAGATTAATCTACAAATAATAACATCAGTCAGATTAATCTACAAATAATAACATCAGTCAGATTAATCTACAAATAATAATATCAGTCAGATTAATCTACAAATAATAATATCAGTCAGATTAATCTACAAATAATAATATCAGTCAGATTAATCTACAAATAATAATATCAGTCAGATTAATCTACAAATAATAATATCAGCCAGATTAATCTACAAATAATAATGTCAGTCAGATTAATCTACAAATAATAATATCAGTCAGATTAATCTACAAATAATAATATCAGTCAGATTAATCTACAAATAATAATATCAGTCAGATTAATCTACAAATAATAATATCAGTCAGATTAATCTACAAATATTAATATCAGCCAGATTAATCTACAAATAATAATGTCAGTCAGATTAATCTACAAATAATAATGTCAGTCAGATTAATCTACAAATAATAATATCAGTCAGATTAATCTACAAATAATAATGTCAGTCAGATTAATCTACAAATATCAATATCAGTCAGATTAATCTACAAATATCAATATCAGTCAGATTAATCTACAAATATTAATATCAGTCAGATTAATCTACAAATATTAATATCAGTCAGATTAATCTACAATTATTAATATCAGCCAGATTAATCTACAAATAACAATATCAGTCAGATTAATCTTCAAATAATAATATCAGTCAGATTAATCTACAAATAATAATGTCAGTCAGATTAATCTACAAATAATAATATCAGTCAGATTAATCTACAAATATCAATATCAGTCAGATAAATCTACAATTAATAATATCAGCCAGATTAATCTACAAATATTAATATCAGTCAGATTAATCTACAAATATCAATATCAGCCAGATTAATCTACAAATATTAATATCAGCCAGATTAATCTACAAATATTAATATCAGCCAGATTAATCTACAAATATTATCAGTCAGTCAGATTAATCTACAAATAATAATATCAGAACCAGTTTAGGCCCACCTGATAAGGTTTACTTGTATAATATTTTTATTCAATTACCTGCAACTCTGTGACATCACATTCCAACTGATGTTGTTTTTCACTGGCTATTTTCTGTTCTGTCGATCTTTCATAGATCATTCTGCAACATAACATTATAACATAATAAAATTACAACATTACAGCATTATTACATTACATTATAACATTATTATATTGAAACATTATTACATTACAACATTATAACATTATTGCATTACAACATAACATTATTATATTACAGCTTTATTACATTACAATATTATAACATTATTATATTACATAACTACAAAATTATAGATTTATCATTTACATACAAAAAGTTTCCAGTCTTGCCATATCTCTCTGTCAATTTAAATGTGTAATAATTTCCTATAGCATTTGAAATAAAATTAAAAGAGTTTGTTATATGACAGTGGAAAACCAGCTACGCTTCTTTAAATCTTTGTAAAAATTATCAAGGGAAGCACATCTTGTAAATGTGACAGTAATCTGACGTATGTTGTAATACAGATTTTAAAGGAAACTTTAAAAACTACTTTAAATATCATAATACACATGTACTTGGAAAATACTTATAAATTTTTGAAGCGTTTTTGAATAATAACCTGTTATTTCATGGATAATTAGTTTTGTGAATTTTTTGTGGGTTTTTTGTACTTATGACAACACTGATGAACATTTACTCCTATCAGCCAAGTTTGATAATTTTGATTTTTTGACCATTCTATGGGGTGGTATTCTTTTAAAGGGATTGTAAAAGTGTATTTCTATACTTTGTATGTGTATCGGGGACACTGATAGCATCAATTAGTGCCATTCCAATTTCCATTCCGAGTAATTCCGACGTTTGTGGTTCTTTCAATTCCACTAAAATTAATGTGTTTTATGACGTCACCGACAGTGATCTGCATAGATATCAATAGTAGCTTCTGCTAGATCACTGTCAGTGATGTCATAAAACGAGTAAATTTTAGTGGAATTGCAAGAACCACAGATGTTGGGATGGAAATTGGAATGGAAATTGGAATGACGCAAATTGATGCTATCAGTGTCCCCGATACACATACAAAGTTTAGAAAATCACTTTACAATCTCTTTAAGAAAAACAGGAATCTGATTATCTCCCACCAATCAGATTACTGTCACAGTCAATTCACGTAAAGTCAAGAGAATAAGGCCTCATGTTTTTTATTATATAAAATCCATTCAATATTCCTTACTTTTCAATCTGCTCATCTTTATTAAAGATGGTATCCTTTAAATCTTCTATTTGGTTTTTACAAGTCTCTAATTCTTCTTCATATTCTTTTATCAACTTCTCTTTTTCTTCTAAATTAGTATGTTTATTAAACAGTCTACAAATATGTTATAATTGTTAAAATTTAAAAAATGGCTAAGTCTCATTAAGGCCCTACTAGTTTACACTCAATCTGAAATCCTAGGGCAGATTTGACAGATTCAATATGGCGTCATTCAGCAAAAACTATAGTCAAATACAAATTTGCTACAAAATTAATCTGGTTTCGGATTTTTGAAAATTCACACATGAATCTGATTTACCAAAACAGTTTAGGATTTCTTGAAATCTAGAAGGGCCTAAATAATGAGTACTTTTGAATGCAGATAATTAAAGATAGGCTACACATAGATTTGAAGACCAAAATTCCTGACCAAATGATGGTGTTCCTAAAAATTAAGGTAAAATTTCAAAATTCATTTTGAAAATTCATAAAAGTAAAAATATAAATAATATATAATAACATGTCCATTTACAAATTAAGTACGTTGTTATCATGACTTTTTGCATATTTTTTAAGAAAAACTTACAAATAATAAAAATCTGTACAAGCAAAACAACTCAGTTAATCAAAAATCTTGTCCAGAGCATGACAAAATCTGGAGCAATAATTATATAGTAGTGGACTTCAAATACAAGAAGTACCAGGTGGTTCAAAAAGAGTAAGCATGGTCTGCTTCGCGCGCGACATCGCCACTACTATAAAGGTCAAAATCATGAGGTGCAACAAGATCAATTCATGCCTGACTAAACAAATCTGCCAAAATGCAAGAAGCAGATTTGTCGTATTTGACAAGGAGTTCTCCGTCGTGACCATAAAATTTTCTACAAGAAATTTTAAGTTTGAGTGTCAAGTAACCCTGTTTCAGTAATTTCACAAACCTTTCTTTGACAACCTCCAACTGTTGTTTTACACTATCTAAAACTTCTTCTTGTTTTATATTCTTACGTTGAAATAAACTAAAATATGGTAATCTTTGTATAAATTCTTTCAAATTTCCATTTTCTCGGAACGCTTCTCCTGTCATTTCATCACTGTAGATTGCCTCTAAAAAAACAAAAAAATCAATTCTGTTAAATTTCATTCAGTAATTTTCAGCATGGTAGTGTTTTGAACTGTAATGAGCTAATAGTCATGACATACACTAAGTATAACAAAGTATATTTAAAGGAATACTACCTCTTAGAATAACACAAAATTTACATTTGGTAAATAAAAGTTTATATTCATTAGGCAACTTATCCTGTGTCATAAACATACAACAGATTATATGTATAATCTGATAATTCTAGAAAACTGCCATATAATTATTGAATAATAGCATGTTATTTTTGTAAAATTACTTAGTTTTATGAGTTTATTTGTATACTTTTGTCACCATCAAGGAATATAATATACTCCTATTGACCAAGTTTGAGAAGTTAAATTTTTTGTTCATTTTAAGAGGTTGCATTCCTTTAACTTTCATTCAGTTGCTTTCAGTGTAAAGTATAAAAAACTAATAATGATACCATACACTTAGTATAACTACACTATCTAATTCTAATTCAGTTAACTTTCAATCTATCCAAATAAAATCAAGTTTTCTGATCCACTGATCAAACATTTTTGTGCTAATATAAGACCAGACCAATGCATATTTTTTCATTTGATTTCACGAAAAATTCAAGTAAGTTGCTCATATAGTGTCCCTTATTCAACCAGGGCTTGCCAGGCAAGGTAACATACGCCCACTGGCAGCTGTCGAAAATGATCATATTTTAATTAACGATAATACAAATTTTATTATAAAAGTCAAGGGCAAAAACTCAAAAACTGTTCATTCAAAATGGATCAAGTTAAAACAAACTTGTTCAGGATCTTATCAATTGCAATGATCACACCAAGTTTCTTCAGAATCAGTTCAAAATTGTAGCTTCAATCCTGCTCACAAACTATTTTTGACGCATTTTGACAAAGAAAAGGGCAATACCTCAAAAACCGTTCATTAGAAATGTGTTAAGTTAGAACTTGTCTGAGATCTTGTCAATTCCAATGATCACAACCATTTTTTATTAATAAAATTGGATGAAAACTGAAGCTTCTATTGTATTAACGAACAAAAATTGACGCATTTTTTCAAAGTCAAGGGCAATAACTCAAAAACTGTTCATCAAAACTACGTCAGATTCGAACTTAACCGAGATCTTATCAATATTAAGGATCATAGCAAGTTTCATCAAAATCAAATAAAAACTCTAGTCTCTAGAGTGCTCACAAACAAAATTTGACGCATTTTTTCAAAGTCAAGGGCAATAACTCAGTAAACTGTTCATCGAAAATACGTCAAATTCAAACTTAACCGAGATCTTATCAATATTAAGGATCATAGCAAGTTTCATCAAAATCAAATGAAAACTGTAGTCTCTAGAGTGCTCATGAACAAAATTTGACGCATTTTTTCAAAGTCAAGGGCAATAACTCAAAAACTGTTCATCGAAAATACGTCAAATTCGAACTTAACCGAGATCTTATCAATATTAAGGATCATAGCAAGTTTCATCAAAATCAAATGAAAACTGTAGTCTCTAGAGTGCTCATGAACAAAATTTGACGCATTTTTTCAAAGTCAAGGGCAATAACTCAAAAACTGTTCATCGAAAATACGTCAAATTCGAACTTGACCGAGATCTTATTAATATTAAGGATCATAGCAAGTTTTATCAAAAGCAAATAAAAACTGTTGTCTCTAGAGTGCTCACGAACAAAATTTGACGCATTTTTTCAAAGTCAAGGGCAATAACTCAAAAACCGTTCATCGAAAATACATCAAATTCGAACTTGACCGAGATCTTATCAATATTAAGGATCATAGCAAGTTTCATCAAAATCAAATGAAAACTGTTGTCTCTAGAGTGCTCACGAACAAAATTTGACGCATTTTTTCAAAGTCAAGGGCAATAACTCAAAAACCGTTCATCGAAAATACGTCAAATTCAAACTTGACCGAGATCTTATCAATCCAAAGGTTCATAGCAAGTTTCATTAAAATCGGATGAAAACTGTAGTGTCTATTGTGCTCACAAGAAATGTTGACGGACGGACGGACGGACGGACCGACGGACCGACGGACAGGGGCGACGACAATATACGACCACATATTCATGTGGGCGTATAAAAATAAAGTCCATAGAATCTTAAATCTCTAGAAATTCCTATGTTGATTTCCAATAATGGACACCTTTTATCTTACAATTTAATATTTTATTCATTAAATATTCTTAAATTTCTACTTACCAAAGAAATCATTTCTAAGTTTAGATATGATTCTAGAATATATTCCTAACTGAGGTATCAACTCATCAATGGCCTGAAATGCTAAAACAATTCTTTCTTCAGTCAGACCAGTTCCACTCCATTCTACTGTCATAACATCATATTTATTTACTGCAATAGAAATAGGTTATTATAAATAAGTCCAGCCAGGAGCTCTAAATTACATGTAGTCGAGCAGCTCCAGTCTGTAGGCCATAAGAAGTGAATCGGTATCGGTGTGACAGTTTATGACAGCCAATCAAATGACTGATGGAGACAGTATTACAGGCTCGTAACTTGGCCCCCATTGGAATTTATTTTATTTTGTAAAAAGTGACTGGCTAGCAAATGAAACCGATTGGCTAGCATTTTTTTTTCAGTTAGCCAATTTTGAACCGGCTGAATTGGCTAGCAAAACAAATCGGCAGTTTTTGTCGACTAAAACGGATTTCCTTTGTTAAACGTATCTAAATTATTGCATGAGTGATGCACGTGTGATACCAGCCATATCTAGCTATATAAAAATAGGCCAGAGTCAGCAAGTTTAGGACTAAAGTAAAAAAAAAAAGAATTGCATTCTTGTTTCAGTTCAATATAACATCACTTTACCGATTGAATATCCATCAGAAACCTTCCCATTGGGTTCTACAAAGTTCTTCCTTTCCGTACCCATTTTCAGACAATCACACTTTCATTGTTCTAGTGAGAAATCTTCAAAATTGAGAGCCGACTGACAAGTTGTTTACAGTTGCTAAGACAGGTGCCCGTTAACTTTTCATACTTCACAGCAGGAGAGTTCTATTTTAAAACGTGTAGTTACTTCCCTTTATTAGTATTCTAAACAGCCAGTCCTTCTCAAATGGCGGGCCACAAATCCGGCCCGAGATGCCCTTGAGGATAGCCCCACAAGAGTGACCCCTTAATATGCCCTGCTTGTCATCCTAGCTGTATTTGATCTTTTTATTGTTTTCATAAAATGCATTTGGCCCTTTACAAAAATTAATTGAGAAGGCCTGATTTAAGCCATTTTAGACAACCCTATACTGTTGATCTTTTCGTTTGATTATCAAGTTTGTGTGGGGGAAAAACACCGGCGTCGATTTCAAATCATTGTTTGTTCATGACAGGCAATATTGACATATTTTTCATTTATTTAACAAATTTTAAAAAAAATACATGGCTAAACAGAAAATACGTGTTTTGTCATGAAACTATCGTCTATAACCTTTCACTTGAGTATTTACAATTCATTTCATTCTATTTTCAAATCGTTAACAATCTCATGGCTTCTTTAATTGTTTGTATGATGTGTCAAGACTTCATGTTAAATTATATTTTGTGAATTTTCTGCTTGATGGAATTCCCATTTCATTTAAAATTGTCAGTCAATCTTTTAATTCCGTTTCGTTTGAAAGATTGCGTGGAAAAAATAACAGTAAATTTGACAAATGATTACTGTAATGGTTTCATTAAACTTGTTCTTTGACAGACAACATTTTTTTTGGCCTATATCTACATGTATCTTTCACAAAGTTTCCTCAGTTATAGCCTACTACTGCCTTTTGAATCCAGTCTATCGAATTTAGATGACCAACCTGATCTATAAAACACACCGAATTGTCACTAGATACTATATATTATAATGTACCGCTTTCCTTAAAGGCATATGATCACTATACGTTCGACCAAAAAAACTTTAGTCTCAGAACCTGGACATTTCTAGCTAATCTAATCCGTAAAAATGTTCCAAACTCTCTCTAAAAATTTAAGCCTTCAAATTCCCATGTATCCATAATTATCAGCGTTTGAAAGTCAAAAATACGACTCGTCGTTTAGTAAGACCATGACTTATATAGAATATACATATATACAGTAAATGAAAGATAACTATTGATGTACGGGTATAATTTAAGGGGGCCACTTAATTATTGTTTTTCATAAAAAAAATATTTTTTGTCATTTTTATAATATTTTTTTTATAATTTATCGAATCTGAAAATTGAGTGGCCGAAATCCGAGGAGTTTTGGTGGTGGGGGTGGGAGTTGGATTATGAATTTTTTTATCCAAGGGCCCCCCCCCCCCCCCCCCACTTTCAGAAACGCTTCGCGGCCCCTACATGACTGAGCCCAAATGCAAGTAAGTAATTATTGAATCGGAGAAATAAGTAGTTGAGACATAATCTTTTGCTTGACTTATTGTAAAGCGGTTTTCTAAACTTTGTTTGTGTATTGGGGACAATGATATAGCATCAATTTGCGCATCAATTTCCATTCCGACATCTCTGGTTCTTGCTAGTGTTAGTGGAATTGCAAGAACCAAAGTCGGAATGGAAATTGGAACTGCGCAAATTGATGCTGTCCTGTCGCCAATACCAGTGGCGTGGTGGCCTGGGTGGGGGGGGGGGGGGGCATGGGGGGCACGTGCCCCCCAGCGAATGGAAACCAGGGGGCGCCGACGTCGCAAGGGGGCGCCAAAAGCCCTTCGAAAAAAAGTCGGTCGTTAAGAAATAATAATTATTTTCGAGCTTATTCTTTTAGTCCCAATACAACTCGGGCCCTCCCCCTTATTTTTGACCGAATAATGTCAGAACACTCTATAAATTTGCCGCTCGCGCCTTCGGCGCTCGCAGTGCCGTTCCATTTGAAGCATGTTATATTTCAGAGTCCCCCCCCACATTTCTATAAATCCTGGATCCGCCCCCGTTATTGATATCCGTCGGTAAAGTTGAACCGACCGACAGCAGACATAAACATAGCAAAAATATAGCGTCAAATAGCCTTCCTGCATTGTTTCAAATAGCTAAAGCCTTGAAGTTTCCGAGGGTCTTGGTGTGAGTGTTTGTAATCACCCAAGTATTGAAAATAAGAGCAATTGAACAATATTTACTATGAATTATTGCCCTCGTTCTTGAATTGTTTGTGGACCCGATAGAGAGCTGATTTCTTGATGGATTTTGATGAAACTTGGTGTGAGTGTTTGTAATCACCCAAAGATAAAGCCTATTAAGTTGTGATAAATGAAGGGAGTGAGCCGGAATGTTACATTTCACTGCTTAGTTATTCAAGGGAGACAACTATGAGGGTCTCTCATAGGTCCGCGCTCGCTACAAGCGCTCACTATGACAAATGGTAAAATTGCTTTTGTACTTCAAAATTAGGTCTTTCCGGTCTTCCTACCGACTGAATTAATTATTTTGGATCTTTGAATTTACTTCTGCGGTCCAAAGCCTAATTTCAATTTTAGAACAATGTTGAATTAACCCGCGTTTACTACAGTTAAAACGAAAACTTTAAGGACAATGAAGACAATAGTGTGAATGTTTGTAATCACCCAAGGATGAAGCCTATTTAGTTAATCCACTTGAAAAAAAATTATGTTAACAAAATCCGTGTGATATAAAAAATGTCACTCTCAGAATCTTTCATTTACTGATAACATTTACTTATTAAACCTAAAAAAATTGTGTTTTGCGTTTCAGTATTGAATATTTTTATCAGGGCTGCAAGTGCCTGAAATATATCTAGATCGCACCTACAACAGTCTTAATTTCCAAAATTTTCCATGAAAGGAACCCCGTATTACCTCGTTCCTCCTCTTCGACGCGGTGTTCCACGGTCGAAGGGCTCCATAGTTTTTACATGTGCATCAGTGCATTCATGCATTGTGATCCATACCTGAACAGAATACCTTAGGGTGTGCCAGGGGACCATGAGTTGCAGGGAGCGCCAAAAAGGGTTTGTGCCCCCCCCCCCCCCCCCCAAGCCAATTTGGAGCCACCACGCCACTGGCCAATACACATACAAAGCTTTACAATCCCTTTAACTTGGGCCAAATATCGCTAGAACTTTATTAGAACACCATACTTTATTATCTGAGTTGCTGTAACAATGGGTTGCGTCAAATCGTTCTGAAATAATAAACCGAATTGTCATGACCTGACTGCACCAATCAAGCATCATTAAGAGATATGTCAACAGTAAGCCTTAGAAATTATTTAAACAGGCAATGAAGCCATGTATTCCCCAGAAATATAAATCAACAAAATCAATTACAGACAGCCTAACGTTTATATATCAGTTTTATTCCCGACTCTAAACGAACCATCCCGACAGTAAACTGATTCTACCATAGAGACAATGTATGTACTGAGTTTTATAGGATCAGATTAGCAGAAACCACGGATAAAGGGAATTATTCTAATAATGGATTGTATTTTTATGTCTCGAAATGGAGTTTTACGTCCACATTTCTGCATCTTTCGCGGCTATAAAGACCGGGCAAATAAAGACTGCAGCCTTTCTATTTTTTTTACATTTCCAGCAGTATTTCGAGGATCTTCAACATGCACAGCACATGGGGCCTCGTTTTATTGTCCCATCCGAACGACTAGAGGTAGATAGACAGAGGTGGACTAAAGGGGTCGGAAGCGCATTGCTTTATGACCGTAGAGAATTCTGAACAACAGAGAAAACATACAGAGCTAGGCAAGGCGCGAAGTTTCCTATGGACCGGAGAGCTGCTAAGTATCTGCAGTCAGGTATCATTTTACTATCTAGCGAAATAGCACCCAACACCCCAACGGCTCTACCATGAACATCCCGTTAACATTCTGCAACCTGTAGTACCAAGCTTTACGTTTTGATTTTAATCAGCTGCCGCGTTTAAACTAACGGTCTGGCGTGAAACTTATGCTAGCGCTCTTTACGGAAACTGTCGTGAATTGCCGAATGATGTACTAGGACATATTATCCATCAAAGAGGTCAAATATCGTTTTACGAATCACTTAAAATCTGAGAAAAGACGTAAATGAGAAAAAAATACAAGGAAGAAGAGAAAAGCGATAAAGAGAAGCGTGATAGTGAATAAAAAACAATACGTCATTTTAGCGCTAAATGGATCAAGGATCAGATAAAATACGTCACAAGATCTCCGTTATTGTCTGATATTGCCCTGGTGGCCAGATATTATCTTTTATATTTACATGGTTTGAATATTTTATTAGTGTTGTTGTTCATTGATTGATGACAGGAATTGTTATTGGCAAGAATCATAGCCAATATACCACGCAATCTGCTTAGTTTTTATGTCGATTTCGGGGATTGGGTAAGAATCCAGAAATGGTACAATAATGAACATAATAAAAATCTGAACTTCTGCTGATAAATACGATAAAAACATTTCTGATAAAAACAGTTTTGATTAAATCAAAAAGTTCAAAAGTGTCATCACCTTTTGTATTTGATGGTTTATAATTTTTGCAAACTAGCGGCGATAATTATCAGGCTTTTGGCGCTTTTTCGACATACAATTATTGGTAATAACGGCCCGTTGTCAGGAGACGTAGGGGACTGCGCAAGTAATATGTCCGGAGGGGGAAAGGGGCAGTAGCAGTGATGGTATGTCTATTAATATGGCTTTTTTTTAGGGGTGGGGGAGTTTGTAGATACGAGCCAGATTAGTTTCTTCGATGTTATGTCATACACACGTGAATAAATAATTATATTCCATCGCAGAATTTTTTTTACAAAAGATATCAAGATTGAGTTATTATATGACAAAGCACGTTCTGTTCCTTTTATAGGTTTCTTAGACATCCATTGAGTGCTTTTCTTCCTTTGGCAACATCTTCAATCATTCACATTGTAATTCTCTATTGTAAATAAACTTTCTGTATATACTTCGCCTAGAAACTGGGTTGAGGACATGCATCAAAGTCAGATTGGCTATTTTTGTTTTACGTAATTTGACGTCAATATTGCTCTACTTATATCTTTAAAGGGGAGTGTTCAGCATTATCGAGGGTCGACTTCGGCCTCGAATATATGTTAATCGCCTTCAGAAAAACGATAACTGAACTGTGCTATTTTTGGTCAGTTCCAGTAAATCTGAAGGCTATTTACATATATTCAAGGCCCAAATCGATCCTAGAAAATGCTGAATATTCCCCTTTAAATCATAATAAAAAATTTACATTTTTTTACATTGTCTCAATTACATCTAATATTTTATTTCGGGAGTTTATATGATATTTCTGGTTGTTTATCATGTCCCAAATTAGACAAAAAACAAAATTTGTAGAATATATTATCACAATAATTAGTTATAATGTTGAAAATGCGTGTTAAGTTTCATGAAATATGTAATATGATTAGGCAAAAACTTTCATGTGTTTATAACATTTTTTTACGTCATTTTTTCCTCTTTTTAATTCTTTATGTATTTTCTTCTTTTAATGTATGTAAGATGCGGGCAATATGCTTGTTATTTCTACTTAAATTAAAGCGATACAACCTCTTAGAATGAAAAAATAATTAAGTTCTCAAACTTGGTTAATAAGAGTATAATATACAAAGTATACAAACAGAATCAAATAAACCCATAAAACTATGTAATTTTCCATACAATTACAGATTATTATTGATAAATGCCTTAAAAAAAATGGATAAAGGCATTTATCAATTATTGTATTTAAACATAATTTTCTGGATTTATCAGATTATTTAGGTAATCTGTTTTATAGTTATACCACTATGTTTGTCCCCTGATGAATATACACTCCTATTGAACAAGTTTGAAAATTTAAATTTTTTGTTCATTCTAAGACGTAGTATCGCTTTAAAGATAGGTTTTCTTATTTTTCAATGTCAAACTTCACGTATTTGAAGCTGTTTCTAATGAATAAAAAAGAAAAAATGAGGCAACCCATCTTTAAATTGCAGTTAATTTAATATTCAACAAGAATATGGGGTCAAATTTCAGATTTCGAACAAAACAATTTCTTTATTACCAGAGATTGAAATTTATTACAAATTTTACAAGGAATATCTTTTGTATTCTGTAAATGTTCCATGCTTGTTATTGCAGACTTAGTACAACCTCCAGACATCTTAAAATAGATATCTTTATTCTTGATATTGACGATGTATTCTACTATAGCCTAATTTGAATTTAATATCTTTCTTTCTAATAAACCTCTTAGCATAGGCGTTGAGGGGGGGGGGGGGGTGGTGGGGGTCTGGTGTAAAACCAATTTGCCCGACAACTAATGCTAATTTGCCCGACAAAGAAATATATATGCCCGACAAGTCGACCCCCACCCAACCCCTAATTCCAAAAACTTCTCGCCATCTGCCTGATCACATCATTTCCAAACGATTTTATTTTTTTAAATTTCCTTCATGAAAATCACAATTACACCGCCCCCCGCCCACCTGCACCCCCAGCCCGTACGCCTATGCCTCTTAGGCCCTGCTTACAGAGTTTAATTACCCCATGTGCTGTTTTTTTAAAAGTATTATTGCTCAGATTTAAGATCATAACACATAATTTGTGTAGGTAAGTTTTTTTGTATGTTTCTTTGAGTTAGCTACCGCTTACTGGGATTTGAAGTTTGTTTTTATGAAATACTTGTTCACTAAATTCAATCATATCCTTGCATATCAGAAAACATAATTATTTTGGGTAAAGTACAACAATAAATATTTAGGTTTGTGTTTTCTTGAGTTATTTCAGTCGTAATGAGAACCAAGACATTTTTTATGAAATGCAGGTCAATTCGACCCCCAGATCCATCAGTGATACATTGTAGAGGTTTCGTTTTGTATGTTTTCTCGAGTACTATATGAAAGCATCTAAATATATTGTTATGAAATGCATATTCACATAATGAACCAATCAGATGTTCTGTTAAGTATCGCCGACTGTAAAGAAAGCCTGCATTGGCGACAAATTGGAAATATCAGTTTGTCAAATTAAGAGGGAGGATGTACTTTTTCTCTTGAGGTCTGAAACAAATCAAACAAGATCATTCACGTCAATCTTTTTTTAACAAAAGTATTTACATCTTAACGTCGATTTAACGTCGGTTTCCCGCCTTATCCAATATCAAATTTCGTCATTTTGTACGTGACCATTAATTTGCATTCCGGATAAATGGTTCGAACGCACTTAAATGACGTAAAGATCTAATCCTTCCATTTAGTTGATTTATGACTTAAAACGTCAATATGGTATTGTTTTATATAAGATGGGTAAAAGATATCGGTGGATCTGAATTAATTCCCTTACTTCATCAATCTCTTTCAATATTTTTATTCTTATCACCTCTTCCATTCTTCCCCTCGTTAATCATACAACTGTTACAATTTAATATTTACTATAGGTCAGAGTTTATCACGTATATCGACTTTATTTACTCTTGAACAAATAAAACGTCTTTTACGCAATGGATTGAAGAAATTTCGTGTTCCGCCTCTATGGAAACTTATATACTTTGTCCCTAAATAAACATGGTGAAGCCCTTTTTTTTCTTTTAGCAATTTTACACTATAAATCTTTAACATATTCATTCGTCATGTTATTATTATTACTGTGGGACATGATACCATCTGTCCCTTCCCCCCATCCCCACAAATGGTCAAGCATGGTTGGGTGTGTTTTATGCACGTCAAATAGTCACAATTTGGCATCCGAGCACAAAAGATTTTCGCCTGCCGTGCACTATTCCCACAATTTATTCCTTACTTTTGCAGCCAATCTCCGCCAGCACAAGCATCGTTACCAAGGGGCACGCATAGCGAATTTTATTGGTCGCATATTCGTCAATGATATGTGATCAGTATAAATAACACTGTTCCAACACCCCCCCCCCCCCACACCTTCCTTCCACGCACCCCCAAGCCCCCCCCCCCCCCACACACACACACATTTACACACCGCACAATAAAGGTGATCTGCACCCTTGGTCTTGGTCATCATAATTATATATATCGCCATCATAATCGTCAATCTACACTATATCCATCATGCATTTATTATAAAAGTCAATCAATCTAGATGGTTAATTGATATTATATCATATGTAACGACGTATATCGTCACCTGTGTGAGAATATAGGACTGTAAGAGTACCGGAAGAGAAAAAAGGAGCTAATACATGACTCCGGAATCTCTGACTGATCCCAGTGTTTACTAGACACTTGGTGGTTATTAGATAGACTCTATATTACTCCAATCAGTAATAAATTTCAGGTAGATAATAAGATAGACATGTTGCTGAGAATATCGACTAAAGAGACTGTCAATATGTTTACTATTAAAAATATAATAAAGAGGTGGTCTAACCTTTTTCACCCGATACTATTTGTTATATACATGTATGCTAGTAGCGTATATAAACCATAGACTTTGAAAATTAGTTACGGAGATCAAGGCTCAAACGTTTATTGGTTCAGGCTAGCCCACTAGCAAGGAAACTGTTGATAAAATACTCCTTTTCGTCGTCTTAAAAAATCAAGTCATATGAAAAATACTGAATGGAAAAAAATCAAACAGTCGCTAGGTTGATCAATTTGCACCATTCCAATTTCCATTCCGACGTCTATGGTTCTTGCAATTCCACTAAAACCAACGCGTTTTATGACGTCATTGACAGTGATCTACCGGAAGCTACTATTGATATATTTATTGATAGTTTTAGTGGAATTGCAAGAACCACAGACGTCTGAATGGAAATTGGAAAGGCGGACATTGATGCTATCAGTGTCCCCGATATACATACAAAGTTTAGAAAATCACTTTACAATCACTTAAATGGTCTGAAGTAATGGTTTTCTTACGTGAGCCGGCAATTTACATCTTCAGATCTGTATCAAATAGAAATTGAATCTTGAATTAAAACTTTTATGTCTTACGTTTCTGCACCTATTTCGTCAAAGATGACATGATATGACAATTTTATGGATATAGGCTATACTCATCATTATATTTCTGATGACTTTGTGAGAACCACATTGAAACGTTGAAGTAATAAACTTTCTAGAAGTATATATCCATAAAATTATCTTATTTATCTATAACTTGTGCTTCTGATATGCCATTGAAGGATTATGATATGAAATGAAATGGAGTTTTATGACTTAGACTACATAGTCTCGAACAGAATGACGAAGGTTGAGCCGAATGCCCTAAGAGATCATTGGGCTCAACCTTCGTCATTGTTCGAGACTATATAATGACTCGGTCATGATAACCGGCCATCTTGCCCGGTATTTGGGCAGGAAAAGACAACTCTTGTTTCAAGGTTGATTTTGATTGGCTGTTTTTTTTCGCGAAAGATGATGAAAAATGGTTGTGATTAGTTGAACTATAATTTATTCAACATGGCGACTATCTTACTGTATACGAGGTTATCTAGCATGTCTTGTTCCGAAGTTGATACGAGTGCTAAGAGATCAGTCTTGCCTTTAATTTTCAATATAGTGTCAAAGACCTAAAAATCATGACTAAGTCATTATAAAAAAAAGATACCTATCACGATTTCTACCTATTAAGTTCAGGTCCGATGAAGGACACATTGGTAAAATTAATCCGTATAAATGAAAACAGATCGTAGAAAACAAAACTTTATTAAAATGTGATTTTCCTATTTCACTGCATATATCAACGTTTTCTTTAGATATAATGATACCATTTAGTAACAAAGTAAACCTTTACATCCGTTACATACGACTTAAAACTCATTGACATAGGCGCGGACAAAGGCATGCAGTGTGCAATGAGGATAAGAAAGGTACAGAGTCACGAAACAAGGATCAAAATGGCAATGAGATAAAAGTACAAGGAAGTTCGAAGTTTTTTAACTCCATAAGGAGTAAATAATAGCATTAGTTATATTGCTAAATAGTTCAGATTATTTGGCTAATAATATTACTTTAAAATCATCCACGCAACATCTAAGAGACTAACTTAATTTTTTTAATGTTTTGAAGTCCCAAAAGAGAGAGCATACAAATATTTCATGAAATCTTAAACACATTACAATAAATTGTTAATACAATTTAATAACATTTACGTCGCTCTAAAGACTTGGAAAATTGAAATATTTCGGTTTTTTCAGATTTGCAAAGACGCAGTAGAAAACATAAGAAACAATGTTTGTTCTTACATGGAAATAACTCACACGAACTTGGTGAACAGCCATTTTTTATTTATTTCGACTAAAGAAGTCCAATTTTCAAAAACGTAAATATATTTCACTTAACCTTTCAAATCATATTTAAGGCGCATGACGCATCCGCATGACGCATATATGGAATCTTAGCTTTAGAACTCTTAATCTAAAATTCCATATACGCGTCATGCAGATCCGTCATGCGGACATCCATGGCCCTTGCGGATCCGTCATGCGTCAAATATGATTCCATATGTGCGTTAAACAAATAGATGCTTTGGCGGGGGAAAAGACGGGGAATCCCCATAAAATACGTCACATTTGGGAGATCTCCGCGCGTCAATTCAATCTGATGCGTCAAAAATCGCTACACCAGGCGATTTTTTTTTTGACGCATGACGGAGACAATTTGACGGATACCGCTTCCGCATATATGGAATCATACCCTCTTAAATCAACCATTTCGATTTTTAACGCATGACGCATATATGGAATCTTTGCTTTAATTGAATTCTTATAGCGTTTTTTTATAATTTGATTTGTTTAGTCGAAATATTATCAAAATGGTTGTTTAAAAAGTACGTGTGTGTCATTTTCATGTGAAAAAAAACCCACCAAAGTTATAAACAATTTTTAATGTCTACCTAATGGAATTTGATAAAGTCGAAGTTTGCTCCCTTTGGAATAATGTAAATCAATTTCAGACAATTTTTAGACAAAGAATCAGTCTAATTAGATATTTTTATTCTTGTAAGTATTAAGTAATAACAAAAGTCGCGGGGAAGTTTAATTAACCCCATTGTACTTTAGGTATATATGAACGACTCAACAGAAGAGGGGGGGGGGGGGCAGACCGAATGATATTTGCCCGAAAACATACTAAAAATTTCATTTTTGAGGGGGAGGGGGGGGGAGGAGAGGAGGGGAAGGAAGGGCATCCTTTGGCAGTTTGAAATCAATAATAGTCACTGTCAGTGGCGTGGTGGCTCCAAATTGGCTTGGGGGCACAAATCCTTTTTGGCGCTCCCTGCAACTCATGGTCCCCACCCACACCCTAGGTATTCTGTTCAGGTATGGATCACAATGCATGAATGCACTGATGCACATGTAAAACCTCTGGAGCCCTTCGACCGTGGAACACCGCGTCGAAGAGGAGGAACGAGGTAATACGGGGTTCCTTTCATGGAAAATTTTGAAAATTAAGACTGTTGTAGGTGCGATCTAGATATATTTCAGGCACTTGCAGCCCCGATAAAAATATTCGATACTGAAACGCAAAACACAATTTTTTTAGGTTTTACGTTTTAACTGTAGTAAACGCGGGTTAATTCAACATTGTTCTAAAATTGAAATTAGGCTTTGGACCCCAGAAGTAAATTCAAAGATCCAAAATAATTAGTTCAGTCCATAGGAAGACCGGAAAGACCTAATTTTGAAGTACAAAAGCAATTTTACCATTTGTCATAGTGAACGCTTGTAGCGAGCGCGGACCTATGAGAGACCCTCATAGTTGTCTCCCTTGAATAACTGTAAGCAATGAAATGTAACATTTCGGCTCACTCCCTTCATTTATCACAACTTAATAGGCTTTATCCTTGGGTGATTACAAACACTCACACCAAGTTTCATCAAAATCCATCAAGAAATCAGCTCTCTATCGGGTCCACAAACAATTCAAGAACGAGGGCAATAATTCATAGTAAATATTGTTCAATTGCTCTTATTTTCAATAGGCTTAATCCTTGGGTGATTACAAACACTCGGAAACTTCAAGGCTTTAGCTATTTGAATCAATGCAGGAAGGCTATTTGACGCTATATTTTTGTATTTTTTTGTATGTTTATGTCTGCGGTAGGTCGGCTCAACTTTACCGACGGATATCAATAACGGGGGCCGATCCAGGATTTTATAGAAATGTGGGGGGGGGGGGGGACTCTGAAATATAACATGCTTCAAATGGAACGGCACTGCGAGCGCCGAAGGCGCGAGCGGCAATTTTATAGAGTGTTCTGACATTATTCGGTCAAAAATAAGGGTGAGGGCTCGAGTTGTATTGGGACTAAAAGAATAAGCTCGAAAATAATTATTATTTCTTAACGACCGGCTTTTGGCGCCCCCTTACAACGTCGGCGCCCCCTGGTTTCCATTCGCACGCCACTGGTCACTGTCCTTACAAATTGTCCCTCATTGCGCATTTGCCTGTCCTCATTAGCCCAACCAGGGCGTAAAAGTCTATTTTATTCCATTACCTCTATTCTATATAGATTCAATAACTTTAGCTCTCAAGTAATAAAATAGTTCTAATACACGATTTAAATCATACAGGGATTTCTCTCTTTCTTCGTATTTACATAACGCCAGGAGATGGCGCCAATCTCTCTCGAGAAAAAAATAGATGAGAAGTAGTAGTAAATAGGTTGATCAATTGAAAACTGTGAAGTAAATTAAAACAAGAACTTCCCTAATGATCTTTAATGATGTGTCTATTTCCCTTTGACACGGAAATTCATTTTAGATGTACGATAGATCAAAAGGGGAATTCTCTGTCGCACTTTTTATATTGCCTACTTTTGTATTTATTTGGTCGGATGTGAGTCTCCAACAAATTATGCCAGTTCAATATCCGTTGATAATGGTATGAGGAAGAAGCATATGCCCAATTCTTATCTCTTTGTACTTTGAGAATAGGTCTTTTATGGAAAATTGAAGCTGTGAAATAGGCGTGGCTTTAGAGACAAGGAATTGTCAAAGTGCTTTTTCTTTATCTGAATGAAATGGTGTTTTACGTCCTGCTTTTCTGTATCTATTGGGCTAATATGAGGACGGAAACCACCATTCAGTGTGCAATGCGAGGAATTTTGCCAGGACAGCAGCAGAAGCCTAGATATTTTAATGTGAGTTTGAGGAAGAGCATGGATAGCCTCAGCTCTGATAAACATAGGTAGAGTTAAATGGGAACTGAAGGTCGTAACCTGACATGTTAGGTGATTATATAAGGGGTGAAAGCCCGGGAAAGCCGACAACTGACCGACTCTAGAAAGCACTGGTCGTGGTATTAGTTAAGACTAAGAGCTAACCATATTTAGCCACTGACTAGAAAGTAGTTTACTACCATTGACTACATCCTAAACAGCAATTGATGAGGTTTTTCCTGTTTGTGGTTTAAACATTAAAAACTGCACTTCAGGATGTCGAAATTCGAGGACCCTGGAAATTGCTTCATGACTTTACATCGTAACGACCGGAAGTTGTACAATTAGAGCCCTTTCTATAGTTTGGATAGAGTTACCTGGAAACCGGAAGTACTACATCAATCTGAATTCGTTAAAAACAAAAGACTTATTGAAACCATAATTGATGTTTGTGTTTCGTAACAGTTGGATTATAAACATTATCCATGTTCGAGAAAAACAATTTACATGTTATAGCTTTTTCAACTCGGTGATTTGAATCAAATGCAATATCAATCTTACTTTTTACAAACAATCAACCCATATGAAAAATGACCTACGCTATTTTTTTGTCGTATTATGAACTGTGTGGGCAATTCAGTAACAGACCAAAGTATAATGTTTTTAGAAAGGACTTCTTACCCGGAATTATACCGGAACATCTTGTCTTTCAATTAGTGAATTTGACGGACAGGAAATCAATTTGGTTGCGTTGAAATATTCTTCTTCCTTGAGGTTTTTTCTCTAAAAACTGACTGATATATTGTATAATATGCGGTCAGCTTCATAACAACCTTTTTTCGACAGAATATACCAATAATTGTTGTCTGTAATCGAAGTTAAAATAGAGTCCCATTTTATTAGAAAGATGGACGCCATTTTATAGAAGCCGAATTGTTATTGAACATTTAAACCAATCAAAAGGCTTTTAACAAAAAAAAAATGTTTGAAAGCACGTAATACCGCATTCGGCAATCCTCGGCTGATTCCGGTACCCTTTAAGACGAGTGGTAATACCGATCACGTTATTGCGTATACAAAATATGAAATAATTTAGAGTCTTGTTTACCTTAGAATGAACATAAAATTCAAAGATTTAACCTTGGTCAATGTATACATTGTGTAATCATTAGTTATTTTCCATAAAAAATCCAGTAAAAATTGAAAACAATATCAAGTGTTTATATATAATTATTATAATTTAATGAATTAGTCGGATTATAAAAGGGTTCTGTTTATAACTCCAGTTAAATTCACTCTTGAACTGTATTTACTCTTAATAGCGTTGATGAGTTTTGATAGCAAAACAGGACATGTTCACTTTTTCGGAGCAGCTAATGTCAATTTCAGACTATCAACAAAGCTATGTATAATCATTACCGTTCTTGATATTTTCTACAGCCCGTCTGTCTACTAGCTTGCAGTGCCACTTGAATGTGTCACAATATTTGGACTGACAAACGCAAACGAAGAACGACATGACATGTTCCAGAAGGGCAATTATGCTCTGTCTAGCTAGCGACACACGCCACTGTAATTACTCTATTATTTGTATTACAGCAATTTAATAAGCAAACATGATGATAACTGACAAATAAACGGAAATTTCCTGTGTAATTTGTAACTTTGTATAATCTTTAGCCTGATCTTTGTAATATCTATATATACATTAGGTAATTTCAATTAGGCACATCACGAAACACACATCAGATTCAATCAAAGATTCTGATTAGATCCTTACAGTTTATTAAGTCGGTTTTTCCGTTATAATCGTTTCCATCGTACGATGCAAATTGTTCAGAAATAGTGTTAAGAGTGAAGAAGTTCCTCAAAACTTCTATATAAAGCACTGGCCAAGGTCACAAATAAAGAGATAAATGTTAGCATAGTTAGTATTAAGTTAAAAAAACACCAACGATATAGTTTAAGACAAAACTAAATCTGAGTCATACTAGTCATAAATTTACAGTTCAAGGGAGATAATTTAGGAAATACATAAATTGTAAGTTTAAAATAAAATGAATGAAGTTTTACGTCCTACTTTTGTGCACCTATACGGGCTAATTGAGGATACTATGCAGTGTGCAAGTATGTGTCATTATGTTCGAGACTATGTAATGACTCTGCAATTATAAACGGCCATTTTGCCTGGTAAATGGGCAAGGGAAGATAACTTTGTTCGGAGATTGATTTTGATTGGCTGCTTTTACCGAGAAAGAATACAACGCTTTCTGATGAATGATTGTGATTGCCTGAACTATGATTTATTCAATATAGCGACCTCCTTATAGTACACGAGGTTATCTAGCAGGCTGTAGTTCCGAAGTTGATAATGGGTTGACAGTATATGGAGCGGGATGTTCGAGACTTATATACGTCATTCAGTTCTTTCAATACTTACTAATAAAGCTCTAGAAAGTCTCTCTATTACCTTATATGGCTTTATTATATTTACCTCTCGTTGCCTAATATGATTTTAAATATATAACTTATAATTATATAGAAGTAAGGTAATAACCATTTTAATATTTCATTCTTGGTTATTAAAGCGATACCACCACTTAAAATATTTAAGTTCTCAAACTTGGCCAAAAAGAGAATATATTCATGTCAAAGGTATACAAACAGATTCGAAAAACCCATAAGTAATTTTCCATATAATTACAGGATATCATTCAAAAACGCTTAAAGTATTTTGCATGCGTTTTTCAATAAATATATTTATTAAAGTAGTTTTCTGAATTCATTAGATTATACGGGTAATCTGTTGAGTGTTTATGGTACCAGATAGTTGCCTAATGAAATATTGACTAAGTTTGAGATTTTGTATCATTCTTAGAGTATTCCTTTAATTGTCGTTTTTGTATATTATATTGTTTAAAATGCAAGTTAACAACAGCTTTGGTACCTGCAATGTCGGAATATGATTTCACATAGAATGAAATACATTTTACTGTCATTGTTGAGTTAAATTAGAAAAAAAAAACACTACCTCTTAGAATGAACACATTCTAGTATTTTAGTTCTGAAACTTAGTCAATAAGAGTATATATTCATCAGTGAACACCTGGTGTCATAAACATACAAGTTGATAAATCCAGAAAACTACAATATAAATCATTTTTTTTAGTGTTTTTCAATAATAATTAGTTATTTGATGGATAATTGTTTATTTTTATGGATCTAGTAGATTTTGTTTGTTCAGGCCTACTTACAACAACAGGTAAGTCCATTGATGAATTTTTAGTCTTATCAGCCAAGTTCAGTTACACAAAAATTAAAACGATTTCTTGCATGTTTTTAATGGTTGAATGAATCAACAGAGATTTCAGAAAATATGAGCTGACCTAATTTGATATTAAAAATTATTTCAAGGCCTATCTATAAAAATACACAATAAACACCAGTGCCAATTCCCATATCTGTTAGATAAGTTACCTTTATTTCTAAAAACACATAAAGGATAAGTTGAGATATTCTTAATTCTCCAGTAGATATAAAATAATTTATTACCCTAAGTTGTAAATTTTAAACTTCAATAAAATCTAAGGTTTGTTTATTTGGCAGTTTAAGAATAATACTTCACAAGATTTCGGGTGTTAAAGTGACTTTGTTACATACCCAGTTGCCCAGATTCCACGAATTCTTCACAGATATTTAGTATATTTAGTTATTTACGGTTTGGCCACTTTTACGACCTATTATCATGAACAATCTCCTTCCAACGATCTACTAGAATTGTGACGAAATATTTACGCATACAAGCCCGTTATTTACAAATACAAGCCCGTTATTTACTGATACAAGCGAGTTATTTTCATGCAAGTTATTTACGGATAACAGAGAGTTATTTTCATGCAAGGTATTTACGGATACAAGATAGTTATTTACGGATACAAGCGAGTTATTTTCATGTAAGTTATTTGCGGATACAAGATAGTTATTTTCATGCAAGCTATTTACGGATACAAGATAATTATTTTCATGCAAATTATTTAAGGATACAAGGTAGTTATTTTCATGCAAGATATTTACGGATACAAGATACTTATTTTCATGCAAGTTATTTACGGATACCAGATAGTAATTTTCATGCAAGTTATTTACGGATACAAGATAGTTATTTTCATGAAAGATATTTACGGATACAAGATAGTTATTTTCATGAAAGATATTCACGGATACAAGATAGTTATTTTCATGCAAGATATTTAAGGATACAAGATAGTTATTTTCATACAGGATATTTACGGATACAAGATACTTATTTTCATGCAAGATATTTACGGATACAAGATACTTATTTCATGCAAGTTATTTACGTATACAAGATAGTATTTTTCATGCAAGATATTTACGGATACAAGATAGTTATTGTCATGCAAGATATTTACGGATACAAGATAGTTATTTTCATGCAAGTTATTTACGGATACAAGATAGTAATTTTCATGCAAGTTATTTACGGATACAAGATAGTTATTTTCATGAAAGATATTTACGAATACAAGATAGTTATTTTCATGCAAGATATTTACGGATACAAGATAGTTATTTTCATGCAAGATATTTACGGATACAAGATAGTTATTTTCATGCAATTTATTTATGGATACAAGATAGTTATTTTAATGCAAGATATTTACGGATACAAGATAGTTATTTTCATGCAAGTTATTTATGGATACAAGATAGTTATTTTAGTGCACGTTATTTATGGATACAAGATAGTTATTTTCATGCAAGATATTTACGGATACAAGCACGTTATTTACGGATACAAGGTAGCTATTTCATGCAAGTCATTCGCGGATACAAGATAGTTATTTTCATGCAAGTTATTTACGGATACAAGATAGTTATTTTCTTGCAAGATATTTCCGGATACAAGCAAGTTATTTACGGATACAAGATAGTTGTTTACTTCTACAAGATAGTTCTTTTCATGCATGATATTTACGGATACAAGATAGTTATTTTCATGCATGATATTTACGGATACAAGCCAATTATTTACAGTTAATTGCGATTGACTACGAGTTGGCGACCTGTAGAGGTCTAAAATTGCGTACTGAGGTGGGCTCAGGTCAACTAGCTCCTCCGCGCAAAGGGCGTGAGTCATACGCTCAATCCTACATTTTTGCACCTGTTTATGTAAACGGAGAGGTTAGCATGACCTATATATGCACATTGTGTTTATCTTCAAAAGGTCATGCAAATATAGAAAACCTGAGGAAAAAATGTAATTTTATCTAAATTTAGAAAAGGCATTTATTTTTTATGTCCTTTGATTCAGAATTAACCATAAATACTCAATCGCCATAATTATAAAAAAGGAGTAAATGTCACTCGGAGTTCTTCTTTAAAACAAAGTCGGTTTGACATCTTTACAATGTCGGGATCTGAAGAGCAGCGATCTGATTGAATTGTCCACTGGCCTCTTTTTATCAACTGTGGTATATGGTAGTCGTTGAGGACTACAGTTGTTATTCAAATCTAAATTTTAACTTAGTCAACTCAGTACCATTTCAAGAGATTGACTCTTTTCGACCTCAAATAACTGATATTATTCATCATTTTAGGGTACGAAGAAATATTCTTTAAATTTCTATATACATGTACATGTTTTTTTATTTCTATACAAGACATAGTCACTAAAATACGAGTCGTATTTTTTTACTTTCTAACGCTGATACTGACCGTGAACTGGGAACATTTATATAACTGATTAACTTACTTAAAATCCTGTTTCTGGGACTAAGGCCTGGGTTTTGAACGTATGGGACATGTCCCGGACTGAGGACTTTGGGACATTTTCCGAGGGACACAAACAGAGCTATAGATCTAAAAATATGTGTTATTTTGTATTATCTGGGTACGGCTCCTTGGCCACAATTTAAGTCAATTCAGAGGACATGGTCAGTTCCTTGTGCGTAATCAGGGACATTTGAAAAAAATGTCCTCGAACGGATAGTGAATGTGCCCCTTTAAGCAGAGTAAATAAACAATATTGTATCAAAGTTTTTAATGTAAATATCTTGAACCACAGTGTCGAGATTCATCATATAAACTTATCATAATATTGACTGTCTGTATTTAAATAAAAATTTATAACCAAAAACTCATTAAATACGTTTGATAAATGACCGGGTTGATGAAAATATTGCAATAAATCAACATTGAGATTAATTTATCTGAAAGTGTGAAAAAAAAACATGGAATTGCTAATCTTCGAAGAAATTTTATTTTCCAGTAACACATACATGTATTTGTAAGAAAGGTAAGACGATTATATTATATTTTAAGACAATACAGAAATAAAGTTATAGACTAGCATGCTGTGAATTGTATCGTTCCGACTGCTAACCTTATTTTTTTTCCAAAAATATCTCAAACTTTAGAATGTTACAATATCGTAAATAGATGAATATAGCACAAATATTTGAAGTCTACAATTACTATAATTTGTTTTGTAGTATTTAGTATGGTAGAACATTTCATAAAACGTTCATGTTCAGCATTTTCGAGGGTCAATTTGGGCCTTGAATTCATGTAAATAGCCTTCAGATTTACTGGAACTGCCCCAAAAAAGCACAATTCAGGTATAGTAGTCACAGTCTTACTAAACGATGAGTCGTATTTTTGACTTTCAAACGCTGATATTTATGGATACTCGGGGATTTGAAGGCTTAAATTTTGAGGGAGAGTTTGGAACATTACTACGAATTGGATTAACTAAAAAAATTCAGGTTTTTTTGTCGAACGGTTAGTGAACATATCCCTTTAAGACTCTCCTAAACCTCTCATTCATTCACCCACCGCCTATATATACACCCTTACAACTCTCCTGTTTACGACACCCCCACCACTTCTAGATGTGTTGAAATCCGAGCTGCCTCTGGTGCTAATTAGAAGATTGTATCAGAATCAAGTTGAGTAAATAGATGAAGAAGATTAACGATAGGAAATTAGACGATCAACGTCCGTAATAACTCGGATATTACTGTTACAAATCAACTAATCAGGTGTAGTCTGTCAGTCCTCATTTCTTAATTTGTATATATACATCAAAGACAAACAACAACAAATATAACTCACAGAATTATCTGAGGGGGAGAACAACATAAATGAATCCCAGAAACGAACAAATAAACTACACAAAGCTAATGTCATGTTATTATCATCGGATAATCAGAAATAGGGAGAGTTCGCAAATTGTCCATCAGGAACACGTATGGTATGTTCCTTTAACAACGAACTACGACGTTGTCACATCTTTCCTTTGCTCCAACATCACGATATTCTCGTCTTTCATTGGTAGAGATCTAAATGATCGACCAATCATATTCTTTCACACAACATATTGCAAGAAAAATGCCCCCCTTCCATTTCACCATTATCAGGTAAAATATCCTACTTGAATTTTAATAGAACAAAAAAACTGTAATAATGTTCCAATCTCTCCCTCAAAATTCAAGCCTTCAAATCCCTGTGTATCCATAAATATCAGCGTTTGAAAGTCTAAAATACGACTCGTCGGTAAAACTATTTTTCTGACAAAGTCTCACATCGAGACTTGTCAATAATGACTTGAATCTGCCTTACATTCCATTTGATGAGTCTTTATCTGTCGTAATCATTTCAATGAATAAAAAACTACTATAAAGTTCTATTACACAATATCATTAAAGCCAGCGAAGGTGTTATCTAATCCATGATAATTCTACGATAAGCTGATATCTGTACAAATCTGACGGTTTAATTGTTAAAATTTGTCAGATTGTTTCCAATTTGTTGCGAAATAATCAAGATTAACACGAATAGAATATTAAAAAAATCACTCCAGAGACTCTGATAATTGACTATAAATAGACGCCTGATACCAGTTAATTACATACTTTATATCCCTTTTAGCCTTTTGTCACATGGGCTCAGTTGTGGCGTTTCCGTTGAGACTATTTAAAGTACCATTTCACATACAAATGGGAAAAATATCAAATTATCTAAAATTCTTTAAGTGTCAACTTAAAATTCAACAATTTCAAACTGTTTAGAGATCTATAACGCACACAGCCTATGTGGGTCCCCAATTCATTGTCACATTCGAACGACTCCGCCCCTCCAACCAAAATCTTTACACATGTAGGACGCTATCTGGATGGTGAATGTTTAGTAAAAAAAAATTATATCACAGACGGAAGAATTGAAAAGGAAACCCCGAAGGAAGAACAGTTTTAAGCTATATTTCAATGGGGATTTATTATTATAACAAAAGCATTCCTCAGAGAGATTGGACAACATTGATAAGCTTCTGTTGTGCAAATTGGAGAAAATGTGGTGTGCAGGATTCGGAGAAAATCCTAATTTATGATATCGTCTTAAAATTAATGATATGAAAGGCAAATATGAAGATATCGGGATAAAAATATTAATATACAGTGATAAGATAAAACATGAAGTGATAATTCAATCACGTGAAATGATACCAATTACTCCATTTATTAAATTAAAATGGCGTCTTCGGGTTATGTCTCTACCGACTGTGAAATATGTGACGAATTATTCTGTGATCACGTAAACTCAAGCGATGCGCAGAGTAACATGCTTATTTGTGGATTATGTGAGGTTGGTGAACGTGCTGAAGGTAGATGTGATCAATGTGATGAATATTTATGTGATGGTTGCATCATTCGACACTTGAAATTAAAAGTAACAGCAGATCATGACATTGTGCCACTACAAAATTTTCAGGAGCTTCGCGATGATGAAACTATTCTAAAACGGCAAAGATCGTATTCAATGAGAGCCACAAAGGATATTGCAGATTCAATGGTCGTATGTAGAAAACATCGCGGTGAAGCAAAGAAGTTTTATTGCAATGACTGTATGGAGACAATTTGCAGGGATTGTATTTTGACTGGACATAAAAGCCATCGTGCAGTTGATCTTGATGATGCTGGTGAAGACATTAAAGATGATTTACTGCGAGTTATTGGTGATGTTAAGCTTCAGAGACTGCATCTTTCTCAAGACAAAGACGATTTGACTGAATACAAACGTCACATTGATACCAAATTTGGATACGTATGTGATATGTTCCGAAGCATTCATCAAGAAATGTCCAAGCACCTAGATGAATCCTTTAGCGAATTAAACCAGAAACTTTCATCAATTCAGGAGAAAGAACATCAGCGGATTAACTCTATATGTGAAAACTTGGATATAAAAGTCGAAGCATCTGACAAAGTGATCGATTCTACGGAAAATGCCATCCGAAATTCAAATAGTCTTGAACTAATAAGATCCAAAGAATCACTCAAATCAAGCTTATTTCAACACATGTTTGACTTTGAAAATGATCAGGAACTTGGCAAAGCGGAATTCTTTGTCCTCAAACATCCACGATTAACGAACAGTCTGGCCAACATCATTGGAGATGTATCTTTGTCAATTACAGATTCACCATCAAGTGCCGTTACTTCAGATGGCGTCATCAACGAATTAAAACCCAAAAGGGAATGTATAATTACTATTTGGGAAACAAGAAATAGTCGTCCATTTATTCGAGGAATCGCCGAATCTGACGGATACGTTTATGTGGCTACTAGCAGATCCTTAGTAAAAATTAGTTTGGATGGATTCAAAAGGACCAATATACAACTAACATCCAATTCAGATATAAGGTGTATATCAACAGGCCCTGGCGGTAAACTCCTTGTAGGCTTTAACAAAGGTAACACCATCAAACTTTATTACAAAGATTCTTGGAGTAATTTTGCCACAGCACCCGATAGTATATCACATATCACAACAAGTCGCGATGCACAGCGAGTCTTCGTATCTGTTGACGTAAATCGAGGGGATTCACAGAAGATTCTTGCTTATACTGCCGATGGTAAACTAAAACAGAACATAACGATGCCTTATCAACTGAGAAGTACCAAAACATCTATTACTTGTTTAACAACAAATCCTATCGGTAATATTTGCATGTGCGATACTGTTAAATCCAGGGTGGTATTCTGTGACCAAAATATGGAAGTACTGCACGAATATAAGGGAAGAGGTGATCAATTTACGCCGAGAGATGTTACATTTGATTCCAAAGGTTATACGTTTGTTGCCGATGCAAGCTCTAAAACTGTTCAATTAATAAGCAAATACGGAACATTCATAATGACTATGTTAACAAGTGATATCTTTCAGGATATTGGTATTCCAGTAGCGTTAAGCATAGATCATAAAGATAGATTATGGATAGGAACTGATATGGGAACTATATGCTGTTTTTCATATTAACATGGATCCCCTATCCTCCACGACTCATACCATTCACATAGTGATTTATTTTGTTTGTATATATTTAGAATTTGTTATTTATTACAATAACTGATTTAAAGTTCAGAATTTCCAATGGTCTATTTAGGCCTTGAATATTTCTAAATAGCTTCCAGAAGTACCAGAACTCCACGAAAATCATATAATTCCTTAAATTGTATCCCCGCCTTAACAGTTAACAGTCTTTCATTTTCTTTATATGTGTTTTCTATAACGCATAGTCTTACTAACCGACGAGCCGTATTTTTGACTTTCAAACGCTGATAATTATGAGTGCACATGTGTTTGAAGGCTTAAATTTCGTAGTAGAGTTGTGAACAATAGATTAGCTAAAAAGAATACAGATTCTGGGACTAATTTTTTTTTGTCGAACAGTTAGTGAATATATCCCTTTAAGTTCACAATAAAACTTTAAAATGTGCATAATTTCGATTTTGGATCCTGTTTTCCCCTTTGGCCTGCTGATGTCACTCTTAGCTCTATAATAGCTGTAAAATAACAGTGGTCCAAAGGCCACTGCTGGGCTACTATAGCAGATAAAACACGACCGGATGCTTTTCAACTGAGAAAATGAGAAAAAGATAAAAACATAGTTACTACGATCGTCATCGTTTCGTATTTTCATTTTGAATAGTGACAGAAGTTCTAACATCAAGCATAGAACTAGAAAACAATAATGACTTTTTAATGATGTATCAAAAGCATTTCTAAAAAAAATAATAAGATTTGTGAAAGCAAACAGATGGCAGTGTTTCTATAAATAACATAATATTAATTCATATGCCATGATGAACATTGATACAAAACTAAGTTGCACAAATCCCAGTTGACGTGCGCCCTATATCTGCTCAAAACAATTTCTCAATTTATGATAAAGATGCGACAAGCATGGCCATCTGATACCTTTGTACTTGTAACAAATACTGACATCATAAGTCTCTGTCATCGAAAAACTCGTAGATTACATGTAGATGGCACTTTACAAAGGATCTGATGCAGAGTTTGATGTCATAATGTTATTGCAGCATCTATCACTATCATTGTACATAGAACAATATTACAAGCCAAGTGGCACTCGATTGGTGAGTTCTGCACTTATCGGTTCATGAAGTCAACTGGAAGAACAATACAACAAAATTCAGAATATGTTCCGTGTGCGCCAGATATAAAGCAGACAACTCATTGGCGGAGAAAGTAAAAAAAAGGGTAAACTTTGATTTCGGGTTCGTACCGTTCGATTGATGTCAGAATTCGAACAAGCGGAACCTGATCAAGACTCACCAATCAAGCGCAACCAAGTGTATTGATTTTCATATAAAGTAAATCTAACAACTGCACCTTTTTGTAACTGATTACAAACGTTTCAATTTTTGAAAAATCATTTCTAGATCGAAAAAATGTAGGCCACACAATAAAGGTTCGAGTGGGCGGAATAAACCGAACAATAAAGCTTTTTAATAAAAACAAAATAGTGAAGAAAATCTAAAAAGTTATGCTATTCAAGAACTAGAGACAGCTGCGATCCAGCCTACTTCGGTCATTCGGTACAAAAAAAAAGACATTGAAATAGTCAACATTCACTGAAAGAAAAGGGGACAAAGACATGTCGGTGCATTCAGTGAATAAGATAGTCAAATTTCACTGAAAAACATTAATTTAGCAATGAGAACATGTCATTGTCAAATTTCATTGAAAAATGAGAACATGTCAAAATTCACCGAAAAACATTAATTAAGCAATACAAATAAGTCAAAATTCCTCAAAAACATAAGTGATAGGGAGGCAAAGAGAACATCTCAAATTTCACTGAAAAATGAGAACATGTCAAAATTCACCGAAAAAAGAATTGATGAAGCAATAAGAACATGTTAATCGATACATTGTAATAGGACATTGGACTATTCAAAATTCAGATAAGATTAATAAAGTAATTATTGTGAAATTCAAGTTCGAGAAAGAAAATGTTGGCCTATGGAGTACTAAAACTAAAACTCTTCAGTATGACATGGCATCGAATAATAGTTATTACCTTCATTTTGTGACACTGTTTGGAATTTGATTAAAGACGATAAAACCCAGGAGAAGCATAACATAATATCGTGTTGCGAAGTATCATTTTTTCATATCAAAACATCAGATAAAAATATCAGATTTTCATTATAACTCAATTATCTTATACAGAATATTAAATATCACTCCAAATAAGGCCACCGTATTCCGTTACTCCTTTTTATATTGGCGTCACTAATGTCCTTTTTCTGTAATAACCTGTTATTTTATGGAAAATTACTTAGTTATGAGTTTATTGTCTTCTGTATATATATTTTTGACACAGTTTATGCATAACACAGATAAAAAAAACAATCGTATATATAAAAAAAAAAATTGTACATGTCAAATTTCTGAATTGTGAAAAGTCACTGAAATATGAACAAAACAGAGGCAATGACTCATGTAATAAATAGTTTTCTATTTTACTGATTTTCAATAGGCTTCATTCTAAAGTGATTACGATTACGAACACACACAACAAATTTCATTAAAATTCATCATGAATCCATCTCTCTATCGTGTTCACAACTTTGAGAGTGTTAACGTTTTAAAAAATTAATGCGTTTTAAAGAACAAGGGCCATAACTCATAAATTATTTTTCGATGTTTCTAATGTTCAATAGGGTTTATTCAAAGGTCATTAAAAACACTCACACCAAGTTTCATCAAAAACCATTGAGAAACCAGCTCTTTATCGTGTTCACAACATATTTTCAGAAACAAGGGCAATAACCCATTAAATATTTTTTGATTTGTCTGATTTTCAATAGGCTCTTTTCTTGGACGATTATAAACACTCACAGGAAGCTTCATCAAAATCCATCAAGAAATCAGCTCTTTATCGTGTTCACAACAATTGTGGACGGACAGACAGACAGGGGCGACTACAATATACGCCCACATTAATGTGTGGGCGTATAAAAATCAAGCTTTGATAATAAAAAAAAGAATGCGTATTAAACTTGCAAAATTATTATCAAATACCATCTCAATATGAACAAAAATCATTTTTGAATTTTTGTGCGATTTTCAATTGCCTTTATTATCGAGAACATAGCCAGAAGAAATTTGTGAAACTGTAAATGGATTTCAATGAGTTTTTATAAGAACATTTCGTCGTTGATTTTCTTTCAAAGTTTCAAGTCGATAAATAACGTGTCATGAAAATGTACTTATGAAAATGCGACTTTCATAAACGACAGTTCGTATTTGATAGAATTGAAATTGAATTTCATGATATTTGTACACGATTTGATGACTGTTTGAAATAACCCAGGGCAATGTTTCATATACATTTGAATTAGATGTCGATGCCTTCAAAATGACACCCTTGATCATTGCAACACCTCTTCAGAAATTAAAACTCCATTTTCAATTTTCTAAAGTGAAATGTAATCAAATGTTAAGACTTGTGTTAACTCACGAAAACAACCCGAATAATGACTTTTAAACATGCCAAATAGTGAATGCAACCCACGTATTGATGTTTCATTGTTAAATTTTGATATCAGAAGCGATCCATTCACCATGCGTTCGACCAATCATAGACGTACCTCAAGCCCCGATCTCACATAGGCGGATAGCAACGGATTATACGCCAACTAGAATTTGACGGTTTGAACACGGAGAAATGGTACAAAATTGGCTTAGCCGTACAGTAAGCGGGATCTCACAGGGCTGCGCAGCGGATGAGTCAGGGAAGCTCCTCGGTAATAAAGGTTGACTCGGAGGATGCGAGGTATGCAATCCGTATGGAGCAGGTCAAATACAAAGCAGATACGGTAATGAGGTACACATTGGCGAGTTGTGCAAGGTATGGAGGGACTTACAGGGTAGGAAGCAAGGTAAAGGGAAGGGTGTACTGCGGGTGTTTTGTGAAAAAATAAATTTAAATTTCTTCTCAGTCTATAGCCCCGATCTCACATAGGCGTATTCAACGCCGTATGAATCGCGGATGGCCATATGAGACGATCCGTGATGTATCCGAGAGCATCCTCACAACGTCCCTCAACATACGTTGGATACGTATTTGATCGGTACTGATACGTGGATTTTGGCGGAAATTTCAAACATGTTTAAAACATCCGTCGATTCTTCAAGGATATATGTCATACGTAGATAAATCCTCATTGTCGTAGAAGCATACTTGGCATACGTGAAAGCATACTTGCCACACGTAACATATATTTCGATAATATCTAGTATCCGTAGTCGTCGGATCACTCATGGGAGCGACGTACAAATGCAGGGACGAGTCAACGAGTGCCTTGCATTTAACCTGCACCATACGTATTTCATACCTCGCAGTCTCCGAGTCACCCTTCATTACCGTGGAGCTTCCCTGACACATCCGTTGCGCAGTCCTGTGAGATCCTGCGTATGTACTACGTACTGTACGGCTATGTCGGCGCACGTCCGTAATTAATACTCTCGTACTTGGCCACACATCCGTCAACTTTCATTTCACCGAATCTTTGTATCATTTCTCCGTGCCCAATCCGCCAAATTGTAGTTGGCGTATAATCCGTCGCTTTCCATCTATGTGAGATCGGGGCTATATAGATACTTGTATGTCACTCCAGTGAATGACCCGACAACTGTTTGGGAAGCACGGATACGAGGTATTATCGAGGTATGTGTGACGTATGGCAAGTATGCTTTCACGTATGCTACTACGGTTATGAGGATTTGTCTACGTATCACGTCTATCCTGGAAGAATTGACGGATGTTTTAAACATGTTTGAAAAGCTGCCAAAATCCACGTATCAGTACGGATCAAATACGTATCCCACGTATGCTCTCGGATACAACACGGATCGTCTCATATGGCCATCCGCGATTCATACTGCGTTGAATACGCCTATGTGAGACCGAGGCTTTTAGTTGCAGAAACGGAAATGTTTTAGCTAAGGTAATCAGTAAGGTAGTGTAAAAGGCTCACTGTCGAAATTTGAGTTTTCGATGTTAAGGTATGGATATAATTGAAGGCAGTCTAATTAAAATCAGACCCTAATTTCGTTTCGTTCGGTTTTTAAAATCCAGTTTTGTAAACACTACATTAGGGTCTGAGAACCACGTGCGATAGAAAGTATCTACGTGCACTCTAACCTTACCTTGATAAAAATGGCCTGATAAACTAGTCTACAGCACTGAGGAATCCTAGAATGTACATATTGTCCGCGAACAAAATCCTAGCGCGGGAGAGGGCAAAGGTCTGAATGGTTAAAACCAGAGTTAACGTAGACACTTTCTATCGCACGTGTTCTCAGACCCCAGTGCAGTGCTTACAAAACCGGATTAAAAAAACCGAACGAAACGAAATTAGGGTCTGATTTTAATTAGACTGTAATTGAAGGGATTGTGTGATTTTTTGGTCAGTTTCAGTAAATCTGAAGACTACGAGTATTTACATAAATTCAAGGTATATATCGATCCTTGAAAATGCTGAACATTTCCCTTTAAGTAATATCTGAAGGGATTATGTTATTTTCATTCAGTTTAAGTTAACACTATTTACATATAGCCTACTGAAGACCCTAACATACCTTCAAAAAAGTGTGCCCTCTCACCTCTTGCAAAAAAGAAATCTTTTCAAAAACTCCCAACAAGAGAAGGAATTTGGTCGAAATTTCAGGGGCCTGTTTCTCAAATAAACTTGCAATAGATTTTGTCTTAAGTTCTGCATTTTACAATGATTAATTCCAATCGTAAGACTTTTTGAGAAACAGGCCCTAAGAAGCGGGCACGGATTCTTTCTATCTATAACCTCTCTACTCCTTTGTGATGTGTTGACGATTTTATCTAACCTTATAATGACTCTGAACTATGTTATAAACTAATCAAATCTTAAGGGACTCATTAACTATCAACAAGAAACTTCCTAATTGTGTTTTTAAAACATCATAATTTGTATTGAAACCATTCCATTGCATTCCTATCTTTCTTATATAAGTCCGTTTTCATGTCTTTCAGACGTAAATACACACTAATGTATCTGATATGAGTTTATTTTAACTTGTTTATGGCTTGGTTGTATCTTAATTTGTCTGATATAACTCTATTACCAACTCCAAATATATTTAGTATAAACCCTAAACATGAATAGGCTTATCAGTATCATCAAAACATGAAACATTAATTTCGTTTTCTGTTCAGTAATATGATAAATTAGAGGGGGTTTAGTTTGAAAAAGTGAAGACATTTGCAAGAGATGTAAAAAGGTGCCAATAGACGAGGTACGGTGTCCGGCTAGGGACTTTGGATACAGAAGGAAAAAAAGCGAATACACGGAATAGTGTCCAGACACTTTGGCCATCGGTTCCCAAACTTTTTCAAGCTGTGGCCCAAATTCACGAAGCTCCCAGAGCCATGACCCCCTGGTTCACCCAAACTAGGGGAAAATAGGGAATATAGCGCAAGGGTTTTTGTCTTGTGCCTCCTCATCATCAGGAGGTCAGATGCATTTGACCACAAGCAACTACAGAGCTTACACAGGAAAATATAGATAAATAAAAGTTGGGCTAGAGCCAGTGATTGTTGTTCCATAAAGCTGTGTCTATATATTGTGCTTACAATAATTGCTAAATACCATTTAAAAACGATATACATCCTCATGCGCCATTGCCCCCTGACAACCCCATGGCTCCCTAGGGGGCCATGCCCCCAGGTTGGGAACCACTGCACTATGCGGACACGATTTATTTCGACTATTTCTGCTGTATCGTTTATCCCGGACCGTGCACCAAATCGGGTACCGTGGCTCGTCTATTCGCAGCCATAGTCCTACAAATAAATCGCGAATAGTTGATACAGTTGTCCGTTTCAGTCGTATATTGTCGACATTTCGTGATTGATGTGTTTACAATTAATATTCATATAATGTTCAATGTCTCTGTATGCTGATTTATAGACATTGAGACACTGAATAGTAAGAAATTCAAAACGCATGTTATTAATCAATCATTTTGTAGTATTTCACTGCCAATAAACATATTATAGATCTATACCAAGGTGTAAGGTCGTCGTTTGTATGAACCTCTAGAATTCAACCACAGAACAACATAAAGAAATATCATATGAGCACAAGACTTTTAAAATCAACACAAAACCTAAAACGGTTAGTTTTGTTGGGAACAATAACGATAGGATCGTTGATCTAATTATAAACTTAAAGTAGATGTATACATATTTCATTCATATTTTGAAGATTATACAAATAATACAAGACTCAAATAACATAAACAATATATCGGGTGTCCCAATAGAAACGTCCCCAAGTTTGTATCAAGTAAGTATCTCAGCTGTAGGTGAACCGATCTCTTTCATAATTATCACAGATATACTTCAACATGTCTTAGTCAGACCCTGAAAATAAGAGAGTCTTCAAGTTAAAATTGTACAAGTACTGCCCCGAACAAAATAGCATTTCAAAAAATTCAATATCAGAGAAAACTACACTTTTCAACCGACATGTCTATTTTGCTTTCATCACATCGACCACCAACATCATTCATTTGTCATCCTGAAATGCTCTCACCGATATCATTTCAAGGTGTTTTCTCCCATAAAGCGACCATCCAGCCTTTCAGTTCCTGTTCAGCCTGTTTGTTGACTCGGGGCTGTATGGTATTCTCATGAGCAACGGGTGGACTTCACTTGGGTTAGAAGGACAAACTGACTGAACAGGAACTAAAAGGCAGGATGGTCGCTCCAGTGGTACCTTTAGATGAGATCTGTGAAAGTTTATCAGGATGGAAAATGGTTGATATTGGTGGCCGATGTGGTGAAGTCACAATGGACACAAGTTCAAATATGTAAAGATCGGTTCATTTGCAGCCGAGATACTTGGGGACGTTTTTTTTTTTTGGGACACCCGATACTTATATAAATGAAATGAAATGAATGGAGTTTTACGTACTGCTTTTCTGCACCTATAAAAAAGAATAATGATGATTATAATTAATTTATAATAATTCTAATAATAATAAATAGCTAATTAAGCTAAATCGTATCGAATGTATTGATAATGTCGTCGAAAACTATGTTGAACTTTTCAAAACACTGACCAACTGTTTTCAATATTTCTGCGACCAATTCTTGACAGTCTGATAAATGTGAGATTGTGCTACAAAGTTCATATCTATCACAAAGTAGTATTCATTATCATGTATATTACATTGTATATCGTTTGATCGCGTGTGAGAAACTTTTTCACAAAGAAATAAAATCATTAATTACTGATCTTTAACAAAGGGTCATATTCACCAAAACTCAAGTTCACAATCGAGACAATATCGGTCAGATCTTGGACACAAAAAGGATCGTGAACTGAATATTTACCAATTGTTGCTAGGCTGTAGTCTTGATTAAGATCAGGAATACGATCAACAAAATTGTTCAAACCATTTAAAGGGATTGTTCAATTTTTCTATTTTTTGTGTATTGTGCACAATTATATAATTGTATAATTAGCAATTGCACGTAAACTAAATGTTTCATTACGTCACTACTCGTCAAACATACTTGCTTCACAAGAAAACCTTAACGTGGTTTAAGTTGAATTACCGTCCGTTAAAAATTGGTATGGTGCAAATTGATGCTATAAGTGTCCGTCCCCCACCTTTTTAGATTCCCTATAAGATATTCTAATTATTTAGATTATTTTAGTATAAATTCCTAATATACTAATACCCTGAAGATACAACTGTTTTTAGACTATAATACTAAATATAATTCATTTTGTATTGATGATATTTTCATAAATTGAATATCTGAATCTGCCATCAGCAATCCAGCGCACAAACAAGTACTTTAATGCGTGTTCAAGGACTTATACCCCTTTTACTAGGCTCCGATAAAGTGGGCCAGGCCCTGATTGGTGCCTGTCCCACTTCAATTTTACTAGTGTAAACGGAATAATGTAAGCCAATTTAGATCGAGTCCTGATACTGAAATAAGAGGTGGACCTGGTCCGTGTAAAAGAAATGCGTGCCTAACTCCGATTAAAAATTCTTCTGCGCATGTTCAGGGTTTACAAAGGTTGGACCTTTTGTAATCTTTTTAGTTAGAGAGCGCACGATTATTTCCGGTTAAAGTGGGTCTGGCCCAGATCACAGAACGTCAGAACCAAAATGATCGGAGCCAGGCTCTCTTTATCTCTTTATCGGGGCCTAGTGTATAAGGCAAAATTCTGGGAGTTTCAGGGAATATGGGAAATTAAAATTGTTAATATTGTAATATTGCAGTGGTCTAAATTTAAAACCAGATTCTTTAGAATAATAGTCATACTTTCTATTCATGAATACACTTGGTGCCTTAATGGTAGCTGATTTCAAGCCAGCTATCGATTTCACCAACGAATTACCGCAAGTTAAATTTGTTTTTCTTCGTAATTTTTGCTTTCTGAAATTGAAACACTATTGTAATAATTCGTGAACAATACAAAAGATCAATAAAATCTGCATTTTGATTCGATATGATTTTTAACAATCTAAAAAATTGAAGATACAATTATTTGAGGTTCCTAAAAAAATATTTCTTGCTTCCAGAAATTGAAAGTCAATAAAACTGCTCGGAGCTTTCACTTCCAATAGGTCTGTTAATTTTCTAGAATAGATATAATGAAACTCTCGAAATATAATGTAACCTACAGCGGAAATGTAGGAGTTATCATTTAGTTTTAAAGGGTAATCGGAAAATTATGACTCAATGTGAGATATTGTTGTGGAATGGGTCAATAATAGGAACGACTTGATTGATTGTCCTACAGCTATGATAGAATTGTCTATTAACTCGTATTGTAATCTTAGAGAAATATTGGAAATGCTCCGCAGGAAATTGAAAATCTTTATCAATTCATTGTCATCAATTTTCTTATTTCATTTTGATATTCTGGAAGTGCAGTCAATTTGTGCCACAAACAAAATATCATTTCCGAAACGTATTTGTCTCAGCTTATCCATTTCTCCATTTTGTGATAGATTCAGTAAACTATGGTAGTCCATTACCGACAAAGGGTGTTCTGTGAAGAGTGTCTAAACTCTGGCTTTAAACACAGTTGAAACTTAATGAGATAGTAAAGAGGTTTTCTTAAAATCTCTATGGGTGTTGGATGGCATCGATTTGCATCGTTTCGATTTCAATCAGACGTCTGTAGATCTTCTTAGAGTCTATGACGTCATTATCCCTAAAAACCTTTTCATTATTTTTTTTAGATTTAGGAATAGTGATACTTTAAAACGCACAATTCTTTTAAATCCATCGTACTGAAATCGTAGTAGAAAGAAATGCACCATGCCCTTCAACAAAAAATCATGTTCAAACTGGACAATAGGAGTATATATTCATCAGGGTACTTACCTTGGCATAACTATACAACAAAGTACCTAAATAATCTGATAAATCCAGAAAACTATGTTTATATACAATAATTAAAAAACTCTTACTCAAATTTTAAGCGTTTTTCAATAGTAACCTGTAATTGTATGGAAAATTACATAGTTTTATGGGTTTATTTGATTCTGTTTGTATACTTTGGACATCGTTGATGAATAAATACTCTTATTGACCTATTTTGAGAACTTTTTTTTTTCATTCGAAGAGGTTGTATCGCTTTAATTAGTCGAACTTCTCAGACCAATATTTATTTGGCTTTGCCTCATGTTAATCGTTGCTGAACCCAGTATTTTCATGAGACTGAGCATGACATCAATTTCAGTATTTCAGCATTGACACATTGAAAGCAGAAGGGATGACCTGTGACCCACTACAGAAACCCGGATGTTTTTAAAAGTCCAGACATTTTCTTCAGTATATTAGTACATGAAATATTACTTTATTACTTGAAGACTTATAAAAATATGTCCTAATTATTGGAACTGTGACAGGTAAAAAAACTCTTCCTCTATCAGATAAACTCCTCATGGACCGAGATAAATATTCATGCCACGTGATTCTAAAACCATCCAGTATATTTGCATGTAGCTTTCATTTTGTTTTAATAATATGAACACACGCATACATTCATTCAAGCAACCCTTTTGGAACAAAAATAGTTCATAACCCATGGTCTTATTTATTTATTGAAAGAGAACCCGGTCTAAACGACCACATTTTCAGTAAGTTCTCAGACGTTTGCCACTCTTTACTCCGTAAACATGTAACGTACTTGTGGCTGGTCGACGATAGTAAACAAATAGGCGTTTTAAAGTGCATTTCACGATTAATATTCAAATTTTTTGTGTAACATGTAGCAGATTTTAGGGAATTTAGCAACAAGAATTTTTTTTGATTGTTGACGAGGTGTGCATTTCTTTGCGATGTTACAAGTGCATATCTTGGGGAGTCCATCTTCATTTAAAAGTCCACCTATTACATATATTACCTTCAAGCTCTGTTTAATTTTGTCCACTACAAAGCCACTAGTGACAGTGCTTAAAGTTTGGACAATGACCCATTCATGTCAGTTAACTGGTATAGTGTTGTAAAGATTTGTTCCAGAACACTATTTCTGTTGTAATTAGTGAAAGTTGTCTGGAGTCTATTCCGCCTCATCTGCTTCAGACCTTTAATATGTCGTTAGTCATGCCACGTTATTATAAGAAAGTTTTAGTTTGTATACATATACATGTATATACATTCCCTTAAGCTTAATATTATATAGTGGACAGCAGTGGACTCAAACTAGAAACCTGATATAGATCATGAAATAAGTTAGCCCTAGTTGCAATCCGTAAATAAGGAAAAGTGGTTAAGTCTGTTGAAGATGACCTTGTCCATGACGGTATTGAAAAGAGCCTCGAAAGGTAAACTCTATCACTCGTATCAACTTCGGAACTAGACTAGCGTCCAGATACCCTCGTGATAACGGTGATCACCATTTTGAATAAATTATAGTTTTGCCAATCACAATTATTCTTCAGAGAGTGTCATCTTCTTTCGCGGTAAAAAACAGCCAATCAAAATCAATCTCCGAAAAAGAGTTACCTTCCCTTGCCCATTTAGCGGGCAAGAAGGCCGCCTTTCTACGAACTTTGGTGGTTTCGAGGTACGGAATGTCTTTAGTCATCTCACTTAAAATGCGAATGGTAAACGCTATCCGTATCCTCAATACGCATAACATAGTTAAGATAAAGTTTTAACAATTTCTATTGTTTGACCAAAAAAATTTAAATCTCAGAATCTTAAATTTTTTTGCTTATCTAATCCATAATAATTCCAACATCTATTCCTGCAAATTTAAGCCTTAAAATCTGCGTTTATCCATAAGTATTAGTATTTGAAAGTCATAAATACGACTCGTCGTTTAGTAAGATTATGCGTTACATAGAAAACACACATACAGAAAATGAAATAAAAATGTTTAGGTAAGCCTACGGTGTAATTGAGGGATTGTGCGATTTTTTGAAGGCTATTTACATATAGTCAAGGCCCAAATCGTCAAAAATGCTGAGCGTTCCCCTTTAAAACATTGTTATTCAAGTCAAACTCGTAAGATACAGTGTGAGTTATTCTTTATCTTATCAATGATAATATGTTAATAATCACCTAACTATATCAAATTCATTATCAAATCTTTCACTTGTCTGGCCAGTGTTCAATCATTAATTACTTCAGCTATACTCCTATAGATATATTAACTTCATTCATGTCATAAATCTAATTGAAACTTGTGACATTGGGACAGACCGTATTGACATAAATAAGGAAGTTTTCATGTCAGACTCTTTCAGTTTTATTGTCGGGTTGTTGAATGAAGTGATCATGATAGAATGACAGAAATATGTAGGACTACTGTGACCGAGACATAGGCGCAGTATATTCCCAGTTCACAATAACTTTATATAAGAAACATTTTTGTGCGTAGTTGTCCCCAATTATGTGTCAGAAAGCACCAACAATTTTTTTTTAAGAATTTTCCAGACAGTATCCATCTGCTCTCTATTTGTGAGAAGGCTGGCGCCGTCTCTGCATAGCCATAGTGAAACAAAATTGTTGCTTACTGCTCGCGATTTCAATTTGCTGGTCCTTTTATATCTATAAGTGTGACACAGTTGGCTTTAAACTTGCAAGCCACAAGTACCATTGATTCTTGCAATTCAGCTTAAACTAAGTAATGTATGATGTCAATAATTGCGAAATATATGCTTGTAAAACATAAGACCATCGAGATATGTTAAATTAGAATTTCTGGAACCACAGACGTCTGATGGTGGAAATTGATGTCATCAGTGCCCTCATACACATAAAAAAATAGAGAACCTTTTTACAGTCCCTTTTACCAAGCTGTAAGCTGGCGTCTCAAGGTAACTGAAGCACCAGTACACTGATTGACCTTTAGCGTGGTGCACTATAGACGTAAAACTCCTTTTTAAAAATTGACCATTATAATCTGATTATGTGACAATAATTAAACTGTTGGGTCACTGTGTCAATAAAGGTTATTTGGTTTGTTTGTCTTAAGTCTGTCTGTAGTTTCTATACAAATTTTACTGGGTTAATGAATTAAATTGTCATTAACTGAAATATGGGCTATTGACCAAGCGTATTATTTGGTCAACGATGTGTTTTCTATATAAGGCATATAGTCTTGCTAAACGACGAGTCGTATTTTTTTACTTTCAAACATTGATAATTGGTACACATGTGTTTAAAGGCTTAAGTTCTGTAGTAGAGTTGTGAACAATATTACGGATTAGATTAGCTAAAAATTGCCAGGTTCTGAGAGTTATTTGGTCGAACAGTTATTGAACATATCCCTTTCTAGAGCAACATAGCAGGTTTCTATTTACTTTTAAGTACATGTATTAAATCTTATTAAATTAGAATAAATGGTATGTACAGTAAGTTCATTAATACCTAAATTATCTCTACCATATGAACAATATGGACTAATTGTTTTATAGTACAACCGGAAATACAAAAGTATCCTTACCGACAATATTTATTAAATATTTTCTCTGTTACCTTAATGGTGGTTTTACCATCCGTTCTATCAATCCTATTTAAAGAGATTGTAAAGAGGTTTTCTAAACTTTGTATGTGTATCTGGGACACATCCATTTTGCGCCATTCCAATTTCCATTCCGACGTCTGTGGTTCTTACAATTCTACTAAAACTAACACGTTTTATGACGTACTACCTGTGATTTGCACAAGATATCAATAGTAGTTTCCGGTAGATCACTGGTGGTAACGTCATAAAACGCGTTAGTTTAAGTAGAATTGCAAGAACCACAGACGTCGGAATGGAAATTGCAATGGCGCAAATTGATGCTATCAGTGTCCCCGATACACATACAAAGTTCAGAAAACCTCATTACAATCCCTTTAAGTTAATCAAAAAAGTGTTCATCTTCTAAATTTGAAAGTATTACTGCGTTTGAAAGTAAAAAATTCGACTCGTATGTTAGTGAAACTACACCATATATAGAACAAACAGAAAAACATGTATATAGAAATATAAAGAGAAAATTTAAAGGGTTTATTGTGAAGACATTAGGTATTTACGACCCGAATCGACCACGAAAATGGCGAGTTTCAGCCTTTAAGACACTTTGTGCTTTTGTGTTTTAGTAATGGTTATTTCAAAAATCTATAAAAAGCTGTAAATTGATTATTATAAAATGAAAAACGATTGTCTATATTTGATCATTACATGAACATACTTACCGCCTTCCTTTCTCTCGGGGCCCTTTTAATTTACTTTCCATTTTTCTTTTCAAATGGAATCACTATTAGTGACCTCTAGGGGCACATTTCGGTTTTTAAAATAAAAAATCAATTTGTTTTAATTCCACATGTCTGTTAAGGTGAGCTAAAAGCAATTAGGTATAACCAAATCAATATCTTTTTGTAAATAAGCAAATGTCGTGCTCTGAATATTTTGTTTGACGAGTAAAAATATTATTTAAACTAACAGGGAAGTCAGAAGCAACATGCAATAAAACACAAAATCATTAATACCACTGGAAATCAAATAAGATGTATTTATTACAAATAAGAAGTTTCATAGAAAAATTGTAACAATATTTAGAAGTCAGAACAGACAAGGGTATGATATGGTTCGTTACAACGTACCGAATGTAGTGAAATATAGAACAGATATGTTACAATAGACACATGTATGTAAATTAACGATAGATAACATTGGAAAAAGAAAAGGAAAGGAACAAGGAAAGGGGTGAAACTCGTAAAAAGGACATACACATAGAAAGATATATTACGATATTCTACAAACAACGCGAACGTTCAAGAAGTGATACTAGAGATAGCACCTTCCGGTTTGTCTTGAAAATTGCAGCAAGACGTGCTTTATCTGCCTGTAAAAGGACAACTTTCTCCTATTTATGGTTCGCCGGCAATCGGCGTTGGAAAAAGTGGTAAAAACCGCAAAATTTAGTCAAAAAGGTACCCCCCCAAAAAAGCACAAAACGTTTAATTTAGTAAGAAAGAAGGAAGAAGAACCTTGTTTTGGTGTGTACATTCCTTCCGGTTTTGTTTGATGGTGGAACAATGGTGGAAGTGTGAAGTCTTTATATACGTTCTTAATGCAGAGGCGCTTTTTCCTTTTCGCGAATGGTGAAAACAGAAACCGTACATGGCTCCGAATTCACATTAAAATGAACTAGAAAACCTCTTTTATTAAAATATATTCAAACATACATCAAGCAAACACTTGGTACACCAATATCTTAACTAATTGCATGATAAAATCTTTATAATGTAGCTATTTGGTTAAAGTTTGGGTTAAATAAATAATTTCTGATATGTTTGTATGTATATTTGATACGATAAGATATCTGTCTCAGACTTGTTATAAAGAGATTTTATTCTTTCATATTAATCTATGTGCATTAATTATGGCATTTACAAGCTTATAAACTAAATCTTGTATACTTAATCTTCGCTAATCCAGTTACAAAAATAGTCTCATTTTCAAGTTGAAATGAAAAAATGTCAGCCTACGTGCTAGATAACTTCGTACATTACACAAAGATCGCCATATTGAAAATAAAGTAGTTCAACCAATCAAAATCCTTCCTCAAAGAGAGTTGCCATACGGCCCACCGTGATCGTATTGTATTGTTTTTAGATCACGGCCTTGAATGGGAGCTTGCCGTCTGGATAATCGAAGCTAATTCTCTGGCCTACTTTTACTACGTCATAATTCAAGTGATATATTGCTCACGTGATAGTACAAAATGGCCGAAACGCTGAAAAAAACAGGCTTTCGCTTTAGCGAAGAAACCGCAAATAAATGTATTTTCTGCAGCACAGAGATACAGTCCCGCCTAGAATATAAATTTTCCAAAATTTCCGGCTGTTTTTCTTTTAATCAAAGCTGGCACCAAGCATTTTATTCGCATTTTCTAACCTAGTGGAAAAAATATCAACTTTGTCTGCCATCTTTGATAGTCTCGATTGTCCAAAAGCTTTTCATAAGAAGTAATGTTAGACACATGAGTTATCTTCCCCCTTTTCTTCGGACCAAACGGACTCTTTAGCGCGAACGGATAATAGACAGTAATAAGGTATTCAACCAATCAGCAAACTTTGGAACAAATCCCTACGTCCATTCAATCCTGAGGCTAAATTGGAGTACGGAAATGTTTACGGAAATAGCCGAACGGTTACAGAATGGAGAGTTGCCTGTCCATGCGTAGATTAAAAATCAATCTTCAAACAAGAGTTGTCTGATCTTACCCATTTACCGATCAAGATGTCCGCCTATCATGGCAGAGTCATAATGTCCAGGTCTAGAACAATGCCGAATGCTAAATGATTAACATTATTTGACATCAAGCGAACCATTTACTCATTTTTGAGGACATGATGTCAAGAGCCCTCATTGAAAAAGCATTTACATATAACATATATAATGCATATATTAATTGCCAATTTTGAAAGTACGGGCAATCATCAGTCTGTCCAGTCGTTAAAATGGGGCAAAAAAAAGTAACCTTTGAGCACATTAAAAATCCTTCGACAGTTTGAAATTGAAAAACAAAATTTTGTAGATTGTGTCCATTTTACACTGACCGGCGCTGCCCGTCAGCATTAGCCAAATATCAAGACCTGAAAATTTTATAAGATTATGTACGTCATCTGAAATTCATATTTCTGATTATGTTCCCTCCAGGCCAAAGTGACGCAAATGCTTACTTTTAAAAGACGACCGAGAAATGGATTTTTGTTAATTCTATTGTTTATCTATTGAGCATCCGCCCGCAAAACCCCTTTGGCCTCGTCTTATCTGGATTTCCTACGTCTGGAATCTACTCCTGCATTCAAAAAGGAAATGATTTATAAAGCCACAGCCTATAAGACCTGACCTCAAAAAGTTATTTCTGGACAACAATCAAGAAATACATGTTTATATGAACTCAAATGAAGTTGAATGAGTTATTCCACTACTTAACTTAACTCAATTATAATAATTTACCGTGTGAAGGTTTCCGGTTTCACGGTGAAAATAGATCCTCTGATAAAAATAGCTAGAATCTGCTGTGACGAACTGTGCAATATTGAGAGTAATGTTCTATATTTATTGGATATTGAAGGAAGCTGTAGGGTATTTTACGATATTTTAAATTAGTTTGATTGCGATGTTACGCATTACAATGTAATTCGACACATTGAAATCACTTAAAAAAATTAATCCCTAACCTTGGAAGACGATATGGTGCTTAATATTGCTAGTGACATGACCAGCAGGCTAAAGGTGTACTTGACCGGACTAAAGAGGAACGTTCAACGGACTGAGGATTCGCTAGAAGGAACGATAAATGGACTAAACGGTGTTTGGGAAACGCTCAATGGACGAAAGGTGTTGGAAGAAACGCTCAATGTTCAACGGATGTTAAAGGATGTGGAAAGGAACGCCAAAATGGACTAAGGATGTGGAAAGGAACGCCCAAATGGACTAAGGATGTGGAAAGGAACGCCCAATGGACTATGAACGACTGGAAATAATGAACGATCAATGAACGATGTGCTGGAAGGAGTGCTGAATAAACTTGGATGTGGTTAATGGGTCGCAAAACGAGTGTCAACTTTCGATAGGTACTGGCAGTGGCTGGCAGTGGCATCAGAGATGTTATATTGATTGTTATCCAAGTCATCTCGGAAAATTGCTTGGCAGTTGAAAAGTCAAATGACTACCAACCTGTAACAGATAAATGGCAATCTAACCAACCGTGGTAGACAGATTTGAAGAAAAGGTCAAAACCTAGACAATAGACCATCTTAGTTTCAATGGAATGGATGTCCTTAAAGATATAAAAGAACACAAAGATAATTACCATGTGATTACTTCATCGTGATATTAGTTTTCTACACGTTATGGTTACACAATAATTATCAATATCATTATAATCTTATAAATTATGGTCGACCAAATCCTCATAAACACTCATCTTATCTCTTTACACCTAATTACTTAATTCAACATATTCGCGTCATAAGCTCTCCATTTAGATTTGGGAACGTGGGATTTAGATTGTACTTTGTGGTTAAAGATCAACAAAAATAGTTCCCACGTTTTTTTGTTTTTATTTTAACTAATTGTCTTAAAGCTTTTTGCAATTTTATGCAGCCAAAATCCATCAATATGGTAGTATCCACGTTATTCATTTATTTATCTATATATTAGTTTATAAGTTCTTTTGAAGAAAGTTGGTAATGTTCATCAGTATCATTTCAAAAAGTTCAAAAGAGGTGTTTGTTTGAAGGTATTTTTTTCTGTAATACACATATTTTTGTTTAAAATCAAAGCTGTCAGTGGGCGTATATTGCCTTGCCTGACAAGCTATCTTATTTACTCGAATTGCTATAAACATGATCGAAATGTATGTTCTTTGGGTATTTGCCTTTAAACTGAATACAATTTTGACAATGTAGAATCAAGGAAGCGACATCGGCCATTGACAAGCATATTGGCAAGGTGAAATGGACTAGGTAGGACATACTGCGCTGCAGGCTTAAGCAGAGTTTGTTGCAACATAAACTGTACCTGTTTAAGATCGTAAACTGTTGCGTAAGGAATACTTTTGCAACTCCTGTCCTGACAACAATAATACATATGCTACTTTCGACATAACAGAGCACCGATTTCAGATTATGTGCAAAAGTTATTGTGACATCAACGACAAGTTATGAAGGAAGTGTGTTGTGTTATTTCAAATTTAGTCAAACATGAACTACACAAATATCCATACTTCCAAATAAATCGAGGTTTGTAGATTCGAGGAACCGCGAAGGTGTGGAAAATCCCAATTCTTTTAGTTTTTCTGACTCTCCCCCAGCCATATCTGTCCAAAAGACTGGGAATAAAGTCAGCAAGTTTCTTCGGACTATTCATACCATCATTACCCCCCTACCCTACCATGCATTAATTTAAGTAATTGTTTTGCTTTATATGGATTATTGCACTTACCTGTTGATAGTTGTCCTCCTTGTATGTTTTCGTCCTATCCAAAATGTACTCGTGCAATAAAAAGAAGCCATTAAAAAACATTTACTTGCTTAGCAGTTTTTCAGTCCGAAATGTCTTCTATAAGTCACCGGAAGTTACTTTGCAACAATTTAAAATTGTCTGGTTCGACCGGAAAGAATGTCTGACACTTGGCACCGTTCGTAGGCAGACAACTGGGTTGAGGAATGTCTTGTCAGTGACACGCAATCAGTAATCTTAGATTAAGTTTAATTGACAAAAGTAATACGAAACCGGAAGTTACCCATAAACAGTTAAAAATAACCCATACGAAAAAATATGGTCTGTCAATTTCGCTAATGAGTCAATTAGCATCGTCCTTGGACAGTAAACTAGGCTGAGGACTGTTACGTCAGTGACATACAATCAGTGATCTAAAGGCGAAACAATAAATCACCTTGGGCATACAGATGATGATGTATAATAATAACATAACAAGGTAATTGAACAACAGCAGAAAGTATGATTCGAAGGCTACACATAACGAAAGGTTATTTACAATAGTGTCACTTGTAGGAATTATTGTAATTGGGGGCATTAGTAGTCCGAACTATTCTGTACTCAATGGTTTGCTGATTCTACATAATTCATGTCTATTTTTAATGGTTCAATTATGCACGATGATAACTCTCTGCTTTTAATTATGACAACTACTCAAGTGTCTCATATATGTTGCCATTTACTTGAGTTTATTTGATGCTGTTGATACATTTCATCATCAATACAGCTAATTTTGGAAAAGAAATCTTTACGTGCTACTTTTCTGCAAATAGTTTCAATTAGTTAGGACGAGCGATCGCCAATGCAGCGCGCAATGAGGAAATTTTTTCCAGAACAGAGGCATGAGCCCAATCGGCAATCCTCGGCAGTTTCCGTAAACCATAATCTGTCTCGGTAATGAATGGTTTTTTTCGTTGTGTTTTCATGCGCGAGACTCTTTACTTTGACGCTTTACCACTTGCTTGTAATGTCGCGACATAGATATAGTTCATAGCAATAGAATCTGTGGAGGAATTTTCTGACACCTGCTCGTGCATTTATTGCTACGTAGTGACTATCCGTTCACCATTTACGCATTTTATCATCATTTTAAATACATATCTGTTTGTTTTCGTGTTATTTGTTTACAAATACTTGTAGCCTCGAATGACCCGTCTCTGATGTTTGAACTACCAGAATCACGAGATTACGTGATAACATTGATGTAGTCCGGTCAAATGGCCGCCGTTCATTACCGTGATATGTTGCAGAGCGCCAGCGTAACTTTCACGGAGACCGTTTGGCATGAGCCTACTCTTATTTTCCATTTCAAACTGTCAATGGATTTTTATCCACAGTTTGTAGCACACGAGACAGGGAATCCCCACAAAATATGTCACATTCGGAAGATATCAGCGTGAAAGGCATCCGGATGAGTAAAAAATCGCTACACCCGTTAATTGTTTTGTTTTACGCATGACGGAGACCATTTGACGGATACTGCTACCGCATATATGGAATCAGACCCTCTTAAACCAACCATTGCGATTTTTAACGCATGACGGATCCGCACGTCGCATATATAGATTCTTATTCAATTCGACATTATGCCTTACACAAATTTAGCTTCCTTCATTTCAACACTTCTACTATCTATAAGATCAAATAAGATATTGTTTGACAATCGTACCTTAGTCTGCATTTAAAACTGACAAGGGGAACTTGGTAGAAAAAATACCATCCCGACCCATGAAGAGATTGAACCCTAGCAAGGGTCTAACTCATTGAGCCTCCGCGATCCTTGGGTAATTTTGGGGCTGTGGGACAACTTTCCAATATACATGAAGAAAGAGCTAAACAGTTTTTAGATTATTTCGGATTACTATCTATTTATAGTAACAATTAGAAAGATTATCCTGAAGCTATAGACTAATAATATTGATATTATTTATTATAATTAATTATCTTCCTTTAAACAATGTTTTTCATATTTTCTCGATTCTCTACTCCAGGCAACAAGCTATTGCTTGCACCTTTAAACATTGAAAGATCATACTCTAAAATAATAAGTGTCGTAAACCAAATACCTTATGCTCTGCGACATTTTGGGGGTATGTGGCCTGAAGCTTAACCAGCGGTAAGCAGTATTGACTTTAAAAAGTTACTTGGTTATGAAAAATTGGCACCAACTGACTTAACTGAAATTTTCCAAAATATGACGCCATAAAACGTGTAGTATAAGATTTAGTGGAATCGCAAGAACCACAGTCGTCGGAATGGAAATTGGAATGGCGTAAATTGATGCTATCAGTGTCCCGAAATATATACAAAGTTTAGAAAACCTCTTTACAATCTCTTTAAAGGGGACCAGTCTTCATTTTTATTGGTTGATTTGGGTCTTGTATATACTTAAGTATCCTTCAGAGGCACTAGAAATGTACGGAAATTGCATATTTCCTTCAATTATATCTTAAATTAGACATTCTCCTTCTATTTCTATAGATGACTTTTCTATATATTGCATAGTATCGCTAATGTGTAGTAGGGCATTATAACTTTCAAATGCTAATAATTGTGGATGCACATGGATTTAAAGACTCAAATTTCAATGGTGAGTTGTGATAACCAGTACTAAATTGCTGAGCTAAAAAAAGTCCCCGTTTCTGAGACTTGAAAAAATCAACCCACGAAAATGAAGCCTGTGCCACTTTAACGTTCTATATCTGTTTAAAAAACTTAACCAAAGTCTCAGTCACGGTGTTCGCAACTCATTGTAGAAATTTTCGAATCCAAATTCAAATCCATTTGTTTCCATAATTATCCGTGTTTGAAATTTAAAAATTCGACTCGACTTTCAGCAAAATATTTGAGGTGCATTTGATGGTGTTGTGACATTTTCTCGCAGTTTTAGTATTTCTGTAGGATATTTGCATATATTCAAGACGCAAACCATCTTCTGAAAATGCTGACTGGTCCCCTTTAAGAAGACATAGCCACTGACTCATCAGCAGTACCAATATGCCCCCGGCTATGTGATGAATTGTGGTAATAACAGAATCTAGCTGAATATAATGACAGCATTTCAGAACTGCACTCAATGATTTGGCCTTGACCTTTTTCGAGCACTTCTTGTCTAATTGTGCTTCGCGAACTATATAAATTATTTACATCAATATTATTTTATTAAATTATAACAGGCTCTTAAGGTTGTACAGTTTTGGTTCAGATAATAAATACTGTAATTTAATAGTATGATAAATATTTATTCTTAAAGCGGTTACTAAACATGTTTTGCACACAATCATATGAAGGTTGCGCACTGATCATCATCTGCGGCAACATTCATCAGTCGCAGGAGCTTAAGCAGCGGTATCATTTTATCATCGGCATCAACATTTATCCGTAGCAGCATCATAAGCAGCGGTATCATTTCTCATCGGCAGCAACATTCATTATCAGCAGCAGCAGCAGCATCGGTGGTATTATCATGGACAGCAGCAGCATTTGCAGCAGTAGTTGTGTAAACCATTATTATTATCAGCGGCAGAAGTAATATTCAGTATCATCAGAATCAGTAGTACATATTATCAGCAGCGGCAGAGGCAGCAAACGTCATCAGTAGCAGTATCATAATCATCATCGTTGTCTTAAAAAAATAATCGTCGTCATCCTCATCAGCTAAAATAGTGTGAACAATCCTGTGTACATTGATACCAGTCGCACTACTTATTGTATAGTGTATCGAATTGGTTTGATTTTATTTTACGTGGGATTTAAAAGTCTAAGGTTCAAGTTCAAGAAACCCTTCGGGTGATATTTACTCATAGAACATTAATGCAATTCAGACAAACTTTATAATGAAACTTCTATGAGCTTCTTTTATTGAGAGTTCCACCTTTTAGCTGAAAGCAAAAACATCACAGAATATCAATTGAAAAGAAAATTTATCGGAAGTCTTATTTAGATCACATAGAATGTAGATATGGTGGAAGTAGTCTTTTTAAATTAATAAGGACTATTTCATATGTTCGTTTGAAAAATTTAAAGTTCAATTTCATTAATCTTCAGTTGTAAACCAGTTGAGAGAGCTCGGTACTGTGTTAGTTTCAAGTGGGCCGACTCCTAAGAGAAGGAATGGTCTCGATCCAGACCGAATACGGTTCAGTTGAAATGGGCCCGTCTTTATGACTATCCAAACGCGGTCCATGGTACATTTTTTTAGATTTTTATTTTTCCTGGTATGACGGCAAGGGTTTGGCTATTCCACATCGTCATCACCTTTGTTAACCAAGCGTGTTGCGAGCGCAAAAACTAAGTAGCCTGTATCTAATATAATGACAATACACACACTCAAATTATATGTTAATAACTCCCTTACTGGAAGCATGGCTCGGAACATCATAAGGCATTACAAGTGCAGAAAAGCAAGACGTAAAACTCCACTTCATTCATTGTATTTCTATGAAGTGAACTATTAAATGAGGTTGTGGTCTACCTATATATGAGACAGAACATTGTAATTAAACCTGATCGATACCGCTATTTAATTTAATTATATTAATTATATGCAAATTAGAATTTGTAATAGTGATACACCAATGTATGATATTAAGTGTGACGAATCCAAATGAGGAGCATAGCTGATAAACCAAATCGCAGAGTGGCATCATAAGGTGATACTGTAGTTGGGCATTTAATTTAATGCCCCGACTCTGAGCTTAACGCTGCACAGGTGTGTATCGATCTTGGATGTTTGGTGTAGGGTACGAGTGGGTAACCAGACAAGGTATGCTTATTTTCTTGACACCTCATGTCAATATTCATTATGATACTTTATAATACTTTCTCATTTTTTGATTGATATACTTCCTTATTATACCAAGCTACCAATGTATAGCCAAACTTCTGTTTTGAATTTCGAATTCCGTGTTCGAGTCCTGTCGACGTAACTTTATTAATCCAAATATTGATGTTCTCGTATACATACAGTGTCCAAAACCACATTTGTAGTTGGATTACTTAATAAATTGCCACGCAATCCACTTATGAACCTCCATAACTCCGAAATAAACATGTTTTCCCCACTGCTTTGCTTACATGACATTGTATTGTGTAAATATTTAAATAAAAATGTCTGTTTTTGACAGTTTTCGGCTACACCAGACTTTGTTTCTATTAAAAATTTAAATTGTTCAGGGAATATGGGAGTTTATAACAGGAAGATTTCAGGTGTTCATTTGACATGTTTAAAATACTTTGTACTTTAGTTTTAAAAAAAAGATGTCACTTTTAATCTTGTTCAGATTCTGGAAGTCTTTCCTATCTGACCTAAATGGTATCAAAACTTTTCATAAATAATATTCAAATTTTTAGTAATTTTTAATAATGTCCTAATGGAACGGGGACATTTCGAGCAACACTTTAGTTGATGGAATATGCGTGTTCTCTATCACTGAATATACATTGTAGTACAATGTATATGAAAATGTCGTGCTGTGGGAGCTACGGATAGATGTGATAACGTCGTATTTCGTTGCTAAAGGAAGTTAGTTATTACATACACTTCGTCTAACTAAATATAAAATGATTAAATAACTTCTAAGAACGTTCTACCATAAATAATTAATTTTATAAAATATTTTAATAAATCCCACATATCCCATTTTTTAACTATTAACACTAAAGCGCTAAAAACATTTCAACAAACATACACACGTGTGTTGAAGGAACTTTCTGGTCGTATGTTTGCAGAAAGTATAGTACATTATTTGTAATGCGTATTATGAAGAAAATAGTATAATACTTCTTAGAAATGCCTTCATAAATAATCGTATTAAAATTTTTAATATCAATTTTAAGTATGTACATAAGTGTATTCAGGTATACAAACAATTTGTATACTGCGTTAACAAGTTATTATGTACAAGGTTGGTGATGAGCGAGTGGGCGTGTCAACCAATATATACAACGATAGGAATTGTAAATATATTGGCTCGACTCGCAGGTTTACTATCATTGACTTAATGCCAGTGTGATGGAACTGAACTTAAAACCTATCACTGGCTTTTAAACAGTGTATTAACTACGGACATGATATTTTTTGGATAACTTTTGTAATTGATATAACGGTAAGTGATTTTATTAAATTTTAGGATTGTAAAGACTTAGTGTTAACAAAAAAGTCGATCAAGAAATTGAGAAAAAATTGAAATGATTCGAACCTAAAACACCTTATAGGCCCTACCTTCATTGTCCTATATGACATACCTTTATATGTCCTTTAATTTTAAAGGAGAGTACACGTATTTGGCATTTTCGAGAGCCGATTTTGGGTCTTTTAAAGGTATATGTAAATGAGGTACTACTACCTCTACCTCTAACAAACCATTTGTCTTTCAATTTCTATTTAATTTTCTATATAAGGCATAGTCTGACTAAAATACCAGTGGTAGGCCTATTTTTAACTTTCAAACGTTGATAATTATGGATAGACATGAATCCTGTTTCACCAAATCGTTAACATATCCATTTAACTTGCGGTTCTGTATTTTATTGAGATGTAGATATATCATAAATTCGTATTTGTTTTCGGATTATTATATAAGTAGGTAAAGATATCAGAGAAAGTAAATGTAAAATTGACTTTGAGGCACCATAAAGAAGTAAGGGAACGTCAAGTGAGTAAACTGATAGTGTCTGTTAAGTTTTATTGATATTTTGTTAAGTGACTTTTTTTGAATAAATAATATAAATCAGTTCTTTTGAAAAGTTTCGAAAAGTCGCTTTTCTGTAACGAAATCTTGAAATCATTCACGGTATGCTTGTTTTCTAATCCTCCATGGCTTTAAAAGATATTCAAATGAAACCCGATATTAAAAAGCTGAAACTGCTTGCTTCAAAGAGAAGAGTTGACAAGGACGGAAAGAAATAACTATTGAGATAACTCAACAAGACGCCGTTTTTTTCTAAATTCTTAAAAAGAAGTTCTTAATTTGTGAAATTATAGTTGCTTGAATAAAATTCAACCATATACATAAAAAATACACTAAGGTTGAAATGTTCTTTGAGTATAAGAGAAATCTTCTATTGTGCATAAGAGAACTATGATTGACTAAATGTGAGGGCCTCTCATAGGTCCGCGCTCTATAGTTAAAGGCTATAAGATTAAGTGAGAGTTTTCAAAATAGGGTATGATTTATTTTAAACATTCTGAATTTCCTCAAAAAGATATTTTTGTTTAGTTTTGAAAGTAATTTATCTGCATTTTTCAATTCAGTCTAAAATTTTTGGTGTTAAGCTCAGTACTTTTATCCAAGTCTAAAGCGAGAAAAATTAAATGAAATGAAATGAAATGGACTTTTTGTGTTCTGCTTTTCATGTGCAATAAGAAAAACTTGCCATGGTAGCCGCATTAACCTACTCTTATTTTCGATTTCCATCTGTCGAGGGATCTTTAACATGCATTAATAAACATTAAATATTCTGGAAATGTCAGGAATTTGCGTTTCCAGGTGTCTTATTCCAAAAAATTGTCTTGTGTTGGTCCCACATTCCCATCACAAATATACCTTAATTTTTCAGAAAAAAATCAGGAAATCGCGTTTCAGGATGACAAATTCTCAAATTTCAAAAGGTCATTTCACATCGCCGAAAACTCTTTTACCAGGCTTCCTCAACAGGAATAAAGATAGGAGTAACGCTATAGAGGTCATCACTCTAATGCATAACAATTCACAAGTTTTCCAACAAGTGTACTAGGCACTGTCCCTCTGTGGTCCTCGTCTTTTGGGCACTGACAGGGTTTATCTAAAGCGAGAAGCGAAGAACAATTTTATTTAAACCCTGGGTTTTCAACTTGGGGGACATGTCCCAGACTGGGGACATTTGGACATTCTCTAGGGGACACAAACTGATCCATAGGTCTAAAAAAATATGTTATAATTTGTACTATCTTGCAACACCAGTTTCCACTGCCTGCAACGACCACAATTTAAGTTTGTGTAATACATAAAATGCGGTGACTATATCATGCTTCGAAATTGTATGTTTTTGATGACAATGCAGGCGACATTGTCATTTTCTTGCCCATTTTTGGGGACATTTGAGAAAACCAGTTGAAAACCTAGGATTTAAACCTTTCATACAAGAGAAATATTTTTAATAAGCCTGCATCACTGAAGGTTATTATTTTGAATGTTTTATACACTTGAAAAAGTTTATGTCCCATTTACTGCTTGAGATATTTCTTCTTCTTTTTTCAATCACGGCGTTTCGCTGGAGTATAGATTTGAAATAGAATATGAGCGCATAGTTGTCATTTTTACACTCTACATTGCATTGGAATATCGTCGCCGTTCGTACAAAGAGTGTAGGTGTCCAATAAGGTACATAACTATAAGACAAATCCCTATTTATTCTATTACACATCGACGTGTCAAAAGAGAATTTGACATGACACTTCAGACAATATTAAGCCCGAGCAATCTAATTTGCCTCTAACCTTCAACACAGCAAGCTTAGAAGTCTCGTCTTTGACAGTCGCAGACTGGTTGTAAATTGTTTGAGCCTGCGATATGGAATACATAATTGATTAACGGCGAGTTAATTTGACGTAATTTGTCAGATCAAGGGTGATAACTCTTCGTGTCAGTATTGACTTCTTTGACCGTCAACTTTCTTCCATGTCCATCGTCAAGAGATCAGAACATTAATAAATAAGAAATGATTTCAATGAAGATGTCTAATGTCAAGGATTTTATCCTTTCACCAAGCTGTTGTAAACAAACTTTTGCTTCATAGAAGGGCGAGAGTGGTATAAAGTTAAAAGTTACCGGAAGTACATTTAAAAAAGCGCAAATTAGACTCCACAAGCTTTGTATACGAACCGAAACTACGAAACTATTTAGTTCAGAGAATTATTCGGTGACATCAACCATAATCTTTGCATTGTCGTCTTTACAAGTTCATTCCAACACAGGAGAGTAGAGTAAGAGGTTAACCATTAGTTCCCTCTTTGCACACTGTATTCTTCATTATCTCAAAAAAGGTGCTGAATAGTAGGACGTGAAATTCTATTTCCTTTCAATTTCTGACACCCATACGTATCCTGTCTTAAACGAAGGAGTGTGTGGGGAAAAAGCACTGAAATTAAATAATAGTGGTTAGGTTTGGTACAACATTTTTTACCATAAATCTGCTTCAAAATAATTGGTATTCAGTAAGACACATGTAAATAATTAAAGACTGTGATAAGATTAGCAGGGTAATGAAGTAACGTGATAATCAGTGGCTTTATTATCAACACTTTATGAACATGGTTATCATGCCGCTTGTTTGTACAGAATTAAGGACATTGTGTTATCTTCTATAAGCAAATACTACAAATCGTGATGCGTTTAAAAAAAAGCGCTGTACACGTGCCATGTAAAGAGGTTTCCCAATATTGTATGTGTATCGGGGACATTAATAGCATAAGTTTCCACCATACCCTTGTTTAATCACACATTAGCGAATTCAGCAATTCAACTTAAATTAAGTGTTTGATGACGTCGTAATTCGCGAAAAATGTTCGTATACCAGAAGGATTCCATTTTCTAAAGCCCCGTTTATACGGCCAAATGGTTTGCTTATAAGTAAATATACTTTTGCACGACTATTTGAGGTGAAGTAAAATACTCCTTGTGTATATTTTCTTACGTTTACACGGCCATTTTTACTTATGTGAGTATATACGGGGCTTTAGACTTAAGTATGATTGGTAGAATGGATAATGAACACGCCCCTTTAATAGCAAGAAGGTTAGGACAAGACCTAAACCAGCATACACTGGTATCTAATGAAGGTTGTTTTCAGTTGGTCTGTATTTAATCTATCATTATTAGGTACTGTGATTAGTGGGGTCAGCAAGGACAAACAAGATGGATATTGTGACTTATTAATTCTCTGCTTTCCTCATCTTCATCGTATTTTTATGTAGATTACAGACTTGACAATCTGGTAGCTCTCCAGATTAATCGTCCAGTATTTTATTACTCAAATACATGAATAAAGTCGTGTTAATTGTTTCGTTCTGATGATTAAGTTCAATGACATTCCGAAACCTGGAATTAATTCTATAGGAGGGAATCAACCTTGTAGTGAAATCCCTGAAATTTGGCATTCTCTATGTTTTATATATGATAATTCCAAATCCCGTCTAAACAGTTTTATATTAACCAGATGATAGCGTGCTTGTTTGGTTAAAAATCAACAAAATCTTATCTGGAATATTATCAGGAAATATGATATTTCCAAATGGTTTGTTTTATTATTAACTTTTAGTCAGAAACATGCAGTCTGTGTTTTGGAGAGTTGTCGACTTAACTCCAGCTGAACATTAACGTATCATCGGAGCTTTCAGACTTTCTACAATAAAACGAACCCTTTTCATTTTGAGCAGATCGGAGGGGCTGACATAGAAAAAACATCTAGTCGTTCGGATGGGACAATAAACCGAGGCCCCGTGTGATACAGACTGTGCACGACAGTTGTAAATCAGAAATAAAAGAAGACTAATGCAGCAAAATATCCCTCATTACACACTGCATGTCGTATTACCGTACAGGTGCAGAATAGCAGGGCGTAAAACTCCATTTCATTTTTTCACTTAGAACCACTTTTTCCGTACGCTTACAGGCGTATAGTTGCTGCACATGTTTTAATTTTGTCTAATCTTTTAATATTGCTCAGTGGGGTTCCCAATCCCCCATCCCAAATGAGGCTTGTTCGACTTAGGCCCCCTAGTTTCAAATGTCTTGACATATAGGTCTAAAATCTTGGTGCTCACAGCCCCATTGACGATTTTTTCGCCCCTACTCGACCCTTTCACCTTGTAGCTGCACGACTATTGGTGGCGAAAAGCAGGACATAAAACAATATTTGTTATTGATGTCCTGATTATAGACAGAGTTTCGGATTACTCTCATGTAGTCACCTTTCTACCTTTTAAACAATCCCTGAACGAGTCAATTTAAATGTTTATTTTTCTAATTAACATCAAAGGAATTGTCTATTAAATTAATGGTATTATCTGCATTATGAACTGTAAGCGTTATTCTAAATGGGGGCGTTCATTAACGAACTCGTCTCGGAACTCAAACAGGATTCCATTATAGAAAATATCAAATTACTGATGTGTAATACCACTCCTACCCTCACCCCGATATGTCTTTGAAATTTCGAAAACCTATTTTCTCAATTGTCTGGTATAGTGATACCCACCCCCCTCCTCGCCCCCGATATTGACGAATATGAGGCACCAACTCTGCCACTCTGCAAATGACTCATTGAACTGGGGACTTATTCTTAGGATGATTTTTCAGTTATTTGATTGGTCAGTTACTAAAATCGATGGTAAATTAAGTATTATTATCAAATCAGATTGCTATATTCCTTAAAATCTTAAGTTATCTAAGTTAAGTTTTTGAGAATTAGGAACCTGGTGTAGATGATAGTAAAGCCCTCTTGAAGCATGAACTTAAAGAAAAAAAATAGATTTAAATTCTACAGTAATGACTATTCAATGGACCATTCATTTAATTCGTAGATTAAAAGCTGATGAACCTTGATATTTTCAAATAGAATAAATGTATTGGAAAAGGTGAAGCTAATTCCACTTGAAAGAAAAAAAAATGTACGACTTCTCAGATTTTATAGAATTTCAGGCTTTTTCAAATTGTCTTTAGTGAAAATTCTCCTACACTTTGACATATAAACACTATATGGAAAGTTATATGAAAGTCACTATAATGTTCAAGCAAACAAATTTGCTTTTATAACCTAAATTACCACGCACTAGGTCGTTGCTGTGGGAAAAAACCATTTGAATTTGTGATAAGCAATAAAACCTGCATTAACCTTAATCCAGTTAGGCCGTGGTCACACATACGTAAATCAGAATGGTGTACATCAAACAAATAAGAATGTATTCAACTGACGGATAGAAAAAAAAACCCAGACATTTAAACATTTACGTACACTTAAGTATGTTTGACAACGGCTTTTAAGACTTTAACTTTTACGGTATTATGGTACTTAGCCTTCGTATAGCAACGCTGTTCTATTATCAATTTTGATTGGTCAAGGCTTTACTTCTCGACCATTAAGATTCGTTAAAACAACATATGTTTTAGTATTTCGGAGGAGTTAGCAAATGATGGACCGACGGACACGTTCATGGTTGACGAAAACGGCGCTTCGCAGTTTCTGAAGTCTAACATTGACGTTTGTCACCATTATACGCTAAACTTGTCCCAAAGGAAGTTGACGATGATGATAATGCCGTAAGGATAGATTAAAATGGCTATCGATGTGTTTATCATATTGTAGAGTCATTTCATAATTACTCTATTTATTTGATATTACCCATGTGTAATTTGTAGGTTTTCTGTCATTAACTAATAATGTCTTCTCTACAATGTGACAATAACATAATAATCTCAGTTAGCCTTTAGCTATCACGTAACTGTGATGATGTTAATGATGCTGGGGTAGGGTTTTCACCATGATGGGTTACCTCGGTTCAACTTGGGGGACATTTGAGCAATTCCTCGTGGACACAAACTCAGCAATAGGTATAATACACAATTGTGTACAAATGTCCACTGCCAGCAACTTATCAAAAAGCAAAATGCTGTGACTATATCATGCTTCAAAATTGCATGTTTTCGATGACTTCTGCTGACAATTCAGGGGATATGGTCATTTCCGTGTGCGCAATAGGGGACACTCGAGAACACTAGTTGAAAACCCAGGGGTTAAAGGAAGCCAAGACCGAGAGAGAATACATAAGTAAAGTTCAATCATTCTGTCTTAAATGATCGGATCTTACAGCATGTAACTGTAAGGGACCACGAAAATTAATATTAACGATTTGTCTGATGTAGCCAGATTTAAGTTTTGTTTTGTTAATTTTCACACACGAAAGAAACTCATGTTCACTATTTGAATACAGGTACTCCTTCACGTCGTTTTTGATCAGTTAAAGCATGGTTAAAGCATAACGTCTTATACGTAACTATTTCGATAGTGAACTGCAAATCATCTATGCAATTGGGGATGTGTTTTTCATACGATGCATGGAATCGAAATCTATGTATTCTATAATAATTATATCTTACAGTTGAGCTCATGGGGACGGACAAACGCCATGTTATGTTCCATGGAGGCATTTTGCAAGGAAATAGCATTAGCCCTTATCTTACTTTCCATTTCTACATGCATAACCTGTAGAACACCGGACATCGGTTTATTGTCCCATCCGAACGACAAGACGCTTTTCCATGCCAGCCCCTTTGGATCCCCTTTAGATTTGCACCATGGAAGGTCTACAAAAAGCATGTCGTTCGGTTTATGCTTTCACTCGCGGTTTAAATACATTTAAGTTCGATTTTACGTTCATTATAAAAATATTTTCGAAAAAATATCGAATAAATATTTGTATGAAAATGTCACAATAAACCAGACAGCCTATTAACTAATACGTGTACCAATATTTAGTTTAATTAGTGCATATAGGTTACTGATGGGTGATGCTGGAAGCCAATATTATTTTACTTCACATAACTTGGTGCAAATAAATTCACAGAGTATTAGATAACCTTTCAATCACAGGAAACAAAATAGCTGAACCTCATAGCCGTAAGGTGTTTTTAGAAAGAAATAATATTTAATTCAAATATTCAAGCTATTGCCGTAATTGCGAAATATTTTCTAGGAACAATTAAATTGATGCAACCCACAGTCATTGTTTGCGAGTGAAATTTTTCCAGACAACATTTTTTTTCATCAATATTTAATAACCTTCGAAAAGAAACACTTCATGGACGCCTTTGACCCTATGACACAAGCAGTATAATCCCGAGTATCATCACTGGCGCAATTCATCAAAAAATCAAAGTTAACACAATAAAAAAAAATATGAACGGTTCAGAATCTTTTTGGCTACGGTAGAAGACGGAAGACGTTCGTCACGGTAGAAGATGTTCGGTATGATAAAGACATTCGTTACGGTAGAAGACGTTCGTTACGGTAGAAGACGTTCGTTACGGTCGTTACGGTAGAAGACGTTCGTTGTGGTAGAAGACGTTCGTTACGATAGAAGACGTTCGTTACGGTAGTAGACGTTCGTTATGGTAGAAGACGTTCTTTATGGTAGAAGACTTTCGTTACGGTAAAAGACGTTAGTACGGTAGAAGACGTCCGTTACGGTAGAAGACGTTCGTTTCGGTGAAGACGTTCGTTACGGTAGAAGACGTTCGTTACGGTTGAAGACGTTCGCTATGATAGAAGACGTTCGTTACGGTAGAAGACGTTCATGATGGTAGAAGGCGTTCGTTACAGTAGAAGACGTCCGTTACGGTAGAAGACGTTCGTTACCATAGAAGACGTTCGTTACAGTAGAAGACGTTCGGTACGGTAGAATACGTCCGTTACGGTAGAAAACATTCCTTACCATAGAAGACTTTGCAGATTGTATCATCAAGACAAAAACCATTTGCTATAGTAGAGGACGCACACACGATGGATGCCTTTGTGAATTATCAAACAAGGAAAGGGCAGTGTGCCTTGACGTTTAGGTTGTTTATCTATATTCTGTGAGTGATCTTTCAAGAGAGTCCACAGGCTATAACCTGCTGCATTTTTAAATCAACCAACACGTTTTCTAAACAGTGATAGGCTATTCACGACTTTTATGCTTACAAAGGACATTTAATTGCCAAGAGCATTGGCCAATTCCTTTAAGTTATAATAGACCTATTATATAATAATAATAACATGTATACCACCCTTTGTGTATAGATTAAAAGGGGAACAGTCGGCCTTTTCGTGGTATTGATTTCGGTCTTTAACATGTTTATAGTCTTCAAAGTACCAGAACAGCGTGAAATTGCATAATCGCCTAAGATGTTCTCTAAACTATAAATTTCCCGTTACTTTGATATATATGTTTTTTTCAAATTTAAGGTTTGAAGGCGGATAAATTGACATATATATAGTCAGTACATACTCTTACTTTAAAGGGATATATCCACCATCTGTTCGACCAAAAACAACTTTGTTTTGGAATGCTAATCAGAAATAATGCAGGCAGGGGAATCTGTATGGGGTGTTTTTAGCCTGCAAATCTATAGTTATTCGTGTTTGAAAATGAAAAATACGACTCGTATTTTAGGTTCACTATGCTAACTATAGAAAAGACATTATGAAAATACAAGGAGAAATTTATATTTTTAGGTTTTTTTGTATGGATTTGAAGATTTTTGTGCAATTCTAGTTCATCTCAAGTATACTTACGTAAAAATATCCCAAATCAATCCTTGAATACATAACATTCCCCAACCTAGCCTACATAATATCAATCAATCAATGTATTTAAATAGCCCGATTCAGAATATCCTGAAATCCCATTCCATTTTAACGTAGGTCAATATTCAACATTACACAACGTTAATGATAGACTGAATATTATTCGCTCTAATTAATTCAGGCAAATATAATGTTAGTATTTTATGCATTGAACGTCTAGACTCGACAGTTATAGATATTTGCTATTAGTTTTCAAGCCAATTCAATGTCAATATTATAAATTCGTTACATCAGACTCAAACTTGCATTTACTTGGCTTACAATTCGTCTCTTCTTTACAATTTCAATTATTATTGTAGTCCATTCAACAATGTAAAAATTTGAAATTATTCTGAAGTAGTCAAATACTAAGTATCAAAAAACGCGCGTTCAACACAGCGTTAAACGCAGCGAAAAAAGCACTGAATAACTACAGAAGTTATTTCAGGCGACAAGGCGGCGTTGAACGCGCGTCTCTGCATGGTCTGAGCGTTTTTTTGATTATCCATTGAACGCGCAATTTTTTTTTCGACGTCGCGTTCCGCGTGACGTTTTTCGTGTGAATGGGCCTTTAGACTGTGTAAAGTTTCGCCTCACACGCAGATTTTATGGTCAAAGGGGCGTTGAAATAGGCAAATTCTGCACTAAAAACTGCACTTCACGCATAGACAAACATTTCGATTTGACATATTATTTTTTTCGGCGGCGCCATTGACATTGTAAAATTTGATAAGCTGTCTTGTATACGTAGTAATAAATCAGAGTCCAGGGTTGGGTTAGTCAGATAAGGGTAAAAGGGTTGGGTTAGTTCTGAAGATACGAATTGAAACTCTCTTGGCAGTGTCGGCGCCAGTGCAATGTTATTAATCCTTACCACATTCTTCCTGTTTTCTTTCATATTAATTTATGCAGTTTGAAACTTCTCAAGCCGTAGAATCGAAAAATAATATTCCTTTTTCTTCACTTCCCATGTATTCTTTTATTTAGGATAGCTCTTTTCTCAAGGAGAGTAAAAAGGATGATAATTGCGTTACTGGAGCTTCAGACAACAAAGATGTCATTATGTGATGGAAAAGATTAAGTAAAAATCATTTGTTATACTTTCGTTCTGCACTTTCATTATTTTTAAGACAAACAGATCGACAGTTAGAAATCTAAAACAATAGTAGGCTAGTGAAGCTGTCCCAGAAAAATTCCCTTCATTGCCCACTGTATGGCATTTGCCCGTATACTCATTAGCTCATACAGGTGCAAAAAAGCAGGACGTAAAACTCCATTTCATTCAATTTCATTTTAATACCAACAGAAATGTTCATGTTCAACAACTCATCAGAAATCATCATGTTCCTCTATACAGTAGCGGAACACGGGAGAAAACGTCGTGTTCCGTTTCTAAAGTAACATGGAATATCATAAGCTTTTTGCACTTTTATAATATTCACAAATTTAGAATAATCTGGTATAGTCTGGTCCCATTTCCAGAAAAGAAGGCTCTGTAAGAGTTGTTAAGGCATTTGTTGTTAATTTTTGACAACAAGTGTTTTTAGGATAATTTGGACGTGCTGAATCCAAAAATTGCTGTTGCCAAGCTGAAATATGACTTTTTGACCATCAAATCAGGAAAAAACAAAATGGCCGCCAAACAAATACAAAAATACAACAATTTCCTTGTCAGTTGACACAAAAAGTCTTGTAATATATGAATTTTGGGGTAGTTTGACTGTAAGAGTTCATTTCTGCCACTTTCAAATCCAAAACAAAGTTATCATTGATTACAAAGTGTTATATCATATAAAGTTTCAAAACAGCGTCTGTTATCTCTATACCTGGTACAATACAGGATAAAGAGACAGAAAATATACATTTACAGACGAGAATGGTGCTTTTATTACATCGTTACATTGATATTCAAACAAAGCTTTCAGCCACCATTTATTCCGTTTAAATTATTGAAAACATTACCATTGTAAATTAACAGTAACAAATAAATCGCTTTGGTGTTGTGGGAGAGGAAAACTAGACATAACCAAATTACACACGTATCTAACACATCTCTATAAACATGTTTGCTAGAGTCTGTATCTAACACATCTCTATAAACATGTTTGCTAGAGTCTGTGTAAATTTAAGCACAGTTCTTCAAAGGGTGCATTCATAAAATATTAAACACCTTTTCATTGTCTTTGTATATAATACAGTTACAATTCTAAGCACTGTGGTGTTCTGGAAGAGTAGAAACTATATAACTCAGACGCTGACGGGAATATTCTTGTTTATCAGATAAAGTCTGTAATAGTGATCATATTATAAACCTTTTACTTTTCATTCTACTTTCATTTTATTTCAAAAGAATCACCAGTGATAAATGGATGAGATTTGTTAAGTGTAAACATTCGGCACAGACTCCGTCATGTTCAAGCAAATATGACTCTGTCGAGATAGGCAGACATTTTGCTCCATAAATGGGCAAGAGACGACATTTTTTGATAGAAGATTGATCTTGATTGGATAATTTAAATTCAGGATAAGACAACTCTGCCTAAAGAATGATTTGTATTGGCTGAACTATTTTGTTTGCAATATGGCGACCCCCCTATATTATATAAGACTATCTTGCACGCTGGTCTAGTCCCGAACTTATTACGAGTGTATTGTTGACTGATCGTCTAGTTGATTAAAGCCTGCTTTTCAATCTATATTGGAACATAATCTACAGTTGTATCAATAATTATAGCATGCTTGCTTACGAAACTGTCATGTTAAACTGTATCAGAATGACAATAGTACACAATGGATGATACCATACACCATAATATCTGATCTTTTCAGTATAGTTGTACAGGTTCGAATCCGTGTTAGCCAACCACCAATGTTAACCAACAGGGTTCTTTTTCGATGTGTTGTTTTGCAAGGATCTCCTATCAATAAACTCTTTTTTGGTAGCGGATCTCCTTTCGAGAAAAATCAAACTGAAAATATTTGTGTAGGAGTGTAGAGTTCAACATAAAAAAGCAGTAGCATTCGAAAACCAATTCTCGTCGTCGGGGAGGGGGGTGTTTGGGGGAATTGTTATCGGAGAACCCATATACACGCCCCTGAATATTGTACAAAGCATCTGCATCTGAACTTTAATCAGATAGTACAGTCAAACTTGGTCCAACGTTAACCTGTATTCAGCAACACCCTTTAATGAACAGCCATCCAAATTACCTTCCAGGCAATTTTCAACCAAATTGACCTCTTTTTAAAGGGCCATTCTGCTTTTTTGAAAAAAGTTTCCATTATCAAAAAAATCGCAAATGGTACATGAGAGTATTTTTAAAGTATGCTTATTGTATCTCTATACATGTACCTTCTTGATCGAACTGAATTTGGTTTTAAAGGGTTAATTACAAACAGGGAGTACTTATTGTTAATTAAGCAATTTGACCTAGTTTTGGTGTTTGCCCTTTAAATGGCTCAATATTTCTAGCTGGAATCTTTAAAATACACAAGAGGGACATTTCTCTACAATTAGGCGTTTATTTTACTCAAATCCGTTAGAAGTTTGCTATCAGCGTCCAAAAAACATAACACACTTAAAATTCTTACGTAAAAACAATTAAGACTGTCCCTTTAACACCAGTTTTTTCAGCTGTTAAAAGTCTAAAAACTGCTGATCTCGCTTGTTAAAGAGTATTGTAAGTAGATTCTAAATACGGAGAAAATTATAAAGATAAACCTAAAATAACCACCGTCAATAGAAAACCTTGTGTAAAATAACAAATCAAACACTGTGTGAAGAACTATTTACAGATTCTTTATGTAATTATCTTTAAAGGCGAACCTTCATCATATTCGTTGGACAATATATCATAATCTCGGAGAAATGGTTTGATTTAATCTGTAAAAGTGTGCAAGTTTATCGTGTTTGAAATAGTAAAATTCGACTAGAATTGTAATAGTCCCTCAACGGATACATTCTGATTGTCCAGTCTTTAAAATTATAAATGCATTATTATTAGACTTCACCAACAAGGCTCACAATTATTTGGTATACCCTTATTTTCAGGCAAAGGATAAACTATAGTGTACGAAAAAAAAAAATAGAAAGTGATCATTTATAGTTTAAAGTTTCCTAAATAAGAAAATAATTTTGCAATTTTCCTATAGTTTTAAGACTTTTAAGAATGTTTTCATTTGTTCAAGACCAAAATCAGACCCTGAAATGGTGAATGTCGCTTTTAGGATATGGTTACACAATCGTATCGTTTACGATACATACTTTTTCCTGTTATAGAGTTATTGCCCCTACCCGTCAGTCTGCCTGTTGTAGATATCTATTCTGTAGATATGATAGAGAGCTAGTTCATTGATGGATTTGACGAAACTTGGTGTGAGTGTTTGTAAGAAACTAAATGATTAACCGTATTGAAAGCAGAAAAATTAAAAACAAATTTCAATGAGTTATTGTCCTTCTTTTTCTAAACCAATTTATTTTTTTACTTTCAGGTAATGATGGAGGCCATGGCTCTGGGATCACTTGTGGATATTCTGGGAAATTCTGACGAAGGTAATTCCAGCGACGAGCACGCCGATTACTGGAGAGATCTGCTGTTTAACAATAAATCCAATAACAACACTTCAAATTTAGGATCGCATCTACTCAAAAATGATAAAACATTACGCAACGCAATATTAATTTTGGCATATAGTATACTTTGTGTAGTGTCTATATTTGGAAATACATTGGTGTGTTACGTTATCTGCAAGAACAAACGTCTGCATACGGCGACGAACTACTTCATTGCGAATTTAGCCATATCGGATCTGTTGGTGACGTGTGTAAACGTTCCGTTTAACATCGCAAGGAATATTTTAGATGACTGGCCGTTTGGTATTGTGATTTGTCAGCTTGTGAACTTCTCCTTAATGACTTCCGTGTACGTGTCTACTTATACGTTAACAGCTATTGCTCTAGATAGGCACCGAGTTGTCCTTAAACCCTTTACGACCCGAATGTCGAAGACAGCTGCGGCCGTTATTCTCATTGCGATCTGGGTCATAGCCGTAACGTTATCTTTACCATACGGCATCTTCAACACTGTCAAGGAGGTGAAATTTTTTGTGACGTCTGCTCAGCGATGTTCTTCTGAATTTCCAGAACCGAAGATATTCTTTGAAAAATATTTGACATTGGCTACAATTTGTCTTCAATATGTTCTTCCTTTGACTTTAATTGGAATAGCGTATGGTCGAATTGTGAGAAAACTGTGGGCGAGAACTCACGTCGGAGCTGTAACTCACACGCAGCAAATTTCACAAGCGAAAGCTAAAAAGAAAAGTATAAAACTATTAATAACCGTTGTGATAGTGTTTGCTTTGTGTTGGTTGCCTTTAAACTTGTATCACTTACTTACAGACTTGCATCCAGACCCGGCCGTGTTCCCTTATAACAGTAATGCATTTTTTATCTGTCATTGGGTCGCTATATCAAGCACGTGCTTTAACCCCTTTATATACTGTTGGCTGAATGAAATCTTCAGAGAAGAGCTTTTAGCAAAACTTCGTTGGTGTTTGAAACGATCGTTCAAAATACATCCAGGATCGTTATTCGAGAGAGACATGACGCGGCAAAATCGTATTCGGTTCTCGAGTAGGCGGTTAACAAGCTTTACTCGGTCGAGTATGAGTTTTGGACGCTCACTGAGCACTAAGAAAGAAACATTAAGTGTCAATATGGACGATATTCCGCTGGAAACAAGAAAGATTCTACTGCAGAAGTGGTCGTCGAATAACATCAGTGATATCACAGAAACTAATGAGTTGATCCCCAAATATAACAGTTCGGTGATTTTATCAGAATCTGGTACAAACCATTCGAGTTCCACACATAGCGTTGATGACAACGTCTCTAATTGAAGTAGGCGGCAAGCAGGAAATAATGGATAATCTGTTATGCTGCCAGTGACAACAACTAAATGGTGTTGACTGCACAGGAAATTGCGTCCCCGTACAAAAATATCATAGACGTTTCTGTAAAGTTTCTACGGATGAACCTGTGGGGAACACACCTTAATATCTTATCAACCCAGTTTGTTTTTGATTTGATAATGGAAATCAAGAAATTTAAGTTACCAGGTGGTCCGACAGCACAATAAAACAAAACAAAAATATAAATGTGAACATGGGCCTATTGTAGAGTTGTCTAGACACAAAAACGGTGTTACGACTTCTAAAACTCAGTTACGTTTGGTAAGAATTGAAGATTGAAGAAGTTTTACTGGAGTGGATGTAAAAGTATTATGTAATGGACATTTGTGACCTAGGATATTGAGATCAAAAGACAAAATAGAAATATCACGAACGTACATGTGAGACATGCAGTGACGTTTTCCAGATGAATCTTAAAATTGTATCAGCTCGAATTAAAGGTTCTAGATCCAAAAATCAAATCAAAACAGAAATATAGCAGGTAAAATTGGTTGTTGTCTAATAAATCTTGGACTTGAAGCTCTCTTAATGATGTTGGTGACAGGTGGTTTTTAAGCAACATAAATTGGAAATTGAACAAAGAGTAACTTTTGACCTTACAGTATCGGTACAGTATAGTGCCCCTGTACCAGATAGTGTTATATCAAAAAGCAAAATGAATGATATCCTTATAGGACAGTGGTTCCCAACCCGGGGGCCACGGGGCATTTGTCAGGGGGCAATGGGGCGAGAATGTGAACAACTAGATTTTGATGTGTAAGGTCTGTAGCTACTTGTGGTCAAATGCATCAGGTCTCCCGATGATGATGAGGCACAAAACAACATCTCTATTATAGAGCAACATATCGTCTTAATTGAATTGAACAATGGGCCATGACTTTTTTTAAGAGTTTCGGGAATTTGGGCCACGGTTTAAAAAAGTTGGGAACCACTGTCCTAGGAGGATTGTGTGGGTTTCGCACTAAGTGACAAATGGGGTCTGGAGAAATAGAGAAGTTTTAAAATGCCCAATGATGTAAAATTGGACAATACAATTTTCTGAATGCTTAATTGAGATATATAACATTCAAATAATATTCAAAATGCATCATTTGAAAAAAAAATTACCCCCTTCTGCAAATGCCATGTGATGTTTTATTGCATAAAAATAGTTTGTAATGCCTACTGAAATAAAAGTGCCCAATTATTGAGCGTCAAATAACGACATATAGAAAAGCACACGTGTAAGGAATCTTAAAAGTATATTTGTACTCCATTACTGCAGGATGAAGGATGTATTACTTGTAATTCTATGGCTTTTTATATTAAACAATTCTATGACAGGTTTCTTTGACAGCATGTTTGTCCTTCATACTTGAAATTTTCTGCGGAAAGAAGTATTCCATGGTTTCTTTTGAAGATTTTGATCGAAAGTACATGTATATCGAAACATAACTTCTGAAACATGACGATTTGAATCTGGAAGGTGGTAGTCTGGTAGTGGCAGTGCCTCGACTAACACTGTGACTAGGCGGCAGCGCTGCCGCCCAGTGGCGGTATTCTGCCGCCCAGTGAACACAAAAGTCAGTGCCGGTCGGCAGTCCTATTTTGTTAAAATATCGCTAGCAATCGAAATTCTTTAATGTAAAATATAACTAACTTAACATAACAGAAATAAGAATAATATGGCATGGTAATATGTATCCCAAGTGCACACGACAACTTGTTCTTTATAGTAACCTTTAAATCACCTGGATGATCGAAGCTATTTTTTAGGCGCTAGTGTGTTGCCAGATAACTGAACAAGTTAGGTCTAATGCTTTGAGAAAGGCTTTACCTTTCAAGGAATGATGCAAGGAATTTAATTCTATTTTTCAAAATCTTCATACGGTTCAATCCGTCCAAATCGCTTGCTGTTAGGAAAGGTCTGATTGCAAGGAAATCAAATCTTATTTCAAAATTTTCTTGTGATACAATTTCCCAACGAGGTGTGCGTTCTCAAAGAGAATTCTGTTCGGAAAAGCATTAGATGCAAGGAACTCGGACCTAATTTTCAAAATTTTCTTGGGTTTGGCTAATAATGCCTCCAAACCCTCTTCAAATGAGAGGTCATTCTCTAAGAGAATTCTGTTCGGAAAGGCATCAGATGCAAGGAAATCAACTCTAATTTTCAAAATTTTCTTGTGATACAATGCCCCAACCCCTATTCACAGGGTGTAACATAATTTCTAAGCTGAACATTTAAACATTTGAGATTTGTGATGACGGCGATGATGATGTTCTGGTTCTCTTGAATAAATGTTTCGGAATAATTCTTCTGTTGTTTTCTTCGCCGTGTTTAATTTCAAATAAATATCAAATATCGCCGTATTTCATAAAAGACTATTTGATGTCTGTTTCACTGATCGCATTTCCTGCGATTTAGTTTTTAACTTCGCCTGTTCAAGTAACTGCCGCCCAGTAACAATTCCTTAGACGAGGCACTGGGTAGTGGAATGACAAGGGTTATTCTTGTAGAAATTTTAAGGAACCATGACTGTCTTCAAATACCTTTCATCACAAAACATTGCAGTGTGTACAAAACTTAATTCCATGCCCCTCCGTTGAGTTAACGTCCGTTTTTCAAAAATAATCATTTTATTCTTGAAAATTAATAGCTTTAGAGATGCGCCCGCTAGTCCCTTTTTCAACAGAAAAAATACAAGGAAAACATGTACCAAAATAGGTACATGTATCTAAAAGCGGCACCAACCCGTTTAAGTCCATATGCCGGTATTCCCTCGCTAATCTAATTATGCCAATGTATCGAATTACGCCTCCAGAAATGCATAAAAACTATTGCCGTTTAACAGCCTTTTATTTTACACAGCGTGTCATATCGATGATTTAATTTGTTTTCAAACCATTAATTTTCTAAACGATTCATATGAGAACCATTCCCGATTACAATATTAGTATACTTTAACACTTATTCAACCAAATCGCTCTTTATAACCACAATGATATCTGCACAGTTATTTTAATACTTCATAATGCAATTAAATGCAATAGTGCAGCATCAATCCAAAAGCAAACCCATTAGGAAGCCTTAAAAGGTTTTTAGTTAGATTCGGTACAGTAAAATGAAAGGCTTCTCTCTTCACCGTTAATTGCTAGCATGTATGACTCCAGTAGGTCTTAACAACTTGACTTCTTTCTGCAACAATAACAAAATTGTCAGTTCAAAACAGTTATCTTGTTTTTTACAGCATGATATCATTCCTGATTCCCGATAGCAAACACTATATTTATAGCGTGAGAAATCCTTAACTTTTGTTGTCACTTGATGATATGCTATTTCACAATTCAATTAACAACTTTTGAAATCTGAAATTAGTCGCACCAGCTTTCAGACAATAGAAAATAATTCAGTTTACCAAAAAACGAGAGCAATAGTAAAGTTATACATTTACGGACTTTTCACGAGAAGTAATGTATTATAAAGTGTTTCAATGAGAACATCTGTTACCACTGGCACTATATATTGACAAAAATAATCTATGTTTGTATGAATTTTAATTTCGGTCATTGCTAAGTTGACTTATTGATAACGATAGATTCCTTAATGGAAAAAAGTAATCAAGATAAAGAAATAGATGGTAGAAATGTTACGTTATCTTTGGAGACAACAAACCCAGTGACTTTTCTCCCTGCCCCCAACCGGGTCCAGTTCTGGATCAGGGTGTGAAAGTCCGTTGACCTTAAATAAGTCATCTTCACTCATAATTCCAGTCCACCCAGCAGTAAATGGGTACAGATAATCTGGGAAAGATCAATGCCAAGAGGTTTGGCCAAGGACCAGCTGGGATCCGCACAGAACCTAAGTTGTTATCCTTGTAAAATATAGATGTTTCTTTCTTTCAACCCTTCATTCTGAAAATTTCGACAGGCCAGATTTCCCCTTATCTCCAACTTTCAAATTTGGAATGTTTACTGTAATTTGAAGTTACCAGTCCAACGATTCTGACGGCGAATGTCTAATCAATGGAGTCGTTAAGGAGACTTTTGAGAATCTTAGCTCCGTTTTCAAATTTTCAAAATTTTACAGGAGGGGAGGGGGGGATATATTTCTAGGGTTCGAACTTATACAGCGGTTGAGCTAAAGATGAGTGAGCCCATATAGGCCAGAGGGAGAAGGGGGGTATTGTCACTCGAGAGGGGGCAAATTCTGAGTTAACTTTTCTAGGGGCATTTTTTCTCAGGAATCCGAATCTGGGAGGTAAAGTGCTGGGTCAGGGGGCGTTTTTGAGTTATTCAAGGTCAAAGGTCACGAAAGGTCAAAATACGAAAAAACTGTTTAAAATTGAGAATATAACAACAAAATGTGCACAAATTCATTGATATCATCTAAAAATTGGCGAAAGTCAATTAGCTTGACTCGTCAGTATCTATAAGTGTCAATTTATTAAGATAACCCAGGTCAAAGGTCAAAATATAAAGATGCATCTCTATTCAAGTCATAAGCAATATATCTGAGTGCCTATCATATGAAAACCTACTACCGCTGACAGAGCATAAGTACAACCGACTACTTGAAGCAAAAATATCCCGTTTACAGCTTGGAGGAGATAATGTCCATCGTTCCTAAGGTGAGACTATACCTGCCACATTCCAAAGTGATATTTATACATGCCACCCATCATGTTACAAGAGGTACACAATGGCTATCTCTATGGCTAAGAAGAAATCGAATGTCACACGTAAGACGCAAGCCGATACTCCATCCGATAGAAAGCAACGACGTGAAAGTGTAACGCAAAACACAGTTCTTTTTTTTAAGTCACTGCATGAGTCCAAGATTCGGATTCCTGAGAAAAAATGCCCCTAGAAAAGTCCCCCTTCTCCCTCTGGCCTAATAGGACTTCAGGGGTTTGGGCCACTTGCTTTGGGTTTTCAGAGATATACTCCCCGGGAAATGTTATATACTTTTTTCATTTCATTTGGTTCAATCAGTTCCTGCGGTAATTGAATATATAAAACCATAATGCTTCAAACGCCGTTAACAATTCACTAATGCACTACACGTTGATTAATTGTCCAGCAAGCCGTGACCACTGATGCTAATCGGTAAATTATTGATCATGAATAAATGATATTATTGATCATGAATAAATGATAAATGTTATTGGAGGTGCGTGACGTCTAATAAGCTAATATAGCAGATATGGAAGAGGGTAAATAAACAAAGGAAATGAAAATGAAATGGAGTTTTACGTCCTGCTTTTCTGCCCCTGTATGAGTTAATGAGTGCGAGCAAACGCCATGCAGTGTGCAATTAGGGAAATTTGGCCACGACAGCGGCATTAGCCTAATCCTTTTCGATTTCCAACTGCCGAGAAATCTTCAACGTGCACAGCCTGTAGCACATGGGGCCTCGGTTTATTTTCCCATCTGAACGACTAGACGCTTTTTCCATGTCAGCCCCTCCGACCGACCTGCATCACTAACAAAAAAAAACAAAGGGCTAACACGAAAAAGCAAATAGGATTCGCCGCACCCACGGTAATCAACCGCCATTTAGATGACAATCTAGCACATATTGGCTAAGCTAATGAATTGAAAGGGAAGGTAATCTCAGAAACCATCATGCAAAAGGGGCGGGAAACGGGACTAGCATAAGCCATAACTTCTATGGAATTTAATCAAATATAGACTTAAATGATGTCAAATTTTATCATTGAAAATCATTTTGGAAATCTGAAATTCCTTTGGAATCACTTAATGTATTGAATCATTAAATTAAGATATCCTTTCAAATTGCATAATTGTTTCAATTTGTGCACTATATTTTTGTTTTATTAATAAATTTTTGTTTTCATCAATATTGTTGTCTGTATCAGAAAAGTTGTTTACATCAAATAAGTTTTTGCATTATTGAAAGTAAAAACATGGAAATGACTATAGGCCTATATCACTGGAAATATAACATGCTTCAAATTAAGGTCAAGGGCAAATTTTTACAGGGTTCTGACTTCTGATATCAGTCAGTCAATAGGGCGGCTCGAGCCTTGTGTTTTTTCTTATACCCACTTAAACTGTTTGATGGCGTCACTAATCTGGAATACCTTATTCTGCAACATGCATAATTATTTAGCAATTACTGACGTAATCAAGCACTTTGATTTGATGGAATTGCAGTGGTCTAAATAATACTTTGAAGCTGCAAACAGATCCAATGAGTATCAGACTGTCGTTTTGTCTTAACTGTAGTTTGAGTGGACCCTAATATAGCTATTACACAGCAATCTGATCATTGATAAAATAATCAAACATTTATCAAGGCTATTTTATAGTCTCGTAAGGTCTCTAAAACAGCGAGATTTAAACGATACCCCCGAGATTTGTATGTTGACGAGACGAAAGTTTGTGATGTTAATGAATTACTGGTGATAATCTACCGGATAAAAACAACTCATCAACTTGAAGGAAATTGCCTCTCAGGGAACCTGTTATTTGATGATATTTGCTTATTGGAAAGAGTAATTATGACTGTCGCATGTCGGTTAATGCGTTTTTAATGGCTACACTTGTTGTAAACGAGTCGTTTTTCATTTTTGATGATCTTCACAATTCTTCTTATTATAAATATAGACGGAGAATCCATGTCAATTTTTACATACAAAAGTAGCCTACATATCGAACGAGAAACTTTTTCGAACATCAAATTTGAGAACGTGACTTTGGCGTGGATATAGACATAGTATTTCGGACTACGGGCCTGCAACTGTCATCTCTGGAAGTGTATATGTAAAATTATTGCTGATTGGTCCATTAACAGTTGGTGATCCAATCAAAACCCATTTCTCATAATTAAATGTCTGCTTGAACAATATAAATGGAGCCTGTCTTGTTTACGCTAATCGTTAAGTGTATTTCAACTGTTTCCGACTTAAACGCTTAGATAATTGAAACTTTCAAGGGATATATTTCACGCCTCAAACCACAAAACAGGCTAAAAAAGCATTACCCCATATCTGTACACAGAGGAATCCTTTTGTTACAAACCCAATTTGGCCATCAAATTTTTAAAAAGAATCCTACTATTAAAATTGTTTTCTGCTTTCAAGCTATAGCCTAATATATTTTTTATTTCATAAAAGTGAATCAGTTAAAACTTTTCTGAAGTTGTCTATATTATGTTGCAACATTTTGAGCTTCAATAGTTCTAGAACACAGATGATACTCTGCGATTAGGTTTTTCACTTTGTCATCATCCATTTCTCCACTATCATATTATACCTATACATATATTCAAGGCTCAAACCTACCCTCGGAAATGCTGAACATTCCCCTTTAAGAATATTTCAACTGTTTCCGAACTTAAACGCTTGGATAATTGAAACTGCATGGCAATAGAGTTAAGGGATATATTTCACGCCCCAAACACTCTACGATTAGGATTTTCAGATTGGCATCAACAATTACTCCACTATCATATTATACCTATACATATACATATTTTCAAGGCTCAAACCTACCCTCGAAAATACTGAACATTTATTCCTCCATCATATTATACCAATAATGTTGAATTTTTATCAGTCTATTTTAGGTTCCTATTATAAATAACTTGTAAAGATCTAGGTTGGAATACTTTAAAGCTCAATATTTACGGAACATCTGCTCTGGTTAGATTAAACATTACAGATAGCTTCCTGGTCGGAATATAGATCACGTCAATAATGTTGTATTTGATTCAATATCACATGGAAATAAAATGTATGTTAACGTCCTTTGTCTGCATCTTCTTGTGCTGATGAAAACGGACGACAGATGCTCAGATGTCAGCAGATTGGGAGCCCTGGGTTACGTGCTATATTATGTTTCGTACCAATGCTAATACAACAGTGCCCCCGATATGCTTCATTTTTTAAGAAAACCTCTCTACAATCCCTTTAAGAAATCCAATTATGGTTTAAAGGTCTATAATAGACACTGACTTCCGGTTTTCTCGAAACAATTATATCACAGCTGTTTATTGGCTAAATTAAGGCATGATTTAAAAGTAGAAGTCACATTAATAGGAGAGAAAATTACATACGTTCCATTAAATTTACAATGAAAATTAAATCAGTTTAAATGGACTCACTCCACAATTTCATTTTCTATGTTAACTCTTCCATAAATCTCACTGACTTTCCAATATAGAATCTCGTCCAAAAAATTGCAAAATTGAAAGCAATGGTTGTACGCAGTAGAAGTAACATCGGGTGTTTCGGAAAGAGTAACACCCGCCACTACTATACAAATTTAAATCAAATCAACTTATACCGGACGGACTTGTCTTATTCGTCCAGGAGTTCGCTGTAACAACCATAAATCTCCAAAATGAGGTTTGAATTTGTGTACCAAGTAACTCCGTTTGAGTGATTTTAATGTCACAACTCGCCTTTCGCCATATAATCTTCAAAAAATCAAACAAGCCCTGTCACAGCTTGTGTGTTGTGATTGTTGTGAAACATATACCCCCAAAAAGCTTGTGACTCTGGTATGTTACTGCACATAAATGGATAATATAGGATAGGAAAAAAGGTCGACACATTTTTCTTACGCGCGTATAGGACGCTAAGTCTAAGTCTAAGAATCGCTGTCTTTAATTTTCATCATCCCTGGATATAAGTTATCTATAAAGATATTTTTAGTGACAAACTGTCATCAATATATCGACATTGGAAGTTGGTGGCGATCCGACGGACTAATACTGCCCAAAAGAATAGATATACATGTAAGTAAGCAAAGAAGCGCAATTACACCTTGAAAACGGCGATGAAACTTTGGAAGTTTCTGGGATTTTTTCAATAATGTGTTGAATATCCACTCAGATACCTCGCCCACCCCGACCCGCATCTTTGTCTCATTTTAATTACGCTGTGGCAGTAAGTGTATGATATAAAAGTAACGGATATCAACAAGAAGAAACTTTATTCAGAAAAAAATAACCAATGACTCTAAATAATAAGGTGCTATATCAGGAATCCCAAGGGAGGTAAGGCAACATTAAGATTTGAAGGTTAGATATACAGTATTTATTGACAGATGTGCATTCCTCGGACTCTCTGACAGGTGAATTGACGACAACATCTCATCAGATTACTTCCACTGATTTGACAACTATCTCCACGACCACGACAACCCTGAAAATTAAACAGTTATTTTAAGCTATGATAAGAATTTCAATGTCAAGTCTAAAACGTTTTATACTATGTTTTAATTTTCGCTTGGAGTAGTTTATGTTATTGTTATAACAGTAAAATGTCTGTGTTAAGAAAGTGGTAAGAGAGATAAACGCATCCAAGCACACTTTTTAATTTTACAAATATTGTTAATAATATTATCTAGCTATCTTAGAACCTATCTATATATAATTCAGAAAAACGAAAAGGAACACTAAGAGCCATACTGAAATCGGACTCGATGGGTCAATTTTTTTTTTTTTTTTTTTTCTATTATGAAAAATCATTTTTTATGATTATCAGTTAAGATACATAGTAGTAGTCTGAATGTTTTACTCAAAACAAACACTGAAAAAGTGAAATCTACTTACGGCTCTCTCAGTTCTAAAAACTTCTTCAGCGTCTTCAGCAGTAGTCAATAGAGCGGCCATCAAGACCAAACCAAGGATCAGAATAACACGCATGATGAATCTGAAAAGGAAAGAATTCTGGTATAGACTAGCATCTCTTTAAAGCCCCAAGGTTTTATATCGTACAGGAGGACGAAACAGGGACGCGGTATGGTGAAAAAACAGCCGGGCCTAGACCTATAAAACAGCAATAGAAAAGCTTGGTTTGGAGAAAGCGTTGGATTGTCGTCTGCTAAACGATTTGCTGCAGCCAGTCGGTTCAGTTTCGGCTTTCAGAACCTGTCACGTAATAATATAATGCATGCATCGACCTGCTCCCATGATAGTGCATTTGGCATCCCGTCCATTGTAGCTAGTTAAATGCTTGCACCAACAATGAATGGTCCTAAGAACACAATACATACAAAAAAGAGACCAATGCAATGCGATGCGATACAGTAGCAGGCTTAAGGATCATCAGCAATGCTGTTGAATATAAAAAAGTAATAACAAGTACCTATTTCAAGCTTTCGGTAGGAAATGAAATATTTAGTTGGTAGCCGTTACTCTATTTATACTGTGTCGTGAGCACAATCTGTTGCTGTTATCACTGGACTGTCTCTGTTATCGCTGGACTGTCGGAACAGTGAATAAGATAACGTCAGCTCCATTGACATTATCAAGGCTGTTGGCTGATGTTTCAAATAACTGGACACATGCGTTATATTGAATTTGAGTCTGACTTAATCATTAGTACGGGACTGTATGTGTTGCGTTCATCTATTCTGTTGGCATTGGACACAACGGACTTAGAGTTTGTGAGTGAAATACCATTGACGTGGAAAGAAAAATCTCAAAATCAGCTTATTTTGCATGAAATTATAAATGAAGTACATACTTGACATTAATGGGGGAAAGTTCACCATTCCTTTGACCAATCGTACTATAGTATTAGAAATTTAGTATTTTTTTAAACTTAATAAGTAATATTATTCACAGCTCTCTCACGAAATTAAAGCCTTTTGATCCATGTGTATCCGTAATTACCAGTGTTTTAAGGTAAAGAAAGTGTGACTCGTATTCAGTGAGACTATGCCTCACATTGATAACATATACTAGTACACAGAAATTGAAAACAAATATTTATTTACAAGATATTTAATGGTTTATGCGATTTTCATGCAGTTCTGGTGATTTTGAGGTTATTTACATATATTCAAGAGTTGAATCGACCCTCTAAAGATGGGTTTATACAGAGCGCGAACGCGAACGCGACCGGCGCGAACGCGACCGCGAACGCGACTTTTCATCAGTTCGGTCATTCAAATAGAGCGCGAACACGAACGCGGAAAACCGTCGACGGCTTTCAATGCGGATCGCCTTTTTTGTCGTTAAACAAAGTGTGACAACAGTCAATTAAAAAGTAATTAATTAATGAATTGGTCCAATGTTATTTTCTTTATAAGATTTTTCAGCTTTGTCAAACAAAACTGGATTCTTTTCAACTTCTAAAATCAAAACTTCCCTTTATCCATTGTTTTAACTCTACAAGCAAATTGGAAAAGCCATGTGCACAAGTTTCTATTTTAGGAAATGATGCAAGGGAGGTGGTACAAGCTGATTGGTTGATAGCAAGAAATCCGCCGCGACTTTCGGAAAAATTCGCTCTTGGGGCAATCTCGGCGGTCGACCGCGCGAACAAATATTTGTTCGCGTTCGCGTTCGCATTTTATTTGAACGGTCCCTCTATAAAATGATGAAACCATTCCATGACGAAAAACCGCGTTCGCGTTCGCGTTCGGGTTCGCGCTCTGTATAAACCCACCTTAAAATGCTGAATGTTTCCGTGTAATAGACATTGAAAAATAAGTGTATACATAAAAAATCTTTTTCACAATTCTTGTTGGTGCATGCTCCCCAATTGTGATGTATAAAAATTATCTGTTAATAAACTTCAAACATAAAACACGCTTTTAAAAATTACACGTGTACATATATTATTGATGACATTTGATATAATCGGTAAATCTATGTAGGAGTTATCGCTCTTTTGATCTTTATTAAATGTCTTTTTGATTTGATAGAACAAACATAAATAAATGTAAAATTTCTGTTATTGATGTAAATCTATAATATTAAAGGTTAAAGTATCTAGTCATCTATGCCAACAGCTTAGTTGGTCTATATTTAAAGGGGAATGTTCAGCATTTCTTACGATCGATTTGGGCCTTGAATTTAGGTAAATAGCCTTCAGATTTACTGGAACTGACAAAATATCGCACAATCCCTTCAATTATTATACCCGTACCTTAACAGTTATCTTTAATATTCTCTACATGTGTTTTCTATATAAGTCATAGTCTTACTAAACGGCGAGTCGTATTTTTGACATTCATATTCTGATATTTATGGATACACGAGGATTTGAAGACTTAAATTTTGAGGGAGAGTTAGGCTTGAACATTATTACGGGTAAGATTAGCTAAAAAAAAATCCAGGTTTTGAGACTAAAAGTTTTTTGGTCAAACAGTTAGTGAACATATCCCTTTAAGCTTGGGAATGATAATTTTTGATAGATAAATCAGGATTAAGCAACAGTGTGTATGACACAAATATAACAGTTCCAGTGGCGGATCCCCTTTACTTTGTCTTTTTTTTTTCTTTTTTTTTTTAAGAATGGGGAGAATACGACATCAAAAATGTCTAACCCATTAACGTTTAGTATAAAACATACATGGTCCACGTCAGAAACCGTTAAATTAGTACAATTTATACTTATTTATACTAGGTCAAAAAAAAATTTCACCCTCGCTTCGCTCGGCCAGGGTTTGGCTATACGACCCCCCCCCCCCCCCCTTTTCAAAAACCTGGATCCGCCCCTGAGTTCCTAGAAAATATATCAAATTCGAAACTAAACTGAGATCTTATCAATAACAATGATCACACATTATTATTGTTTCATCAAAATCGGCTGAAAATTGTAGCTCCTTTTGTGCTCACCAAGAATTTTGGACGACTTTAAACTAAGTCAGGGGCAATAAGCGTTCAAATATACCCATAATCAAGAATTTGACTGAGATCTTGTCAAATGCATTTACTACACCAACTTATAACTATTTGAAGGAGTCGAGGCCTAAAACCCAAGATATCTTGCCAGGCCAGATAATATACGCCAACTGACAGCTCTGATTTTAAACAAAAATATCATTCTGTAACCGTTCGGCTATTTCCGTAAAAATTTCCGTACAAAAATATTTGACAGTTGCAGGAAAGAGATTATTAACGTTCAGTCATTTGATCATTTTGTAATTATGCTGAACAATATTACCAAGTTTTGTCAAGAGGACTGTTTAAATACTAGTAGGCTAAAAATTGATGACGATAACTAAAAGTCGGTATAGCAAGTAGCTGAAATATATTATGGGGATGAGACAAAAACTAAAAACTGTCCATAATACACATACAATTCTGGAACATCTCTTGAATAAGTTCAGTTTATAATATGGATAAACCGTATAGGTCATGCCTAGAGTTCAAATTATTGTAGAAAGGTTTATTTCTTAAAGGGGAACAGTCAGCTTTTAAGGGGATAAATTTGTGTCTTGAATATAATATATGTAAATAGTCTTCAGAAGAACAGCACGTTAAATGTAAAATGTAATCCTTTCAAATATACGTCTCTATATATCTCTAGAAACCAAATGTCTTTTCTATATATCGTACAATTTATTGATCGAACAGATGGTGAGCATGTCCATTTAAACTCAGAATCACAAAAGCGCCTAAACACTTTAACCTCAACGTTTAAATAGGACTTGTGGTCATAATTTAATCATATTGTTATCTTATCGACTGATCCTAGTGGTGAACAAGAAATAATATTTTAATACTGTTTTTATTAGATTTTAAGCTTTTACATAATAACCAATATCACACATTTGAACGTAACGAGTGGAAAAATGGAGCCTAAAACATGAATAATTAAAAATAAGTCAATTTTTTTCTAGACATTTCCTAATAACTGATGAAAAACAAAAACTCCTAAACTAAACATTCAATAAATTTTTTTAAGTATTTATTTCTTCCATAGTTTTCCAAATGTACCACTTCCGGTGGCTTTCATCTCGATGTTCTTTATTCTCATCTCGCTTCCGCTTCTACCTTTAACATCTAATCCCAGCTTGTTTCTCATTCGAGCTGAAAAACAATTAAAAAAATCGCATTTTTGGGATATTTAGCCTATTACATAAGTTAAGCGGAACCTGAAAATGTCTGAATATAAAACTGGGTTTGTTTGATTGCTTGTATCATACAGTCGGTGTGATACCGCTTGAATACAAAAAGTTCACTTTATATGAGATTGTACATCTTTAGAAGATATCTTGCTGAACAAGGTAACATAGTAACGTAGTAGACCTACAAAAAATGTTAATCAATTTACCTTTCATGGATGGTTCCATTTCAGCTTTTTCCATATGACTCATTGGATTAATTCGTTTTGGGGTTGGTGCCAATGGTACTTCCGGTTCCGGTTTTTCATCAGCTACATCCGGTTCATTAGTATATTCTCGTGCTGCATCTTGAAGATTATCTTCCGTGTCTGGATACACCATGCCTTCCACATCCACCTTCGCTACTTTACTAGTCTTTACATTTTCAGTGTTCAAATTCAGCTCGTTCATATATTCAGTCATGTTTTGTTCCAATTCTTCGGAATATTTTTTCAAATCTTCGTCCATTTCTACGTTAATATGAAGATCAGTGTGTTGATCGCAATGGTGCAATGTGATGGTATCATCGATGTCTTCTCCGACGTCCGATAATGATTCAACGACCATCACACTATCTGTATTTTCACTAGACAAATCCACGCAAGGTTTAGCCTCTTTCATATAAAATCCTGTATCAACGCCGTCTCGAACCATTATTTCGTGATGTTCTCTGGAAATTTCTCCCAATCGGTTCATAAAGTTCTTCTTGATTGCCAAGGCCTTGTTTGTTTGATTTACTTCGTACTCACAGTCAAACTCGAGTTGATCCAACTAAATCCAAAGACAATGTAGACTAGATCATCAAGTATTATAACAGAACAACGACAAAATGATGACGTCATAATAAAAAGTAATGGACCACAGCCATATACGCCCACCGAGGCATGCGGATGGTAAAATGAAAAAGCCTTAAATCTAATTAGAAGTAAAGTTACCTTTCTCAAACCTTTCGATTTAGGTCTAATAACATCCATTTTAAAGGGATTGTAAAGTGATTTTCTAAACTTTGTATGTGTATTGGGAATACTGATAGCATCAATTTGCGCCATACCAATTTCCATATCGACATCTGTTGTTCTTGCAATTCCGCTAAAAGTAACGTGTTTTATGACGTTTATGATCTGCATAAAACGCGTTAGGTTTAGTAAAATTGCTAGAACCACAGACGTCGGAATGGCGCAAATTGATATTATGCGTGACCCCGATACACATACAATCCCTTTAAGATTCATCAAGAACGGTTGAAAACTAAGAGAGTAATATTCAAGATTTTAGGGCAAGAGAAATATATAACGGTCAAAAATAGCTCAAATTCGAGCTTGATTTTTTTATGAATATGTAAACACTTACCGAATTTCATTTGATTCCATCAAAAATTTTAGTTTTTAGAGCGTTTACAAGCAATTGATGTTGAAAAAGCACTTACTATGGAGGTTAAAGGGCGATAACTCCTCAAAACTGACATAAGAGGCCTAAATCTTGAAAAACACTTAAATTTAATCAGATAAACTTTCTCAAACCTTTCGATTTAGATGCAATAACATCCATTTTAAGTTTCATCAAAATCGGTTAAAAACTAAAAGCGTAAAAGTATGTTCAAGATTTTGGGGCAAGGGCAATAACTCTGCTTCTAACGGTCGAAAATAGCTCAATCTATACTCTAATAAAATAAATGGCGTTTGTAAAGAAGGGGGGAAATGACAAAAGTGACTTTTGGCTTAGACATGAGCACTGTTCGCCTACCTCATGAGTCAAATTTCGTTCTTCTTTACATAGATTTAACCATTCAATAGACTCCTCAATACTCTCTTTGTCTTCTCCTTCAGATAAATCTACAAATTGACAGCTAAATTACATCATCTTTGCATCTTTTGAACGTAAACCAACTCATTTATATAACAAACTTGTCGTTCAGAAGATCTTGCTGTTCTGCATTTAAAAGAAAAAGAATGAGGACCTATAGTTGAATCGCAATTTGGGAAGACTGAGATTTTTGTGAAGGTTTGGTATATTTGGTCATTGAAAACGCCTTACAGGCCAATCACGAATAAGTGGTTAATTTATTGTCTTAAAGGTAACGTTAAGGTAACAGTAAGCTGTTTATCGTGATAGTTCGCTCTGCAACGTATCAACATTCGTAGCTACGGAGGCCATTATCTAACAATTATATCGTATGTAGTTGAGAGAAAAATTAGTAGCCGGAAGTGCAACCGCGTTACAAAATATAGTCAGGCTATTGATCTCTCTTGAAAGCTTTCATCGTCGAAGACAGGAGAAGTGGGTGTCAGAGACTAGTCAGAATTCACAAGACTTGGCATTTGAAAGTAGTCCCATTTATTCGCCAATTCCATACGAGGTTACGAGGCGTAGTGAATCTGTGGAAATACCAATGACTGCCTAATGCAGTTTTATTTGTTTATTTAAATCTATCGATTGCCCTACCTCTAGAAATCTTAAGATTTGCAATTTTCTTTGAATCAACCAAGTCCATATCTTTTAAAACTGACTTCTTAATATCGTTTACTTTCTGGAATTCATCTCTCAATGTATCCTGAAAGGAAGAAAAAGGTGCAGAGCGTAGTCGTTTAGGAGAACACAAACAGATCCGAACTGTGATAGGATGAAACAAGACAAGCTTCCCACAAGAGCACTCTGGAATAGCATATAAGGTCTCACAGTATATTTTTTAAGTTTGGTTGGTACATGACCAAAACAACTTTGGGCATGCATACATGCATGTATATATATTGCATAATGTTAACAACGTTTAGTCTCTTCCCTAATATCAATCACTAAATGAATCTTATCTTGTTCAGAGTATTGGATAAATTTTGATGGTGACGCGTTAAGTGTCTATTGCTGGAAAATAATCTTTTGTTTTTGAATATTCTACCCACCCTACTAAGTAATATACCACTATTTTTTTTAAGAAAATTAAGCAACTGTATACCCATTCTATGATGATCGTGTTTTCAACTTGTCTTTTTCTGTCCTTGGCAAACTGGAGTTCATCTTTCTTCTGTAACAGCATATCTCTGATATCGTCTGAAACAGATCCTCATTGAGTCAAAACATCACTTAGAAATGATAAAGAATAGGATCCAAGTCCTTTAATATATCAAAGCATAGTGATGGTATGCTCGTTGTACTAGAACAGTGGTCCCCAACCTTTATACCTCATACTGTCGCCCAAAATTCGCGAAACTTTCAGAGCTGTGGCCTCCTGTTCAATTCGAAATACCTCAAAAGGGGTGGTTTTGTGCCTCCTCATCATCGAGAGGCCAAATGCATTTGACCACAGGCAACTACAGACCTTGCACAGCCAAATATAGTTAATGCCCCTTAGCTTCCTGACAAATACCTCATGGCCCCCAGGTTGGGAACCACTGTACTAGAATCATGCAAGCTTTGCTTCATTTTTCAATCCCATATTAAATGATCACAATTTGAATGCTCAAACTTGGACATGCAGCAAGAGTATATATTAATTGCTGTTTGAGAATTAGTTATCGAGACCCTTTCGACCCCCCCCCCCCTCTTCCTCCCCTACCTCCCCTTCTCATTCTTGGTTAAGAGGAGAGGCTGTCCTCCACCCCCATCCAAAAAATATGTTACCTACCTCTTTTAGCTCTCTCAAGCTCAATTCTATAACTATCTATCTTACCACCGTTATTGGTAGTTCTACTTTCATTTTGTTTTCTTTTTAATGCTAGTGTTTGAAGAGTATCTAATAATGAAAATAAATATTTGGTAATATGGTGGCCTATGGTTGCCAAAATTACTGATAGGCATTTTAATGAAATATGGGCGAAGACTGAAAATTTGGTTACATTCAAATGAATTTAATGCACAATACATGTATATTATATTATAATATTATAATATTATAATATAATATCAAAATGATTGTTTAGATTGTGTTCTCAACTCTTTATGTGTATCAAGGACACTGCAGAAGAGGTCGATTCATCAGTAAGTGCTATTCAAGAGACTTTATAAAAAGTAATTGAAAAGGAGAATGCTCACTGGCTTAGCAATCAATGGTGATCTCAATATCATCATGACAAAGGGCGTTGAACTTTGAAGCTCATTCCATTTAGAAAATAGTAGCAGTTACTGTACTGTTACTGGAGTGGCTCACATAGCACATTAACCACATAGGAAAACTATAATAAACTTAATATTCAAAAACCTCGCATTATAATCTTTCAGGATATAGGCAAGGCACATATTATGCGGTGGCTTGATGATATTTATGTAAGTTCCTCCAACCCACTGTCACGGACTAATGAGACGAAGAAACAAAATTAGAATGTCATGGAGCATCCCACTAACCTCTTTCAGACACAAGTTTTTCTCGTTTAGTTTCCATTTCTGACAACTTCTCAGTGCACTCATTAATCTCCTGTTCCATGTTTCCAATCACACTCATTAAGCTATTAACAGCATCCTCTGTGGCGTTTAACGTCCCTTCAACAGCATCGACAGATTTCTCTCGGCACTTTATCAGATGCCACAAATCACGGGTTTCTCTTTCTAATTTTTTTAGATTTTCTTTCACTGTTGTTGGCTTGCTCAAAATATCACACATTCTGAAACTAAAGAAATGAAATGAATTTGAATGAAGTTTAAGACCTACTTTGCTGCATATAATTGGTTGGATGTGGTGCCATCCTTTTTTTTTATTTTCAATTTTCGATGGATCCTTGACGCGCACTGTAGCCTGCAGCACATGTATCACCCGAACACCAAAGAGAGTTCATTTCACGATAGGTCGATAAGGTGATGATATTTGCAGCCTTCTCGGGCACATAAATTACCCATTATAAATTATGAAGAGGATTCAGGGAAGCAAACAACATCCATGTAATATGAAATGAAATGGAGTTTCTGTCCTACTTTTTTCTGTCCATTTAGGATGGGCAAACGCCATTCAATGCAGTTTACACAAAGAAAGCGAAGTAGCCTAATTCCAAAATTTACTGCTCGCGGTTGTAGCCTAGTTTACAGCCAAGCCAATTGGACATTTTCCTAACAAACAAAAAATCGGTTATAGTAGTATCCTGACCAACTCCTTTTGTCACGTCCATCTGAAATAAAATTACCAGATAAAAACTTGAAATCCTACCTTTATCTTTAAAATTCAACATCTAAATGTCTTTTGACAATAAACTGACGTCACAAACGTCATCTAGTTTCATTTCTTGATGTCATGGCTTCAGACCAACATCCGAAAGACGCAAACCTTGTGCATGTACATTTTATCCCACTCTTCCAAAACGTCTTGATTGGAATTGCACGAATCATTTAAATCAGCCCCACACCTCCAAAAAGGGCAAGTGACATTCAAATTGTTGACACATTAAGCTATAATCTCGGCAGACAAAATCAAACAAAACCGGGGCTTGCCAGGCAAAGTAACATTATGCCAAATGGCAGCTGTCCGAAATTTTAATACTTTCAATGCACATTCAGTCTAAACCCTGGGTTTTCAACTTGGGGGACATGTCCCAGACTGAGGACATTTGGACATTCTCTAGGGGACACAAACTGATCCATAGGTCTAAAAAAAATATGCTATAATTTGTACTATCTTGCAACACCAGTTTCCACTGCCTGCAACGACCACAATTTAAGTTTGTGTAATACAAAAAATGCTGTGACTATATCATGCTTCGAAATTGTATGTTTTTGATGACAATGCAGGCGACATTGTCATTTTCTTACCCATTTTTGGGGACATTTGAGAAAACCAGTTGAAAAACTAGGGTCTAAACAAATAATCTTGAACCTTAAATTGGCTGGGAAATGTCAGGAAATCGCTTTTCTGTACGTCTAATTCTCCAAATTTCCTTAGCAAGATCTTTCAGACCCTAAACAAATATTAGTGAACCTAAAACTGGCAAGGAAATGTCAGGAAATCGCTTTTCTGGACGTCTAATTCTCCAAATTTTCTAGGCAAGATCCTTCAAACCCTAAACAAATATTCGTGAACCTTAAATTGTCTGGGAAAATAAATGTCAGGAAATTGCGTTTCTGGTCGTCTAATTCTCCAAATTTTCTACGCAAAATATAAGATAATTTTAAACTTTAAAATTCGCTTGGAAATGTCAGGAAATTGGTTTCTTGGTACCGCAGTCCTTTTTCAACTAACTGAGGAATTTGTTGGGAAATCTAGATTTAGGGAGTCAAAATCTCTAAAAAGAAAATCGTGTTTCTGGACGTCTAATTCTCCAAATTTTCTAAGCAAGATCCTCCAGACCCTAAACAAAATTTATAAGCGTGAACCTTAAATTTTCTCGGAAATGCCCGAAAATTGCGTTTCTGCTCATTCTCCAAATTTTCTACGCGAAATAAATCTGATCCGATAATTTTAAACCTTAAAATTCGATTGGAAATGTTAGGAAATTGCGCTTCTTGGTACCGCAGATCTTTTTCAACTAACTCAGGAATTTGTCGGGAAATCAAGTTTTAGGGAGTCAAAATCTTTAAAAAGAATTCTTGAGGTCTCCAAACATTAATTAAAATGTGTTTCCAGTGGGCATCATTGTGCTTTATAGAGAGTACCACCGTAATTCACAAAGTTTTCAAGGTGGGGTGGGTGGGGTGGGGGGGGGGGGGGTTGATTTAATCAGAAGACATCGTGGTTGTTGTGACCTATGTCAAGGGTTGTATTGATAACTGGATTCCTGACAAACTGTAATAGATAGAGAGAGATGGTGTCACATGGTGTTTGAATGTTGAAGACGGGGGATGGCAGTATTTAACCAGGGTTAGGATAATCACTCTAGTAGACGGTGTATCAATAAAACAAGTGTCATTATCTTATTAGATATCATATTAATGTTATAAATGTCCCCACAATATTCTGGTTGTCAATTCTTACATTTTAAAGATGGCTTTCTTTAGTTTTAAGTATCAAATGAAGCAAGCTATTTGATACTTCTATGAATCTACAGTGTGCTCTATGTAATCCGACATGCATTGGGACCATATAAATATGTCGGATTACGGAGAGTGACGGAATACTCAAAGGTCAAGATTTTTCACATCTGTCAACGATTAAGAGTTTTAAACGATCATAAATGGCAGTATATATAGGCTACAGTCTGGATAATCAAAAACGACTTTTTGACCGTTCTTTATAGGCTACTCTTTGAAATTGCTCTGGCAATTTTAATATAATTTACCTAATTGTAAGTTATTTATTGTCATGTGAGACAAACTGGTATACCATCATAAGACAAGCTTTACTTTCTATTCATATAACATGGAAAAAGCGTCTAGTCGTTCGGATGAGACAATAAACGGAGGCCCCCGTCACATTAAAGGGGCACAGGCTTCATTTTCGTGGGTTGATTTTTCCAAGTCTCAGAAACAGGGACTTTTTTAGCTCAGCAATTTAGTGCTGGTTATCACAACTCACCATTGAAATTTGAGTCTTCAAATCCATGTGCATCCATAATTATTAGCATTTGAAAGTTATAATGCCCTACTACACATTAGCGATACTATGCAATATATAGAAAAGTCATCTATAGAAATAGAAGGAGAAATGTCTAATTTAAAATATATTTGAAGAAAATATGCAATTTTCGTACATTTCTAGTGCTTCAGAAGGATACTTAAGTATATTCAAGACCCAAATCAACCAATAAAAATGAAGACTGATCCCCTTTAAAGATTCCTCGATAGTTGGAAATCGAAAATAAGAGCAGGCTAATGCCGCTGTCCTGGCAAAATTTCCCTCATTTCACACTGTATTGCGTTTACCCGTCCTCGATTAGACCATATATGTGCAGAAAGGCAGGACGTAAAACTACATTCATTTCATTTTTCTATTCATATAGACCAAAAGTAAGTTCAGTTCCATTTTCATGAGTAAAACACAAGGAAGCCCATCTTTAACAGAGTGGTTTGAGTGAAGAAGATGCTGATTCGAGTGTTTGTATAGGAAGATATCATGTCAATGTGATGCTATTCATATTTTGCTGACTCACATTCTTTCAAATTATGGTCAATGACTGTGCGATTCGCCATCTTATACTTCAAAACCAAATGGTCAATCATAAAAGATTTCTAGCACAGTGGTTCCCAGCAGTTATTCAAACTGTGGCCAAAATCCACTAAACACAACAAGCCGTGGTCACTTCCAGGTACAGCACAAGCAACTACAAACATTTCCAGTGAAATACAGATAAATTATGAAGTTTGGGCTATAGAAAAAACGTGTTACACGTCCTCATGCCCCCAGAGGCGAGTGGCTATACAGAAGCTTTCGAGACTTATGCTGAAAGTTCAACGTTATGGTTGCTTTCTTTGGTCTTTGATAGAAATCACTGTTATATTGAGTGACTGGCTGCTAAGATTCTAGTGGCTGTCCTAAATGATAGGGGATTCGGATTGCACTGGTCTTTGCTTTACACTAAGATAGTGGACCACGGCCATATACGCCTAACGAAAAATTTAATCAGGATAAATCTAACCTTTCTCAAACCTTTCGATTTAGGTCCAATAACATCTATTTTAAGTTTCATCAAAATCGGTTGAAAACTAAGAAAGTAATAGCATATTCAAGATTTGGGGCAAGGGCAATAACTCTGCTTCTAACGATCGAAAATAGCTCAAATTCGAACTTGATCTTCGTTTTATGAATATGTATACACATATCAAATGTCATTTGATTCTGTCAAAAACTCTAGTTTTTAGAGCGTTTACGAGCAAATGTTGACGAACGGACGGACGGCATGACGGACGGACGGACAGGGGTGCCGACAATATACGTCCTCATAGAGAGATGAGGGCGTATAAAAATCTATAGGGCCTACTGTACTTAAACAATTGCCAACAAGAATTGTCAACAACTGTGAATACCCACTCTTGTTTTTAGTAACAAAGCTTTCATATATCAGTTTCCGTTTCCTGTTTCCATATTAGAAAACGCCAGGCAGGTGATATTTTAATCACTAATCAAATTATATTAAATTGCCTAGGGTAGTTGGTTTGTTGTTCTGCTTCAAGTTCACCGATATTCTTAACTATCTATTTCTTTTGATAATTTGTAAAGGGAAGTCTTTTGGAGTAATGATTGAACCGACACAACACTGACTTCGTAAGTCTCTCCCCCAAATTCAGATAACTATAACTATTTAACTAGTGATAAAAGTTCCATTAAATTTCTTGGTTTGTTGGTAAATGACTGTTTCCAGTTAACCGATATCCTAAATTATCAAAATTTCCTTTCATAAATACTAAAGGGCATTTATGATATGAAAGTTTAAAATGTGATCTTGTTCAAAGGGAAAGTTTGGTTTGCCAGAAATACAGCCAGGAATAAAGCGGTCTACCGTGAAGGTTCTGTTAGCGCACTTCATTTTTCGATGCCGACTATAACGCCATATTCTTTACGACAGAATCTCTGAAAATGACCGCTAGAAATGCCCCAGTAGCTATAAAAAGTCGGTAAGTGCGCTTTTACTTCCGCTCCGATAATTTGACGCCTTCAAAATATCGTAGGGCGTTCCGTTAAAAAATCGTTAAATGTGAGCCGGCCTTTACAGAAACTGTCTAGAGTTGTCGAACATGAATGAATGACTAAAATCAATTGAAGGGAAGTAACACATAAAAATTAATACCACAATCAATAAATTCAACATGATTTATTTACATAAAAGAATCCTCCAAACGATACCACCTCTTGGTTAAAATGATAAAAAAAATCAATATTTTCAAACTTGGTTAATAAAAGTTTATATTCATTATTGACTTTATCTGGTGTAATAATCATACAGATATAACCTGTTAATCTGATAAATACAGAAAACTACCTTATATACTAATAATAATTGAAAAACGATAACAATATCTTTTTTTAATAAAAAACTTTTATGGAAAATTAATTAGTTTTATGGTTTATTTGATTCTGTTTGTATACTTTAGACACTGTTGATGAATATATACTCTTATTGATCAGGTTTGAGAACTTAATTTTTTTGTTCATTCTAAGAGGTTGTATTGCTTTACGGAGTGAATAGACTGAGAACGGAGTTTGATGCTGTGTACAGAATTATCGATATAAAAAGCAAAACACAAGGCAAAAAACGGGCCTGATTGGTGCCAATTGAATGTACCAGATCTCAGCCATTCCCACCTAAATACACAAATGTATCATTGTTTATGCATAGATAATAAAGGCAGAATGAATTCTATAATACAAATTATCTTAACCTTATTGACCTCTGCTTTGGGATTATTTTTTTGTCTCATTGTAATCTAACACAATAATTAGCCCAAGTTAGCTCTGGTAATAATAATTTCAACCAATCAAAAAGTAGCATGCAGATTTCAATAAGTATGAAATGATGAAAGACAAAGCAGAATATTATTGTTCAGGGGCAATATTCACGAAAACTTAATTTACAATGATTTTAGTGTTCCAGTCATCTTATTGGTCAGTTACTAAAATCAGTTTTAAATTAAGTATTATTATCCAATCAGATTGCTGTATTTCTTAAAATCTGGATTTTATCTTAGTTAAGTTTTCTAGAATAAGATCCCAGAGGAAAAGAAGGCCTAAAAGTTTTCAAGAACACATCCAAAGATTGCTAAATGAATATTTCTCTACAGGTTGATTTTGTCTTTTTTTCAAGAAGTTTTCTTGTCATCTGTTTGTTTATCACTTTTACATTTTTTAACAATTCTATCAAAATAATCCAGGTAAAATAATGATATTACTCGGAATATTCCAGAGGTCACGACCTGTAAATATAGAAAATGTTAATTATCATTAAGGGATTGTAAGGGATTGTTGTGTAATTTGTATATTTAACTCATTGCACACTTCATGGCATTGCTGCCTTCATCAGCCCAATATGATTCATTCAGATAAGATGTATTACAACTTCATTTCAGCCATATGTATCACTTATTAGAATCAAATCAGAGGTTCAGTTTCAATCAAATTTAAGGGATTTATTTTGCAATGCATTTTCAACAAACTCAACTATCAGTACATTATACAGCTTATATTCAAGGGCGAAATTTTAACTATATCTGTAACACTTATAAGAATAAGAATCTGAGATTTGGTTCAGTGACAATTACATGTAAGTAGAGGTGACTCCAGTGGGCGAGTAAATTTTAAAAAACTCATATATCAGTGCAAGAGCGTAGATATAAGGGGGATGTTGGGGGCACCTCCACTTTCGAAATATGATTTAAAATGCACAAAATGGATGCCATCTTTCAATTTCTTTTATAGGGGAAAGCGACAAACTTGACCTCTACAAACTATTCTGGTTCGTCCGCCACAATATTTTGGAGAAATCAACTTCCTTCAATCAATGAGTGTATAAATCTTAAGAAGATATGCTAGAGCTCCAACTTCAATCTGTTTCCAGGACATCTTTAAGACACTTACCTGTTGTGTCGCATCCATCATAGATATAACTGGTGACATACCACATGTTAATGAAGATAACATATAACCATCTAATCCCATATAACTAAAAAATTTACCCTTCTACAAAAAAATATCATTATTATAAAAATCATACACTTTAGGTTATATGGATAGTAAGGCCATTTTCTCTACACTTTAGATTCGTGGCCCATAACTTTTCGGGACACTGGTCACTGATACTATTTGTACAATTAAAATTTCCAGTCAGACGTCTGTTGTTCTTGCAAGTCCACTAAAAACTAATTGATACATGTCCATTTGATGGCTCAAATTCAAACAGTGAGCTGCGAACGCTCCTCTTTATTGATCAAATAAATGGTGAACATACCCTTTCAGGGTTCGAAATAACCGGTATCGCATCGCAGTTTGCGATACAATTTTCGGCAAAATGCGATGTAATCTTAGTCAGTAGAGCAGTTTTTTTGCGATACATAGTATTTTCTATATAAACGAAACTCAGTTAAAATTTTACGATCGGATGACTATAAAAATCCCGTTAATTTGTTACATCTTGGATTTATTTTCCCCGAGACACAGAAAAAAAGGATTGTTACTATTAATAGATCGTGCTGACTCAGGAAGCGTATATATGTAATACTGAAGACGAAGTGAATAGGCCTAGCAGACGACATAGTTGGCTTCCTATTTCATCCATATTGGAATGGAAACTTACGGCAATGAATCATGAAATAATTACATATATTAGAGCTGGGTCGTAACATAATAATTGCAGGCCAATAAATATCCATTTCCGTAAAAACTGTAACTCAAACTGAGTCTAGAAATGTATCGGTCCATAAATATTATCGGTTAGTTTTGTCACCTGGAGATTCATACGCGTGCGACCATGTCAATTTAGATTCAATGTCACGGGATTATAATTAACATACAAATATCGTACTTTTTGAAGATTCAAAAATGAATTATGAAAAACCCACATCTTGGCCAAAAGTAAGGAAGAGTCAGTCACTGTCCTGGAATTAACACTATTACATGTATAAGCACTTGAAACTATGGTGTCTCCGTTTTGCCAACTTGTTGGGGGTTTTTTTTCGAGTGAATGGTTGCGTGCCTATGATTTACGGTGATTTATCCAGAATTACTTGACGAGGGATGTACCTTATAATTGATAGAAAACACTAAAAATGAACACATTCGGAAAGCATTTTATATAAAATATACTAGGAATAAACGATTTTTTAGCACTCAAAATTATGGTGTGTCCGTTTTGCCAACCGTTTTTTTTTCTCGACTGAACGGGGTGCGTATTATTTACTCGAGGGATACACATTATACCTTGATATAAACACTAAAATGAAGTCAAAACACACCCTTAGAGAGCATTTTAAAAAACTGCTATACATTTGCAACTGCCAGAGAAAAAACTGCTCCACAAAATTATAAACTGCTATGCAATTATGTCCCATAGAGCAAAAAACTGCTATGCATATAAAAAAATTAATTCGAACCCTGCCTTTTAAAGAACTTAGATATTAAGATTCTTTGGCGCAAATTGATGCTATCAGTGTCCCCGATACACATACAAAGTTTTATAAATACACTTTACAATCCCATAAACATATTCTTCAATATAAGCTTGAAAGGTTAAAATGACTTACTATAGAGTCTTCGACTATAGTTTTAGCTACTTCATGAGGCGAAAATAACCCAGCTACTTCTGATATTAAATGTGTTTCTCTAGGCTGAAATGTTAATCATTTATCAAAATCAATTTTAAGACTGGCAAATACAGTTCTCATTTCACGTTTCCCTTAACACTAGTGGTTGCTCTCATTTTAAATAGATGGGGTTAGGAAGGGGTGAGCATTATACACCGGTGCGCATTATATTCGCAAATATACAGTAATCAGAGACAGGAGTGGACTGGGCCTTCATTTCCGATGCACACTCCTTATTGCAGAATGACAGCTAGTATATCAATTTCTTACTTTTGTTTTTTGTTCTTCAGCATAACCAGGAGTATCTGTGTCTGGAGGGAATGCCATGGTAACTCGTATATCATATGGTTTTAACTGAAAATTATAACAAATCAAACAAATTGTAATAGAAACATTACTTTGGCATAAGCCTTCTCATTTTTCAAATGTCAAGGCATCTTTAGTGTGCATATCATATAACACACAGACACTGGGCTTCAGTTTATAGTCTTTTTCAAGGACTAGACAGATTACAATGGCAACCCTGATGTTCGAGACTATATAATGACGGCCATGATAGGCGGCCATCTTGCCTGGTAAATGGGCAAGGGAAGATAACTCTTGTTTGGAGATTAATTTTGATTGGGTGTTTTTACAGCGAAAGAAGACAACACTCTCTGAAGAAAGATTGTGATTGGCTGAACAATAATTTATTCAAAATGGCAACTACCGTATGGTATATGAGGTTATCTAGCCACTAGTCTAGTTCCAGGTAGATACATATACATGTGCAAATCTTACAGACTATAAAACTCACCTCCATCTGAAGAGCTTCAGACAAGCCTCGTAACGCAAATTTTGAAGCGGAATAAGCAGAATAGCCAAATAAACCAAGCTGACCAGCTTGTGATGAGACAAATACAATACGTCCTTTCTGTTCTTTCTTCATAGTTGGTATCACAGCTCTTGTTACATATACACTACCTACAATCAAATTACAAATTGAATTGATGCAATGTCATGAAGTGTACAATGAGGAAAATATTGCTAGTATATAAACAATAATATCCTGTATTAGGCACACGCTACAGCACAACTGGTATACAAGTAAACCTTTATTGCTTCATCTTCATGATTTAAACAGCGTGAAGAACCATCCTCATTTAGATTAACAGTAACTTAGAAAAGATATAACAACCAAATTACTTTAGCCCTGATAAACCTGTTCTATTCTTTGAATAATCCATTCTAGTCTTGTATAGGGATTGTAAAGTGATTTTCTAAACTTTGTATGTGTATCAGGACACTGATAGCATAAATTTGCCCCATTCCGACATCTGTGGTTCTTGCGATTCCACTAAAACTAACGCGTTTTATGACGTCATTGAGCTCATACATACCTAAATAATTAATATCTAACATGCGTTTAAATTCTGTCACAGGTAACTCTTCAAATACACCAGCTATCGATGTTCCTGCACAATTTATTAACAATCTTACTGCTCCAAACTTCTCTTCTGCCTTATGAAAAGTAAAACATTCTTCCAAATCATCTCTCAAATATGCAGACTGTTACCCTAAAAACTAGAATTGATTCCTGGTCTCTAAATGTTCCACCCTAGGCTTATACATTTGTAAGAATCAAATACTCCCTTTCCCAAAACCCAATCCCAGACTAGAATTCCTGGGGCCTTATTCTCGATAACCTAACTTAGATAAAATCCAGATTTTAAGAAAAACAGTAATCTGATTGGATAATAAAACATTTACAATCAATTTTTGTATCTGACCAATCAAATAACTGGAACACTAAAATCATCTTATGTTTAGTTTTTCGAGAATAAGGCCCCTGATCTCTTAATGAGTGTAGAAGCTAATAATCGTAACAAGTCATACAGAACACAACATAATATGAATGATAATTATGGTACTATACCTGTTTAACAGCCTTCTCTACAGGTTCATATTCTTTAGATATATCTACTGAGATACATATTACACTCTGAAAGTAGAGGCAATGACTCAATGGTATAAAAAGAAAGAAAGAAACATCTATATTTTACAAGGATAACAACTTAAGTTCCGTGAAGATCCTTTTTTCCAGCTAGTCCTTGGCAAAACCTCCCAGATTATCTGTACCCATTTACAGCTGGGTTGACTAGAATTATGAGTGAAGATGACTTATTTAAGGTCATCAGACTTTAACACACCGATCTAGAACCGAACTCTTTAACATATTAACAACCTTCATTTCCTTGTATCCAAGAAAATGACGTCACGTTTGAAAAGAACGACACAGTAACCGACCAAGCTATAGAACCCCATAAAACATCAATTTACATGAAATAGCTACCGTACCCAATATCAAGTGACTTTCTCTCAGGTTGCATAACAGTCTGTGAGTTTTAAACTATATTCTCAATTTAGCCTGCATTTCCAAAACTAGCTATCCTGACAGGTATTTCATATCCAAAACAGTCTGGTAGCATGAGATGAGCTTTTATCAATTTAAGATATAACAGGGCAGCATGACATGACTGAAACATTCTTGGATAAATAATCAAATTAAGTAACGGCTTTTTAATTTACCTGTGTATCTTTATTAATAAGATGTTTTTCAACTTCAACTTTCGCTTCTTGTAACTTACTCTAGAAATGAAAAAAAAAACAAATTTTGTAGATAGATTGAATGACGTCAACTAATGTAGACCTCACCGAGTCCATTTGTATAGCTGAGGATCTTATTTTATTTTGATCAAAATTTCATAAAAGATATCTGGTAGAAATTCAAAATGATACTTTGAAGCTTGACAGAAAATTGAAACGAAAAAAAAATACAGTTAAATTTGATAATAAGTCATAATAAATTCTAATTTGTCTAATCATGGGAAATACTGCATTGCATAAGGGGTCTTTTCACTTACAATCTACAATATACTGCCTAAATCATACTCATATTTATTGTTTGCAGTTTGTATTTGCTCCTTGCAATAATCAAAGTTCAGTAAGAGGCCTAGTACTTACTTTATTTCGAGCCAGTAAGGTAACATTGGCACCTCGTTTAGCAACATTGATAGCTAATGCTTTACCTATACCACTTGAACCTCCAGTGACCTGAAATAATTGAAATGGAGTTTTACATCTAGGTACTGTTCAGTTGGTAATTCAAGTTAAAATGTTGTCTGTAAACAGACATTCAAATATATGTCATTTTTTAATCTTACAAGGTCCACTATAAGGGAACGTGGCTCCTTAAATTTCACTTAAATTTTTAAAGAGCTGAAAAGCATTTTCTGAGGTTGTTTGGTATCTTTAAATGTTGGCTATGTAAATAGTTTTATAAAGTACTAGAACTAGATAAAAATTGCAGAATCCATTCAATCATAACTAAAACTATATAATATAAACAAGCTTTGTAATTTTCATTTTGTATTAAGCCTAATTTAGGCCCTAGTTTTGAGTATATGCTCCATCACACGTCAATACGTCAGTAAATCAGCCAGTGCGTCAGTAAACACGTCAGACACGTCACAAAAACATAAACACGTCAATGCTACCTTACATTTTCATAACTCATGTTTACTTTTATATATTTTGTATTATGAAACGAAATTTCAAGTCAATTCGTCCAATATCAGAATACGTCAATAAATCAGCCAGTACGTCAGTAAACATAAACACGTCACAAAAACATAAACAAGTCAGTAAATGCGTCAATACGTCACGAAACATAAACACGCCACTAAAATGAAAACAAGTCAGTAAACACGTCACAAAAACATAAACAAGTCAGTAAATGCGTCACAAAAACATAAACAAGTCAGTAAATGCGTCAATACGTCACGAAACATAAACACGCCACTAAAATGAAAACAAGTCAGTAAACACGTCACAAAAACATAAACACGCCACTAAAATGAAAACAAGTCAGTAAACATGTCACAAAAACATAAACAAGTCAGTAAATGCGTCAATACGTCAGCAAAACATAAACTTCAAAGTCAATTCGTCCAATATCAGAATACGTCAGTAAATCAGCCAGTACGTCAGTAAACATAAAAATATAAACACGTCAGAAAAATATAAACAAGTCAGTAAATACGTCAATACGTCACGAAACATAAACACGTCACTAAAATGAAAACAAGTCAGTAAACACGTCACAAAAACATAAACAAGTCAGTAAATACGTCAACACGTCACTAAAATGAAAACAAGTCAGTAAACACGTCAGTACGTCAGGGAATTACTATTTGTTTCAACTCAGTCCGTCGGCCGAGGAAAGTGAAAAAAACTAAGTCCACTCTCTTAAGACACCTCTCTTTGACATTCCCAATCGCAAAGTGATCTCAGGCATAGGCGTAAGGGGCGTTTGTTGAGCGGGGGAGCGGGGGTCAAAAACAATTTGCCCGACAACTAATGCCAACTCCCCACTTTTATTTGAAGAGGTTTGTTAGGTGCAAATTTTGCAAATTAGCTAGGGTTCAGAATTCTCTTACATTAAAGAACGACCTCCCAATTGAGTTCCTGGCATCTGATGCCTTTCCGAACAGAATTCTCTTAGAGAACGACCTCCCATTTGAAGAGGGTTTGGAACATTGTAGGCCTTACCCGAGAAAATTTTGAAAATTACATGCGAGTTCCTTGCATCTGATGCCTTTCCTAAAAGAATTCTCTTAGAGAACGCACACCTCGTGAATAGGGGTTAGGGCATTGTTAGGGCAATTTTTTTTTAGAAAATTAGAGTTGCTTTTCTTGCATCTGATGTCCATTCTCTTCCCAATCGCAAAGTGATCTCAGGTGTTCAAGAAAGCTTAAGCATGAGCCAGTTCTTCAATGCATCAATATATGCATTAAAGAATTGGTATTTTTCACTCGACAGACGCAAAAATACTACAATGCGTCAGTAAATATGCCAGAGAATCAAACTTCCTCACGTCACATAAACAAACTCCCTCACACGTCAATACAGAGTGGACATAGTTTTTTTCACCTTTCTTGGTCGACGGACCGAGTTGATACGGATAGTAGTCCACTGACGTGTTTTGCTTCTGAGTGACGCGTCTGACGTGTGTACTGACGTATTGCCGTGTGAGGGAGTTTGTTTATGTGACGTATTGACGTGTGAGGAAGTTTGATTCTCGGGCGTGTTTACTGACGCATTGTAGTATTTTTGTGCCTGTCGAATGAAAAGAAACAATTTTTAATGCATGTACTGACGCATTGAAGGAATGGCCCATGCTTAAGCTTTCTGGGACATTAATTGCCTTGTTGGGCATATATATTCCCCTGTAGTTGTCGGGCATGGCGAAGCTCGTGTCGGGCAATAATCTGCATTTATTCTGTCCATGTTTATGGTTTATAGACAACGCTTTAGAGTATTTATATTTGTTAGTACCTCAGGAGATGATATTTTAAGCATAGCCGTAGCAGACAGGGGGGCAGGGGGTGCAGCTCCCTCCAAATATTATGTTTTCGGGCAAAAAATCACCCAAATCGGGCATTTCATTAAAATTCGGGCAATAAGTCGGTTTTCCCCCCTGTTGAGTCGTGGGCCCCTACGGCTATGATTTTAAGTACCATATCAAGGTCGTAGGAACCGAGGGGCTGGGGGCTTCAGCTTTTTGCCATGAAGCAAACATTAACACGACCTCATTTTTATCGTCTGTAAGATAACGTAAATGCTGTCCGGAATGGTCTCAGAGACAAGGACATTAATCCTAATCTTCAGAATTAATCTTCAACGAGAGATTGAACTGTCAGGAAAGGTATCCGATGTAAGAAAATCAACCTTAATGTTCAAAATTTTCTTAGAGCACAATCCCTCCAAACCGCTTGCAGTTGTTTTGTAAAAGCCTCAGATGCAAGGAAATCAGCTCTTAATTTCAAAATTGTCTTGGGTTATCCCCAAATAAATCAACGAGATCAGGAAAGGTCTCAGATGCAATGAATTTAATTCGATTTTCCAAAATCTTCAAACCGTTCAATCCGTTCAAATCGCCTGCTGTTAGGAAAGGGCTGATTGCAAGGAAATCAAATCTTATTTCAAAATTTTCTTGTGATACAAATTTCCAAACGAGGTGTGCGTTCTCTTAGAGAATTCTGTTCAGGCATCAGACACAAAGAACTCCCATGTAATTTTCAAAATTTTCTTTGGTAAGGCCTACAATGCCTCCAAACCCTCTTCAAATGGGAGGTCGTTCTCTAAGAGAATTCTGTCGGAAAGGTATCAGATGCAAGGAAATCAACTCTAATTTTCTAAAAACAAAAATGCCTTAACAATGCCCTAACCCCTATTCACGAGGTGTGCGTTCTCTAAGAGAATTCTGCCGGAAAGGCATCAGATGCAAGGAAATCAACTCTAATTTTCTAAAAACAAAAATGCCTTAACAATGCCCTAACCCCTATTCACGAGGTGTGCGTTCTCTAAGAGAATTCTTTCGGAAAGGTATCAGATGCAAGGAAATCAACTCTAATTTTCTAAAAACAAAAATGCCTTAACAATGCCCTAACCCCTATTCACGAGGTGTGCGTTCTCTAAGAGAATTCTGTTCGGAAAGGCATCAGACGCCAGGAACGCGGGCCTAATTTTCAAAATTTTCTATAAGTATAGGCCTACGATACATCCAAACCCTATTCAATTGGGAGGTCGTTCTTTAATCTAAGAGAATTCTGTTCGGAAAGGCATCAGATGCAAGGAAATCAACCCTAATTTTCAAAATTTGCACCTAACAAACCTCTTCAAATAAAAGTGGGGAGTTGTCAAATTGTTTTTGACCCCCCCCCTCCCCGCTCAACAAACGCCCCGTACGCCTATGCCTGAGATCACTTTGCGATTGGGAATGTCAAAAAGAGGTGTCTTAAGAGAGTGGACACAGTTTTTTTCACTTTCCTCGGCCGACGGACTGAGTTGATACAAATAGTAATTCCCTGACGTACTGACGTGTTTACTGACTTGTTTTCATTTTAGTGACGTGTTGACGTATTTACTGACTTGTTTATGTTTTTCTGACGTGTTTATATTTTTATGTTTACTGACGTACTGGCTGATTTACTGACGTATTCTGATATTGGACGAATTGACTTTGAAGTTTATGTTTTGCTGACATATTGACGCATTTACTGACTTGTTTTTTGTTTTTGTGACGTGTTTACTGACTTGTTTATGTTTTTGTGACGTGTTTACTGACTTGTTTTCATTTTAGTGACGTGTTTATGTTTTACTGACGTATTGACGCATTTACTGACTTGTTTATGTTTTAGTGACGTGTTCACTGACTTGTTTTCATTTTAGTGGTGTGTTGACGCATTTACTGACTTGTTTATGTTTTTGTGACGTGTTTACTGACTTGTTTTCATTTTAGTGACGTGTTTATGTTTTACTGACGTATTGACGCATTTACTGACTTGTTTATGTTTTAGTGACGTGTTCACTGACTTGTTTTCATTTTAGTGGCGTGTTTATGTTTTACTGACGTATTGACGCATTTACTGACTTGTTTATGTTTTTGTGACGTGTTTACTGACTTGTTTTCATTTTAGTGGCATGTTTATGTTTCGTGACGTATTGACGCATTTACTGACTTGTTTATGTTTTTGTGACGTGTTTACTGACTTGTTTTCATTTTAGTGGCGTGTTTATGTTTTACTGACGTATTGACGCATTTACTGACTTGTTTATGTTTTTGTGACGTGTTTACTGACTTGTTTTCATTTTAGTGACGTGTTTATGTTTTACTGACGTATTGACGCATTTACTGAATTGTTTATGTTTTAGTGACGTATTCACTGACTTGTTTTCATTTTAGTGGCGTGTTTATGTTTTACTGACGTATTGACGCATTTACTGACTTGTTTATGTTTTTGTGACGTGTTTACTGACTTGTTTTCATTTTAGTGACGTGTTTATGTTTTACTGACGTATTGACGCATTTACTGACTTGTTTATGTTTTTGTGACGTGTTTACTGACTTGTTTTCATTTTAGTGACGTGTTTATGTTTTACTGACGTATTGACGCATTTACTGACTTGTTTATGTTTTACTGACGTGTTCACTGACTTGTTTTCATTTTAGTGGCGTGTTTATGTTTTACTGACGTATTGACGCATTTACTGAATTGTTTATGTTTTAGTAACGTGTTCACTGACTTGTTTTCATTTTAGTGGCGTGTTTATGTTTTACTGACGTATTGACGCATTTACTGACTTGTTTATGTTTTTGTGACGTGTTTACTGACTTGTTTTCATTTTAGTGGCGTGTTTATGTTTCGTGACGTATTGACGCATTTACTGACTTGTTTATGTTTTTCTGACGTGTTTACTGACTTGTTTATGTTTTTGTGACGTGCTTACTGACTTGTTTATGTTTTTGTGACGTGTTTACTGACTTGTTTATGTTTTTGTGACGTGTTTACTGACTTGTTTATGTTTTTCTGGCGTGTTTACTGACTTGTTTTCATTTTAGTGGCGTGGTTATGTTTTACTGACGTATTGACGCATTTACTGACTTGTTTATGTTTTTGTGACGTGTTTACTGACTTGTTTTCATTTTAGTGTCGTGTTTATGTTTCGTGACGTATTGACGCATTTACTGACTTGTTTATGTTTTTGTGACGTGTTTATATTTTTGTGTTTACTGACGTACTGGTTGATTTACTGACGTATTCTGATATTGGACGAATTGACTTTGAAGTTTATGTTTTACTGACGTATTGACGCATTTACTGACTTGTTTATGTTTTTGTGACGTGCTTACTGACTTGTTTTCATTTTAGTGTCGTGTTTATGTTTCGTGACGTATTGACGAATTTACTGACTTGTTTATGTTTTTGTGACGTGTTTATGTTTTTGTGTTTACTGACGTACTGGCTGATTTACTGACGTATTCTGATATTGGACGAATTGACTTGAAATTTCGTTTCATAATACAATATATAAAAGTAAACATGAGTTATGAAAATGTAAGGTAGCATTGACGTGTTTATGTTTTTGTGACGTGTCTGACGTGTTTACTGACGTACTGGCTGATTTACTGACGTATTGACGTGTGATGCAGAATCAATTGCTAGTTTTTCCGAAAAACTGTTACATACATTCATTCATGGCCCAAACCGAACCCATGTCCGTGAGAATAGTGATTGTTAGCATTAAGCAGAGAGTCAGACAGGACCAACAGGTTGCTCATTGATATATTGTACTGGCTACCAATCAGATAAATTAGAAAGCAATAACGAATACTTTGATATTGAAACTAGGACTACTTTCACTTTCTTTGACCATTTTGATTCCACTATCAGTCAACTTACCAAAACATGTGCCCCAGATAGAGTCAGCGGTTTAGGTGTTATCAAAGGCGAAACGAAATAAAGAATGATAAGGAAAATCATAAACAAAGCTAAAATTATCCACCAAGAAACCATTCTGATGAAGTTTTGTTCGATTTACGTTTTTGTTGTTGAAACTCGCGTGTAACTCTACTAGTGAAAGCAGCACGTTACTCGCTTCAAGTTCTACTATTATTGTAGCCTTTTCCGGTTAATTATATTATTGTTGTCTGTCATCACGGTCATCTAATATTAGATTTGTCTCCCCTTACTCAATATGATGTTATTTTCTGAACTCTAGGCCTATTTAATTCTGTGAATATTTGACATTTGACTTGATAGGAACCTCAGTAATGTTAGTAAAAAGTGCATTAGCCACTAACTGAATGATAATATGAAAATTCTTTGAAATGACAAAATGTAAGAAATGTAGGCTACCCTTAAACCTTACAATTATGATGTTTGTAAAAAGTCTTTTACCCATTCAAAAGTCAGGTTCATACTGTAAAGAAGCAAGATTCTTTCATTTAAAGAGAATCTGACATGGGTTTCAAGATTGCTTATTAGGGACTTTTTTGAATTAGCAATAACTATTTAATATCATTGTCCAATTTTATACTGGTTAATACCCCTCAAAAAACACTTTTTCTGTCGACCTCTAATGGTCTTAGATTGCCTCAAACTTCAATCAAAAATGTTGACCACAGACTTTTACCATCAAAAAGGTGTCTTGTCGAGTAAGCACAAGCTGATGGAGGGGAAAAAGGGACTGACTTTGTGGGCTTTTACAATAACACTAAATATATTGAACACCAATTTAATATATTTTAACTTAATATAATATGATGAAATGTAAAAAATATATGTACAAAAACTCATGATCTAATTTCAAATGTTATATTACAATGAAAATATGAACAATTAAAAAGTGAAAAAAGAACGATCTCAATCATTCCAGAGGTGTATTTCATAAACAAGTGTCATAGAACTCTTCTTCCCATGGTTGGTGCTAGGTTGGTGCTAGGTTGGTGAGTTCTGAATGTTTTCAGTCTGTACCAATTCTTCAGTACAAAATAAGATATGAACAATTTCTGAACACTGTTCAAACTTGAACAAACAGTTGATTCCATGAATAGGCCTACCAAAGGAACTAAGCAACTGAGCAATCCCATGGAGAGAAAATATCTCAATTAGCCAAACTTTAGACATGATTTTTAATTAATATATGATCAATAAATACACCTCTATTTGCTCAGTCTAGTTTGAAACTTGCTGACACTATGTGTCTGACTGAAACTATCTTATCTATTTGGATCAGGCCTTCTCAATTAATTTTTGTAAGGGGGCGTCACAGGTTGGATCTGGCCCAAGGCCTCCATTTGAGAAGGCCTGATAGGCCTATAGATGTAGATCGTCAAAACTAAAATCTGGCTACACTTTCACATCTCCTCATGGCAATCTTAAACCTACAGTTTTTACTTCTCAAATAAGGATCAATTTTAATACTTTTCCTTCATTTTTTTTTCCTTAAGGGTTTTGTATGGTACAATTAAACTGCAAAACAACAATCTTCCAAAATAATTATAAGAGGTCTAAAAGAGGGTAAGCAAGTTTCATACTAGTTATAACAAACTTTCATTAACGTTAATACACACACATTCACACAAAATAACCAAATATCTTCTTGTAATGTGCGCTAACAAAAACAGGTGCATTGGCAGTAAAAAACAATGAGGTCAGATATAACATGAGATATGCATATAAAGATAAAAATATCATATATTGAAATCATTGTTCAAAATATCTTTACATCTACACTGTAACACGTAATATGACAGGAGATGCTTGAGGCAGGGTGTTCTCACCCTTTTGGAACACCTACATGTAATATCATTCTGTGATTTTTTCAACTTTTCATCTCATTTAGGGAGAATACATTAGCAAAAAATATTCATTTGGTATATTTACCACAAAAAATACATTTTTTTCAATTTTTCAAACCTACAAATACATGCAATAAATTAATATGACACAATGAGACAGTTTTCTGAAATATTCTCTTTTTTCTCTTTCTTCATTAAATAAATTTATCATAAATTTATACTTAAATAATCATAATTTTCATTTTTTTGCCATAAATAATTTTGATATTTTAAACCATTAATCACTTAAGTGCGCTTTTTATTTAAGCCTTTTTATTAGAAATAGAAATGTAACATAGAAATGTAGATGAACAATAACACAAGATTTATGCTTGGCACGCATGCATTGAATTTTGGGAACTCCCTTAACTTCTGGTTTCTGCAAGAAGTCAGTTCAATTCAAAATTAGACTGTAACATCCAGTCTCTCTGCCATAGTATTACTTAGACTTAGAGTCAACTTGTCCCCAAAGGAGGTCAAACATAAATTGAAACAGAAGTTCAATAGACAATGAGAAGACATTGACTATTATATTTCTATGGTTGTAAGATCTTTTTTTAGTCTCTCCTTGATTAATCAATCAGCATTGTTCAGAAGTACAAAATAACTTAAATACAATCTCCTTCTTTATCAATTTTAAAAGTTTGTAACTGGTTTGTTGTTGAACAATTAATTCCATATCCATAATCCATAACCATATAACCACTTAAATAGCGAATCATATAGTTTATAAGTTTACTTCGAACCAATCAGATGTTGCCTACTTAATCAACTGTGACCTTTTCACTGATCAGCAAAGAAATTTGTCAATAATGAACCAATCAGCTCCATTAAAATAAACCATGAACTACGACCTCTACAAAATGAACCAATCAGCTGTGTCCTCTACATGATTTACAACATTTACTACCATAATATGAATGAGAACAAATTTTATGAACAGGCACTAAATGACACCATTTAAACTCATCACTACATGAAGACTGTCCTGCCACTAAAAAAAAGACAAAATATTTATTATCATTGCAAGGTTACTCATTCTGTCAAAAATATGTTCCAATGCTGTTAGGCATGGCATTATAAACCAAATCTTTAAAGGGATTGTAAAGTGATTTTCTAAACTTTGTATGTGTATCGGAGACATTTATAGCACCATTTCAATTTCCATTCCAACTTCTGCGGTTCTTGCAATTCCACTAAAACTAACATTTTTTATGACGTCACTACCAGTGATCTACCGCAAGCTACTATTGATATTTATGCAGATCACTGTCAGTGACGTCATAAAATGCATTACTTTTAGTGGAAATTACTTTTTAATTTAGAAGGAGACTGAATTTGCCGAAACCAGAGATGTGTGATTGAAAATTGGAACGGGGCAAACTTATGATACCAGAGTCCCTAGTAGGCCTAAAAATACTTCTATGTTCCTAAACTAATCTGATATTTTAATCAAAGATTTACATACCTTGACTAGAACTGAAACAAGATGGCTGCTGACAAGTTTTTCTGGAATCTGGTTTTGGTAGAGGACATTTGTTAGTAGTTGTATTACCTATATTTTCTATACAACGTACTGTACGTAACTTCACACCCTCACCACACGATACAGAACACTACAAAACAAATATTAAAATGAAATGAATGGTGTTTTACATCCTACCAGGACAGCAACATTAGCCTTCTCTTATTTTCAATTTCCAACTGTCGAGGGATCTTTAACATGCACAGCCAATAGCACATGGGACCTCGGTTTATTGTCCCATCCGAACGACTAGACCATATCAGCCCGGACCTGCACCACTGACCGGGAATAACCGGGTTGAAAAATCCAAAGGTATCTTTTCGACCCATGACGGGATTGAACCCTGGACCTTCAGGTTAGCGAGTATGGGTCTAACTCACTGAGCCACAGCGGCTCCCGAAACAAATATCAAAGGATGATAATCTTAGAAAGTCGAGTGGTGAATGTTTTCCTGTGTTGATCAAGTTTGAGAAAAGTTGATTTCATACTATACTATATAAGATCTATGGAAAAATGAATTAGCATGAATATGATTTAAACTGATCGAATGGCTTGGAAATACACTTAATACATACCTGTGTCCAAGGTCCTGTTTTCCAGATAAATTTCTGACAAGGTGACAATAAACAATGATCTAGTAAAGGTATATTTTTGGGTTTGTGTATATTTCGACAATAGTAGTCTGAGACTCTTCTATATGGACCTCTATTAGTTACACGACTACATCGAAACACTCGTCTTTTTATACCTTTATCACAAGTTGCTGAACACTGAAATTATCACAGAAATTCATTGAAATATATAATTACTCACCAGGGCCACAGAGCAGGGGGGGGCCCAGGGGGGCACTTTTTTTGCACTTAATTTTTTTTTCTTTTTCATCAAAATATTTTTGTCATTTTTATAATCATTTTTATTGGTTTCCAAAATCTTAAAATCGAGTGATCGAAATCCAAGGAGTTTTTGTGGTGGAAGTGAGAGTGAGAGGTGAATTTTGAAAATTTTCAACCATGGCCCACACTTCAAGAAACACTCTGCGGGCCCCTGATTCATACTTCATACATTGATGACGGGGTGCGTGAAGAATTGTATTATATGATTTAGTCTAGCAACATACAGGATTAATTTTTTTAAGTTCTAATTTTTGGCCGTTTTTTTTTTTTTTTTTTTCTTACAATTCTTTGTCAGAAAAATGTGAGAAATATTATTCAAAACAACAGTGATTTGTTTATGAACTCAAGCATTATCTCCTCTCCTTCAACCAATCAGCATTTAGTATGTAGATGCATTATAATAGCAGCATCAAAATCTCCAATTTGTCAAAAACTACAGCAACCCCTACAAACCAGCAGCCCACCAGATTAACATATTGTGGGTTTCAAGAGGTTGCCTGTTTAGAGGGGTTTAACTGTAAATGACTCACCTTTCCCCAAGAAGTAACCAACCATTGATAGGACATAACTCTCTCATTGAGTCGTAATAAACACGAACCCCTACGATAACAATGTTTACGTCGTGAGGGACGTGGGAGATCTTTACAATGAGTATCTGATATTTCTATATTGCCTTGTACTGTTTTCTTTTTACATGACACTTGTCTAGTTTTATGACCTTGACCGCATGTCACTGAACACTGGAATAAAAAAAAAAAACCAAAATGACACTGAACTCATAATGGAAAAAAATTGAGTCTATGAGGGCAGGGTATAGCGTAGTCAGTTAGAGAGTTTATCATAGCCGTAAGAGATAGAGGGGCCAGGGGTGGGGAGGATAGGTTTCAAAAAATCGGCCCAATGAGCTGGACATCATTCAGTTGGTCTGCCCCCTCGTTGAGTCGTGGGCCCCTACAGATATCGAGTTTTTATGTCATTTGCTTGATCAAACAAATGTAAGTTGTGGGTTCTTATATCAATCAGTGATCTTGTATAAGTCACATTTCCTTATTGTTCCAGTCAAAACAACAATAAATGGGTACAGATATAATAGGAAAGATCAATGCCATGATCATCCTGAATCAAAATTGTAATCCTTAAACAAATACAAAAATGGTTGCCACAAGTGTGATATCTCTCATCTTAAAATTTCTATATTCAATTTTTTGGTGGAAAAAAAACAACAATAATGAAACAAACAATGAAATCAAATATCTGCAACACACCTCTGACCATTTAGTTGGCATCCATGTTGGTTTACAGTCATGTTGATTACAATATCTCTTCTTGGATTGTTTAGGAATATGTTTACAGAATCTTGGTTTGATTTTAATATCTTTATCTTGGGATATCTTTTGCCAACATCGGATAATTCTTTTCTGTTTCCCTCCGCCACAGTTTTTGGAGCAATCACCCCACTCTGAAGTTTCCCATCTGTAAGGTTGTAATAATAAACATTTCAAAATTCAAATTGTTAATGCCATCATCACAGTTTAAAACTAGGTTTAATATTACCATCACAGTTTAAAATTAGGTTTAATATTACCATCACAGTTTAAAATTAGGTTTAATATTACCATCACAGTTTAAAACTAGGTTTAACATTATCTTTAAAACTAGGTTTAATATTACCATCACAGTTTAAAATTAGGTTTAATATTACCATCACAGTTTAAAATTAGGTTTAATATTATCATCACAGTTTAAAACTATGTTTAATATTACCATCACAATTTAAAACTAAGTTGAATATAATCTTTAAAACTAGGTTAAACATTAGCTTTAAAACTATGCTTAATATTATTTTTAAAATAGGTTTAATATTATTATTACAGTCTAAAACTAGGTTTAATATTATCTTTAAAACTAGGTTTAATATTATCTTTAAAACTAGGTTTAATATCATCTTAATTAAAACTAGGCTTAATATTATCTTTATTATCTTTAAAACTAGGTTTAATATTATCTTTAAAACTAGGTTTAATATTATCTTTAAAGCTGGGTTTGATATCATCTTTCAAAATTTAAAACTAGGTTTAAAATTATTATCACTCTACAAACCTGGCGGGGCATGGTGACTTTGAACATTGTCTAGGTTGAGTACTAGGTTTAATATTATCATCACAGTTTAAATCAATGACAATCTTATTATCTGATCTCATACACTCTACACTAACTTTCTGCATCCCTGGAATATAAAGACATAGGAGTAGAATCATAGTCATATGTTTAAAGGTTATTCCTGTGATGTTCGTTGGATTATCCTTTACCAATAAATGTTGAACACATGCTCTACAAAAGGTTCCTTTGAATTTAAAAACACTCTGAGAGAGATGCTTTGCTGTATTGCCACAATGTTTTAAAGGAATACTACCTCTTACAGTATTGGAATGAACACAGCGCCATTTGTATGAATTATTACGTCACAAAATCATTAATTATAGAAAAACACTTTGTGATTTATCTGATTAAAAGTGTATGGATTCTGTTATGTAATTCAAGGGATTGTAGAGGGTTTTTCTAAATTTTGAATGTGTGTGGAAGTAATTGATAGAATCTATATGAATTTTTCCAATTTACAATCAAACACTCTGGCAATTCCCTTAGGCCTTTAGGAGACACCTTTCCACAAATACGTACATGTATAGATCAAGCAAAAAACCCAACACGTACCCCCAGCGCAGCTATGTGTACACTGTGATAAGATTGTATTCCATCTATAACTGTATTGATATTCATCCATTGATATCCTTGATAATCGTTTATCTAATGAATATTCATATTTTATACCATAATTCACACCTCGTGATAACATCTACAACATGAAAAGAGATTTCCACAAATTTAGTAACAAATCATTTTTGTTATGTGTATTTTAATTTTTAGTTTATGATTTGTGCTCTACCCCATCCTTCAGAAAACTAGATTGTATTCTCATTTGCACTTTATTTCTACGAAATTGCAAACTTTTGATTCTTCATACGTTTTTGTCCAAAATGTTAAACCTGAAATATGCGTCAGGATATACTTGCACCTTTGGCTCTTATTAATTTCGAAATTAAACCCAAACAATTGTCCCCAATTAATCAGTCTGCCATCTTTTTGTACCCATGGTTCCAGAAGCCTGGTGCCACTACTGTAGACATCTAAGGAAGGTGTTTGTAGTAGACAAAATCAAATGCGTTTTTGTTTTAGCTCAATCACTCGTAAGATTTGTTTTATTCAAACTATTAAAGCGATACCACCTCTTAGAATGAACCAAAAAATTAATATATTCATCAATGGTGTCCAAAGTGAACAAATAGAATGAATTAAACCCATAAAACTACGTAAATTTCGATACAATTACATATTATAATTGAAAAACGCTTAAACACGTTTTGCAATTCTTGTATATAAACATAGATTTCTGGATATCAGATTATTTAGATAATTTGTTGTATAGTTAAGCTACAAAGTTCATTCTAAGAGGTTGTATTCCTTTAAAATTGCAAAAAAAAGGTACCTCCAGAACAATGTATTCATTTATAGGTCCATCAGTTTCTAGTTTTTCTTTTTTATCTGTATCATCATATTGGAATCGAGAAGTGCCGATGTTGTAAACTCCTGGCGTTGATATTTGACGATTACCATTAATATAATATTCACCATATTTATTACGTAATACCAGATAATTGCTCGATGATTTTATTTCCTCTATTTTAATATTTCTGGCACCAATAGGTAAGGTTATGATATGTTGATATGCTGAAAAAAAAATTTATTAAAAATTATTCGATGATTTTATTTCCTCTATTTTAATACTTCTTGCAACAATAGGTAATAATATCATATTATGTTGATATGCTGAAAAATGTTTTTATCAAATATTTAAAAATGCTGTTTAAGAAGGTGTTTTTTTGCCAAGCAATTTTTCATTCAAAGGGGAACAGTCAATTTTGGGTCTTCAATGTATTCTAAAGTACTAGAATGACACAAAAATCGCATAATCCCTTCAAATATATTCCTACCTAAACATTTATCTTTAATTTTCTGTATATGTGTCTACTATTCAAAGCCGTGTCCCACTAAAATATAAGTCGTATTCTTGACTTTCAAATGCTGATAATTGTGAACACGCAGGAATTTGAAGGCTTAATTTTCGAGGGAGAAATCTTTTGAAGTACTAGAACTGCACGATAATTGCATAATCTATTCAAATATACTACAAACATAAACGCATGGATTTGAAGACTTAAATTTTGACGGTAGGCTTAGAACAATAAGTTACTAGTAAAGTTTAGCTACAAAATCCCGGTTTCTGAGAATATGGAATGATTTAAAATTCCTCCTATAATGTTAACATTCACTGCTTTTTAGCCTTAAATAATATTTGTTGGGCATGAGCAACTCACCATTATGCCTAATTTGATCCATAAAAACACCAGATATTAAACTACAAGTAGAGTTATCTCCCTGACAAACTCCACATCTATCATGACTTGTTACTGAATCAAATACAAGATCACAACCATAATCCTACAAAAATATAAAACATTATTCAAAACATGGCAAATATAAGGTCACAACCATAATCCTACAAAAATATAAAACATTATTCAAAATGGCATATTATTTGCTGCCAGCTCCAGACGGTGAATAAACACTGCATAGTAGTCTGGTGCAAAAATGGGCTGAGATTTTATAGCAAAGTAGGTTACTGCGTTGCTCTTTACAAACATGACATCATTTGCTTGGATAAACCCTGGTTATGTTTAAGGACCAGGGTGTAAAAGTCTGATGACCTTGAATAAGTCATCTTCACTCATAATTCCAGTTAACCCAGTTGTAAATGTGTACGAATATTCAAGGAAAGATCAATGCCACGAGGTTTGGCCAAGGACCAGCTGGGAGAAAGGATCCTCCTTGTTTTCCTTGTAAAATACTTTCTTTCTTTATGGCTTTTTAAACCGAATAGTAAAAGTTTAATCAACTAACCTTACAGGAGCCTTTAATACAGCGTTTATCACTATCATCACTACATAGAGTACCATCTTTAACTTTATTATTCAGAGCAAAGAAAAAATTATAATCTTCAGCTTGACAATATAGTTTACACTGATCTTCAACTGAAATAAAACACAGAATTTCTTCAATCTAAAGATGTCTTAGATTCAATGGCAGCGTCAGCGTCCTGTAACTTAGGTTACAATAGGGGTGGATTGATTACTAGTCTGACAATTTTTGAAGTAGAAATTCGGAATAGGGAATAGCCATAGGTGCAGGTCTTTTTGATTGGATGCATTGTTGTGACAAAAACAAAAAAGAAAGTGGACCACAGCAATATACGCCCACCACGGCATGCAGTTGGTTAAACAAAAAAGCCTTAAATTTAAACAGAAGTAAACTAAAATTTCTCAAACCTTTCGATTAAGGTGCAATAACATCCATTTTAAGTTTCATCAAAATCGGTTGAAAACTAAGAGAGTAATAGCATATTAAAGTTTTTAGGGCAAGGGCAATAACTCTGCTTCTAACAGTCGAAAATAGCTCACATTCAAACTTGCTCTTTGTTTAATGAATAGGTCTACACAAAGCAAATTTCACTTGATTCCATGAAAAAATCTGGTTTTTAGAGTGTTTACAAGCAAATGTTGACGGACGGACGGGCCGACAGGGGTGCCAACAATATACGTCCTCATAGAGAGATGAGAGCGTATAAAAAGATCATATTATGAAATTTCACTTTAACTTATGAAGACAAACCTGCAAAATCATCAAACACTTAGATAAGTGGAACATCTGATTGAAGATACACTATAAATGTACAAAATATAGAAAATCTCTTTACAATCCCTTTAATCGTCTCTTAGTAAAACTTGATGCTTTTGAATTGGTTTATATATGTATTCTAAATCCCTTACCTTTATGAATATATTTACTGTATTTTTTCCATGAGTAATACCAGCCCCTGAATAACTTTCTGTTATATTCTTCACATTGTTGTTGTCTGAAGTCTTTATTGTCTCCACATTCCTGGTAAAACAATAGACACAATTCAAATACAGTGAAAACCCTGAAGACCGCACACTCTGAAGACCGGTTTCCCCTGAATATCGGTCAAATGTAAAAGTCCTGATAAAAACACTCTATGATTCATTGATATTTGGGAAAACCGGAAGATGTTTGCTATAAAGTAAGTTGCGATCAACTAAAAAACCTCTATGCTATCGGCCGGTAGATATCATATTATTAAGGTAGTAACAATCAAGACAGTTATTGCCCTGCAGTGTGCAATGAGGGAATTCTTTAAGGGACAATGTCTCCTGTCTTGTATTATTTCTACCTGTCATCAGAATGAAATATTTCCTATTATCTCTCCCGTTCCAAAGGAAATTCAAGGGGGAGAATCTAAGTTTGAGTTTTTGGGCGCTTGATAGGGGAGTTCAACACGTTCAGGGACTTCAATAAAGAAAGCATTCCAACTGTCAGAATTCAAAATGGCGGGGAAGGAAAAAGAATATATCCTGTTCATTTGCATTCGATTGAAGGCAGAATTTGAGCATACAGAACCTGTTCGGATCTGTCTAGTTTTAAGTATCATTTCTGTTCATACCTGTAAATTACACAGTTTATACATCTGACTATCTCCTATACATGGTCTTCCATTATATTCGGGTCTGAAATAATATAATACATATTGCAGGGAGTCATTGTGGTTCAATGAGTGAGACAATTCTTGCTAGCCTGAATAGGTCTAGAAAGTACCTTCAGATTGATTAACCCTGTTTCCCCTAGTCATTGATGTAAGTTGGAGGGGGGCTGACATGGAAAATGCTTTTAGTTGTTTGGATAGGCATATAAAATCAAGGCTCCATGTACTAAATAGTATAAATGGTATAATTTGCCACATTCCACACTGCATTGTGTTACCTGATTTATATTCCTTTTACTCAAAACAAATTGGCTGGGTATCAAAATGACATGCAATATAAACTAATATCAAAACTGTCATATATTCAAGATCAAACTTACTTTGGATTGTTACATTTTCTAGTTCTTTCTTGTATACCTCCACCACAAGTTCTAGAACAAATAGTCCAAGATGTCCAGTCTGACCATCCACCATTAATGTCTTTATTTAGTAACACTTTTCTCTCACATCGCGATTGTCTACACCACTGTGAACATACAAATATACAAAAATAATAATCTTTTTCTTGGTTGGCTTATGACATAAAAAGCTGTCCTTAAGCTAGCTTTTGTGTGTTTCCATTGGGCAATTGTAGAACCATTACAGTTTGGCAATCGAAGTTTTTCGCGATCGGCAATTTATTGGGGACCAAATGAAAGATAGCTTTACAACACAAAAAGCTGGCTATTTCATTCTATTTCAATAGGGGGTGCATTCTCTCATTAACTTGTAGAGTAAACCACGGCTGTTGAATTAGCTCTATATTCCGGACATGTCCGTCTGACCCATTCAAATGTCCGCCTGGGTCAAGGGTCAATCGGACATCAAGTATAGGCTACCCACTACGTGTTTTTCCATGCTGGTCAAAATGCCAGATTTGATGACAACTCACTGATAAGATACCATACCATGTTTACTCAGTAAACGGTAAGTCTTGTAGATCGCGTGTTGTCTTTAATGTGTGACTTTATGATTGAGACTAAAGTCCTTCGGGAACCAGTAAAACTCAGTGTAAACGCAACATGTTTGGCAATAAAGTTAGCTTAGAGCTAGCTTTCCTTCACAATTCTCGATGGAAACGTGATTATTAAGTCTGCATCCATTTTGGTAGTCATGGTAATTGGTAGTACGATGATGTTCAATAGATAATCATTTATTCAAATTGTCACTGCAGTGATTATGACACCATTTTAAAACAAAATCGGGACATAAATTTGCACATATACGTCATATTTTTTATAGATCCTACCATCGAAGTTGAATAATAGAATAATAAATGTGATATCGTACCTACCATCCCTAACCCACATTCTGTGCCTTCTGCTGCTGGTAAAAACTTAGTTTCACACATATGATTACTTCTATAACACCATAAACTTTCACACATTTTATTCTGTAACATAAAAAATTTAATCTTAAAGGGATTGTAAAGAGGTTTTCTAAACATTCAAATTTCCATTCCGATGTCTGTGGTTCTTGCAATTCCACTAAACGTGTTTTATGACGTCACCCCCACTGATCTGCATAGATATCAACAGTAGCTTCTGGTAGATTCGTGGGGGTGACGTCATAAAACATGTTAGTTTAAGTGGAAGAACCACAGAACCATCGGAATAGAAATTTGAATGGTGCAAATTGATGCTATCAGTGTCCCCGATACACATACAAAGTTTAGAAAACCTCTTTACAATCCCTTTAAAAAAGAATTTTTTTTTAACAATCTATTTTTCTGTTCAAGCTGTAGCAATATCGAAGATAAAGTGTGGTCAAAATACACTTCAAAAGTTTGGTACTGGTAGTTGTTTCACAAATGAGGGGTTTTCCTCCATGAAAGCTAAGGCCTTGTTATCCTTAAAAGTTCGAAATTGAAAATTTGACCCCAACAATTCCAACAAGTGGTTGCCTAGCAAAATACGCCCACTTACACTACATAAATTGTCAATATATCAAGGAATGTTACTATCTTAATTTTTGTTGGATGGTGTTCAGATTTGAATTCATCCAATATCTTGTTAATATAAAGCATCTAATTTCATAACTAATAAAACTCCGTAAATATTTGTTGAATCGATCCGGAATACAAACTTGTCCAAGATTTTATGGATATTATCCTACACACAAAAGTTTATTAAATTCCTACCACAACTGTGGTCTCTATCATGTTCACAAGTCATTTTTAACACATTTTAGGTGTAAAACTCTGTAAATATTTGTTGAATCGATCCGGAATTTGAACTTGTCCAAGATCTTATGGATATAACCCTACACACAAAATTTTATTCAAATCAAACCAAAACTGTGGTCTCTATTGCGTTCACAAGCCATTTTCAACACTATGGGTGTTAAACTCCATGAATTTTTGTCGAATCGAACCCAAATTCAAACTTGTCCGAGATCTTATGAATATAATCCTACATACAAAATTTTATTCAAATCCAACCAAAACTGTGGTCTCTATCGCGTTCACAAGCTATTTTTAACATATTTTGGGTGTAAAACTCCGTGAATTTTAGTCCAATCAAACCTAAATTCGAACTTGTCCGAGATCTTATGAATATAATCCTACATACAAAATTTTATTCAAATCCAACGAAAACTGTGGTCTCTATCGCGTTCACAAGCTATTTTTAACATATTTTGGGTGTAAAACTCCGTGAATTTTAGTCAAATCAAACCCAAATTCGAACTTGTATGAGATCTTATGAATATAATCCTACATACAAAATTTTATTCAAATCCAACCAAAACTGTGGGCTCTATCGCGTTCACAAGCCATTTTTAACGTATTTTGGGTGTAAAACTCCATGAATTTTTGTCGAATCGAACCCAAATTCGAACTTGTCCGAGATCTTATGAATATAATCCTACATACAAAATTTCATTCGAATCCAACCAAAACTGTGGTCTCTATCGCGTTCACAAGCCATTTTTAACGTATTTTGGGTGTAAAACTCCATGAATTTTAGTCGAATCAAACCCAAATTTGAACTTGTCCATGATCTTATGAATATAATCCTACATACAAAAATTTTATTCAAATCCAACCAAAACTGTGGGCTCTATCGCGCTCACAAGCCATTTTTAACGTATTTTGGGTGTAAAACTCCATGAATTTTTGTCGAATCGAACCCAAATTCAAACTTGTCCGAGATCTTATGAATATAATCCTACATACAAAATTTCATTCAAATCTAACCAAAACTGTGGTCTCTATCGCGTTCACAAGCCATTTTTAACATATTTTGGGTGTAAAACTCCATGAATTTTAGTTGAATCAAACCCAAATTCGAACTTGTCCGAGATCTTATGAATATAATCCTACATACAAAATTTCATTCAAATCCAACCAAAACTGTTGTCTCTATTGCGTTCACAAGCCAATTGTGGACAGACGGACCGACGGACCGCCGGACCGACGGACGGACGGACAGGGGCGACGGCAATATACGACCACATTTCAACGTGGGCGTATAAAAATCCTGTCACTTGTCATTAATATTAATACTATAACATTAAACAACTACAGTTTACAAGAACGATAAATTATGAAAAATTTTAAAAATCATTTGATTTTTGCACACACCAACCAAAATCAAAATTCATCATTGAGTAAATTGAAATACTTACATCACCAAAGTCATACAAACAAGCTTGAGCATCATTTCCAAATAACCATTTACACTGAGTAGTGGCATCATACAGTTCTCCTGGTAATTTTTCAGGAAACTTAAACTCTGCTATAGAATCAGGTCTGTCAGATAGACATGTAGATTGGATGGTACTGGAAGCAAAAGAGACTTCAATTTGAGAAAGAGGTACGTTCAATTCCAACTCAAACATTTTGGATATCAAATAATGAAAAAAATGGATGGATACACATGCCTTGATTTTTTTGATTTTACTGATTTGTAAGCTTTTTTTACCATTTAGCTTTTGTCAGTATATTACAGCAAAATTTGGTATAAAATTAAGGATAGCTCAAACTTCCAGTCCATGAAAGTAAAACTCTGCATTAGTGGCAGCTTCCTGGAACTGGGATTACACAAAGGGGACAGACTAACTAATGGGGGATCATAATTTCAATTATGGAAGAGTAAAAGGAGCAAAGCTGACCGCAGTGACCCTCCTACTCGTCTCGGCTTTGGTCAGTCTTCAGTACAAGCTACTCTTCTGTAAATGCCCCCCTGTACCCTTACTACTCTGCATCTGCATTTTATTATAGAAAAGTTATGGAAAAGATTTTACTTACTTAAGAAATCTGAGAAAATAATCTCTACTACAAGATGACCACTGGAATATTCCATTATTGCCTGTTAATGTGGGTGCCATGATATTACCACCTTGTGACTTACATTCATTCCCTTCACCATCATGGAACATTCCAAAACTACCAGAAAAATTAAATATATGAATGAAAATTTTCAATATGATTTATATTACCATGATATACAAAAAGACAAAATTCAACAGCTGTAACACAGTCAGTTAGGGCACAAGAATGACGACATTTGCATTTACTATATTGTAAGATGATCTATAACTGTGTTTCCACTAAGAGTTTATGCTAGCTTTGTGTGTTTCCACTGGGCAAACTGCTGAACTATTACGGTTCAGCAAATCAAAGCCTTTTGCGTTCGGCAGCAATTTAAGGGGGACTAAATGAATGCTAAAAAACACAAAGCCTGCTTTTTCTCATTTGGCAAAAGGGGGCGCACGCTGTTTCTCATTTGCTAGTACAGAAAATGAAAGTCTTTTTGATTGCATTTTGTCAATATTGTGCGACTTTGTGATCAGGACTAAAATCGTTTGGGAACCAGTTAAACTCAGTATAAATTAGGCTAGCTAGCTTTATTTTACAATCATCAGTGTGACTGGAATAAGTCATCTTTGTTTACTATTCCAGTTGAGCTAGCTGAAAATCTGGTTGTATCACTGTGGTGTTTGTGTAGACCTGAAACTTACTTATGTCCTAGTTCATGGGTAATAGTAAAAGCTGTAGCTAGACCAGAATCTTCGCTCATTATACAACTTCTTAATGGATTACACATCCCATTGATTGGAGCAAAACCTAAAGATTCAACAGTATGAATAGTCAATTTTTTTTATACATGTATAAACACCATCCCAATTTTCAAAAAGATGTATACTGCTCTAAATTGATGATATCACTGTCCCCAAAATACAAAGTAAAATTTAACCAGCCAACTGTTCTCAAACCTAAAATATTGTGATATTTTGTGATACAAATATTATAATCTTTTTTAAAAAAATTTCAGCCACTACATTAGGGTCTAACCACGACCTTTATGCAATACTGTCAGATTGAACTCTGACATAACCTTAATAAAATAACATGACAAGCTAGTCGACAGCACTTGGGAACCTTATAATGTACCAAATGTTCGCGTCATAAAATCGCAGCGCTGCAGACGGTAAAGATCTGATTGGTTAAAGGTCATTGAGGTTAGGTCAGAGTTCAAGATGACAGAATTGCAAGAAGAACTTGCTTAGACCATAATGTAGTGGCTAAAAAAAGCAAATTTAGAGAGCTGATTAAAATGAAATTTGAATCTTCTCCTATTGAGAAACACTGCTCTATATGCCTTTGATTTAAAACTTACCTAGTGTATCGCATGGTGAATTTTTATAAGAACAGATATCAAGACCAGTTAATAATATAGCATGATCATGTCTTCTTCCAGTAGAATCACTTAATGTTGACTGCCATTGACAAAAACTATTCAACGTATAATCAGCATGATGGGTGATATGTAGACCTGGCTGAAAAAAATCATGAGGTCAGCAAAATAAAATGAATAGAATGGTCTGAAACAATTATTGCTATTATATCTTTTGTTTTTCTTTGCAGTTACAAATAGGGCTTGGTTGCTATTATAGCATTGGAGTTATCGACGCTAGCTACATATAAATTATCAAAATATTTTAATTGAGAAATATAATGATATGACTTGTTCAATAATGTAACAGATGAAGTTGGAAGAAAATTTTACTTAAAATTTTTATCAGTTGTGAAATATGATAATCAATAATCGATATAAGAAACTCTGTTTTTTCATTTCATGTGTAGCTGTGACTTTTTTATATGAACTCTTATCACAATCTTAGCCTTAAAGGGATTGTAAAGTGGTGTTCTAAACTTTTTATGTGTATCGGGGACACTAAAAGAATCAATTTGCGCCATTCCAATGTCTGTGGTTCTTGCAATTCCACTAAAACTAACTGTCCCCGATACCAATACAAAGTTTAGAAAACATTTTTACAATCCCTTTAAACTTGTTCGTAACTGCTGGTTGAGGAATTAAAAATGATGATAAAAATTAAATACCTCATTATCATCTAACAGTACTAATCCTACTAATAAAATCTCTACTGGTTTACCAAGACTGTTATCTTCAAATAATTTAGATACCTGTAATAGATACATGTAAATGTTCTTTTAAGCTTCTTCACAAGATATCAAGTCAAAAGTGCCCATAAATTTAAAAATAGGGTATTGCCAATTAAGTAATATTTTTGGTAAGAAAGATAATTCCTTCAGGTTATGCATAGATTATTCAAGATTAAGAATAAAGCAAGTCTAATGCAATTAATAATATACAAGCTCTGATAAGTTTCTTCATATAATATCAAGTTAAAAGTATTTACCCACTTTGGACTTAAAACAGGGTATTGGCAATTACACATTCCTTCAAAGTCAATTTTCTTCAATTTATGAATTACAGAAAGACTTTTCATTATTTTCAGAGTTAAAGGGACACAATCACCATTTGTTTGACCAGACATACCTTATTTTCAAAAACAGATTTTTTTTTAGCTAAACTAATTATTAATTCTGTTTACAGACCACAATAAAAATTTGAGTCTTTAAATCTATGTGTATCCATAATTATTTGCATTAAGTTAGATATATGACTTTCATTTTAGTTAGAACGTCCAACATAGAAACGTATTATATAGAATAGAAAAGGAAATTTCTACTTGGAGGTATATTTGAAGGAATTTTGCAATTTTTCTGCAATTCTTGTACTTTTTTTCCATGTCAGCCCCTCCGACCTGCATCAGTGACAGAGTGAAACCAGGTTGGAAAATTCAAAGGACCCAAGCCGGGATTGAACCCTCGACCTTTGGGTTAGCAAGCAAGCATCTAACTCACTGAGCCACCATGGCTCCCAATTGATTACCGGTAATATGAGAAATTTACTACCAGTTGTTCCAATAATACTTACAATATTAAAAATACTAAGGATGTAAGTTGTAATATTTTGTTGACCATGTTTAGCTACCATAGATTTATCAGCTACTACCAAGGTCTCTACTGTATTTTTTAATCTAGTAGATTGAATACCTGATAATTGTTTAAGTTCTGCTCTACGATATAATGATGATACACTGTAGGAATTATGCAAAATGTCACTATCTATAAAAGAAGAAAAAACGAAAAACAATTAAATGAATTCTGTTACATTCCCTGTCTTCTAATGCGTGGTATTGCCCCCTGTAATTAAAATTTTATAAAATTTTTGCTTTCTTTTTTTGTCTCATTGTAATCTAACAAGATTATTACCATAAACCAGTTCTGGTAACATTTATCTAGACCAATCAAAAAGTGGAAAGCAAGTATTGAAATTAGAACTAAAGTAATCAAAGGATACAAATATACAAATACCCCCAATTTTTTTTATCAGACTGGGTATTGCCATGCATACCACAATATAATATGTATCCTGATACAAGAGTCACAAAATCTCTGTATTTATGATATGAGAAGTATAATTAAACGAGCCTGTGATACGCAACACATATATCTGATATATTATACAAGCAATACTGTATTCTACAAAGTTGAAGCATTGCAGTGAAACTCTAGGCCCTACTTGGCATCTAAGTCAAACACATTTAAGAAAAAATTTCACTTACAATCTTTATTAAAATGATTAAAATGTTGTTGACGGAATTCTTGATGAGGTAGTTGAGTTGTTTTGTAAATAATATGAGGTTCTTGTTGTTGTTGACTCTTGTTGTTTATTATGAGATGTTCTGGTAATGGTTCTATCACATAATCTTCACCAGGCAGACGTAATACTCCTGTCTGAAATAAAAGTTACAAAATCAAATTCGAGGCATTTGTCAGGGAGCCATGGGGACATGAGGTTGTGTATAATTTTTTTCTATAGGAAAGATTTCATTTAAAGGGATTGTAAAGAGGTTTTCTAAACTTTGTATGTGTACCGGGGATACTGATAGCATCAATTTGCGCCATTCCAATTTCCATTCCGACGTCTGAGGTTCTTGCAATTCAACTAAAGCTAACGCGTTTTATGACGTCATGATCTGCAAATTGATGCTTTCAGTATCCCCGATATACATACAAAGTTTAGAAAACCTCTTTACAATCCCTTTAAGATATATTTTAGGGGATCTGTTGATTTTTTTGTGAAATTCTAGCACCCAGAAAATGCCGAATGTTCTTCTTAAAAAAGCAATAAAATGGTTCTTAAAGGGCCATTCTGCTTTTTTGAAAAAAGTTTCCATTATCAAAAAAATCGCAAATGCTACCTGAGAGTATTTTTAAAGTATACTTATTGTATTTCTATATCTTCTTGATTAAACTGAATTTGGTTTTAAAGGGTTAATTACAAACAGGGAGTACTTATTGTTAATTAAGCAATTTGACCTAGTTTTGGTGTTTGCCCTTTAAATGGCTCAATATTTCTAGCTGAAACTTTTAAAATACACAAGAGGGACATTTCTCTACCATTAGGCATTTATTTCACTCAAATCCGTTCAGTAGTTTTCTATCAGCGTCCAAAAAACATAACACACTTAAAAACCTTACGTAAGGTTTTTAAAAATTTAAGCATGTTTTTAGCGTTTAAAAATTAACGGCTGGATTTTTTTAGTTAAAACTTTCAGATACATTAAAGGGTACATAGTTACAGATTTTAGTGTAAAGTTTCCACAAATTTGAGCAAAAAAAATTATTGACCTAAAAAAAATTCAGACTGTCCCTTTAATCTAATAAAAAGACAGCTGTTTACCATTTCTTACATGAATATCAATAAAAATACAATTGTAACTCAAAACTCGTCTTTTATTTTTAAGGAAATTGCCATTGATTCATATAGATATTGGATTACAGATGAATATGATCTAACTTCAACAATCAATGAAATTTTACCAGCAAATTCAACATGTGTACATTCTCATGCCCCTCAATACTATGCAAATACATGGGAAATTAATTAGAGATCAAACGGGGTCAGGCATGTATTTTACACCAATAAATTCAACAAAGACTGTGTATGGTTCAGGGTCAAAAGACAAAAAACATCAAAAACTGTAATCAGTGATGATAAATTTGTTATATCATGCTAACAGCAGACCTTCAAATCCCTTTTATTATGCACAGGAAATGATGGGAAAAAAATTCTGCATCAAATTACATAGAGTTATCCGCTCTTGAGATTAAGTTACACTGGGTTATCTTCTCATGTTTAAGCTTTTAATCCATCTGTAAGCATGTTGATCTGTATAATCCTAGTAAGCTGATCTACTGATACTTTAGTTGATAGATAGATGAAGGGCAGTCAGTTTTTAAAGATGAAAGTATTCATTTCTTAAAGGAATCCTATAGACTAATATAGAATGTCCCACATACACAGTGACCTAACGTTATTATAGGTTAAGTAAGACTATTGAAGTTTTTAGAAATTAAAGTTATACATCCTACTTTTCTACATCTACAAGATTTTGGGGCAAGGGCAATAACTCTGCTTCTAAAAGTCGAAAATAGCTACAATTTAAACTTGATCTTCGTATCATGAATATGTTTACATATTCCGAATTTCATTTGTCGGACAGGGGTGTCGACAATATACGCCCACATAGGTCATAGAGAGATGTGGGCGTATAAAAAGTATGTAAAAAATAATCAAAACAATTGCCAAAATTGCATAATATCACAATAAAATTTCATAACATAAACATCAAACAACTGTGTAAAAAATCTAGAAAAAATGCCACAATTGCATAATAATACAAAGGAATACCAGAATATGTAAGATTCCCTCCAGAAATAATAATATATCTTCATAACATTTTTATTTAGCGGTAAATATCACAAGATCAGACAAATACACCATCAACATTTCAACCAGTTACCACAAACAAAGTTAAACTACTTCAGAGCTCACGAAAAGTCAAGGATCACATTAGTTTGGATATTTTTTTTTATCATTTTACAAGAATCTTCTCTCAATTTGACCTTCTGATATTCAGAATTGTCTAGAATAAGTTTTTATTACAATGATCACAAATATGTTTTGTTAAGTTTACTAAGTATCTATATACATATTTTATAATAGGTTTATAAGTATAGTTAAATCCACACATTGAAATCATGTGTTTTGATTTTGTCATATTTAAAGCGATTCCACCTCTTAGAATCAACAAATAAATAAGAGTATATATTCATCAACGGTGTCCAAAGTATAATTGAAAATTTGAGTATGCGTTTTTCAATTATTGCATAATATAAACATAGTTTTCTGGATTAATCAGAATATTTGGGTAATCTGTTGTATAGTTATGCCACCAGGTAAGTTCCCTGATGAATATATACTGCACTATGGTTTTTTTTTTAAATTAACAAAAGATATTGATTATTAAACCAATTGTAAACAAATACTTAAAAAAATCCTCATCAAGGTGAAAAAGATTAAAATAATGTTCAACACGGTAAAAAGAAAATACCAAATACTATCAGTGTTAATCCCACAGGGCCTAGAAACTAATTCAACAGATAAAGAAATGTTACTAAAACAACAGTTTTTTAATTACTGGTACTAATTCTAAATTCAGATTTAAAATCACTGTATGCCAGAAGTCAAATAAGCCCCAGCTGAAATTTTGAACCAATTTAAAGAATTACTTTGTTTTGATACTGAAAAATATTTTATAAAGATATCAACAAAATACAAGATAAGAAAATATCAATAGATCTATAAATATTAATAAAACATATTATTATTGAAAAACTCTTAAAAAAATTATAATTTTTCAATTATTATATATAACATAATTTTCTGACTGACTGACTGAATCAATGAGGTATTCATAAAAAGAGCTATATGGTCACCATGGATCAAATGTATCTTATAACAAGAAACTTCTTACAGATTGTGTTAATAGAAAAAAATCATGACAGTTAGTGGCTTTAAATTTAATCTAATCCCAATAGTATATATGATAAAGATACACTGTATTTTTCTAGTTACCATACGAAACCACCTGTTATTGTTGTGTCTCTGTTTCAGTGTCTTATCAGATCCAATATCCCTCTTGATACACATTAGATTACATAGACCTATTAGGTAGGAAATTAGGTTACAAACAATAACAGTTAATTACAGCCTGTATCTCTCTCCATATCTTTCAATTTCAACTTATTTAATTACTTTTTAACAAATACACCTATAGTTAAAATTTCCTCCCTTTTCTGTCCAAATAGTGTTCTTGATTGTCAGACCAATAACTGGTGTCAAACTAGAGTAACTAAGAATCAAATTAGAGTAACTAACTAACTTGATAATTGTTTTATCAAACATGAGTAACTAAGTGTCAAACTAGAGTAACTAAGTGTCAAACTAGTGTCAAACTAGAGTAACTTAGTGTCAAACTAGTGTAACTAAGTGTCAAACTAGAGTAACTAAGTGTCAAACTAGAGTAACTAAGTGTCAAACTAAGTGTCAAACTAGTGTTAAACTAGAGTAACTTAGTGTCAAACTAGTGTCAAACTAGAGTAACTTAGTGTCAAACTAGAGTAACTAAGTGTCAAACTAGTGTCAAACTAGAGTAACTTAGTGTCAAACTAGAGTAACTAAGTGTCAAACTAGTGTAACTAAGTGTCAAACTAGAGTAACTAAGTGTCAAACTAGAGTAACTAAGTGTCAAACTAAGTGTCAAACTAGTGTCAAACTAGAGTAACTTAGTGTCAAACTAGAGTAACTAAGTGTCAAACTAGTGTAATTAAGACACTAGGAGTCTAACTAGTGCTTGACTGGTGTCCAAAGGATTAGACAGTATTCACTCCTCTCTTTGAAACTGAGGTTCATAACACAAATGACATCATCCATTGATAAAATGCGACATCAAAAGAATGAAAAGGAATATGACGTCACTAATCACCCTATCAACAGCAAGAAAATGGGCTAAAAACTGCCTTTTCGACCCTTTTCTCAGAAATTTGTGAAGAAACACTTTATCTGAAAGTACTTTTAAATAGCATAACGATGTAAAATTTGATTATATTTGAGTTAGTTGGATTGGAGATGGAGTTGTTAAAGACACCAAGGTGACAATTTTAATGCAGTGGCAAGACATTGCTTTTGTTTCTTTGCGTTATGAGCCTTGATATGGATAAAAGATGGCCTACACGTGAATAAGGTCTATTGACTAGAATGTACAATTTTACTTACCACTCCATTACAGAGAGACACTGCAGCTTGTCCACTATTTTTATTTGATGTCACATCACCTTTATAAAAACAACTCTTATCATGAGTATCAGGAACACTGGTGGAGGTATTTATTGCTTGAGTATGGTTGTCATGGTTACGCAGGTACACTTTAAAACCAGGAGCCAGAAGTTGAGTATTAGATTTGAGTCTCAGATTAAAATGAACAGAATCTCCTGTGATGTTCAGGTAAATCTCTTTACGATGCACAGCTCTTCGCCTCCTTGTGGATTTGAAGTTTGAAAAATCTGAAAGTTTCTCTCCCTGAGATGTGACATGTATCGGATAAACAATTTGGTATGCTGCAATATAAAAATGAAAAATATTAACATATTTGATAAGAATGACACACTGTAAGGTTTGGCTCCTTCATAATGAGATTAGGCAATTTTCATTATTTCACAGTGTTTGATTCAAATTTGAATTTAGTTGGAAGAACATTTTCATTGTCAGCATTTGAAAAACTCTCGGCTGTGCCAGTGCTTATTTGATTTCTTTGAAGTTGTTTAAGAAAAGTTGCTTGACACATAAACCGTAAACTGATCTGATTGTATTCCATGATGTTGAGCTATATAGTAGTGACGAGAATGTGGAGCATGCTTACTCTTTTCAAAAGAACAAATGAATCCTCTCCTTGGGGAAGTTCACTACTATACAACTATTGCTCTTGATTTTGCCATGATTTGGATGGGATTTGGAAAAAGTTTATAAAAGTTCTTTTTTTGTTTTTCACTCTAAGAAATTATGTATTTCCTTTTATTTTGCGTTTTATTTGAGAAAAATAGCCTTTATTGTTATATTATGTAATAAATTTGTGTTTTTTGCAGACTTAATGATCAAATGTCAGCGAATAACAAAAAGATTCCGGAGGCCTTATTCTCAAAAACAATAAAATTCTGATTTTAAGATATACAGTAATGTGATTGGTTAATAACATTCAATAAAAATTGGTTTTACTGATTGACCAATAAGATGACTATTAATTCAAAATCATCTGAAGTTAAATTTTCAGTGTTCTCTATCCTGGGAATATTTGTTCATTCTGATTACTTTGTTTATTTCGGTATCAACAGTGACCAAGGTAATCAAATAGATATCTTTGAAGTTTTGTTTATGAGAGTAAACTCAATATATAGGTAGATAATTTGGTAACCCCCCATGATTTTTATTAATATTATTTGATGGTATGATTTGCCTTTTAGGTTTTATTACAGTTTTATTGCAAAGAATCTAATTTAAATGCACACAATTCTTCAGATGTCTATTGTATGATACAGTTCTTTATTATTTTTTTGAAAAACTAATTTCAATTTGACTTCTTCAATTTTCAAATAGATGAGACAATTTTATGGATAGATACTCTTCACAATGGTATTTTCTTACTTTGAAATCTATGGTATTGTTTTCTGTGTTCTTTTAAAACACATATACACCCCAAGGGTTCAATTTAGATTGGACAATTGAATATTGAGTAATTAGTCACACCAAAATTCAGTTATGACTAAGCAATGTTTTGATTTTGATTTTCATTCTATAAAAGTTTTGTTGTAAGTTTAAAACTGTATTAAATAAGGTTTAAAACAATATAATCAAGCAGTAATTAATCATAATTTTGATAAGAAACAATGACATGGATGCAGATCAGGGGAGGACAGTGGACACATGTTGCACTATTCGAACAATTTATGGTCAAATGACAGGAAGACCATTCGTTCGTTTTGCGACCCATCTTCACTCACAGAAGCGTTGTCACGAAGCAAATTTATTCCCACTAGTCCCCCCCCCCCACCCTCTGCTTTGAAAAAGTGATCTGCGCCGCTGAACAATGATCCAGCTATGTACAGTTTCAAATAACTACAGTTTTGCAAAATTTGCAAAAAGAGGGCATTTTTAAATGGCAAATTGCAATGTAATAGCATTTGAATTGAACTGTGCGCCCACATTTCTTCTTAACCACCAAATTAGTCATCCCCCCTGCCCCCAGCAGTAAATCAATGTGTCAAACAAATTATACATGGGCATTACCCCCCTTGACTGCCAACCTCCTCTCAAACAAATTAGTCAGACGCAGCAGGAGATTTTAAAGACTATCATACAAACAAATTGTACATGACATTTCCCCCCTTGACTTATCACACTTATTTACATGTTTCAACCCTCCATAGCGGAATAAAACCATAAAATACCACGTTAAGAGGCACTACTATCTCAAAGAATTTTAGTTGTTGTAGATAACTAACTACTAAATATCACCTAATTTCAAATAATATACTTATAAAGCAGAAAAGTAAAATTTTTTAAATAAAACCTTATTTTGATTTGAATGTCAATACATGTAATTGAAAAGTGAATAACATTGGTTACGATCTAGCCTATACTTTAATGCAGGTCTTCTCAAGAGTGACCCCTTCTGCTAAAAAGCTCTATTTGACCCTCATATCTTTTTCATAAAATGCATTTGGCCCTTTACAAAAATTAAATGAGAAAACCTGCTTTAATGGCTGACAGAGCACCTGTACAGGAAAGCAAAAGAATCCTCCTTATATTCAAGTGAAAACGAACTGAAATTCAGTTTCACCTCCAGTTTCTGCTCCTGTTTGGGCTAATGAGAATCATCATTATCAGCAATTGAAAGTCCAACTATTTCTTATTTAGGAAACAGGAAGACAAATTTCTACTTGGACATATATATTTGAAGAGATAACGATTTTCGTGCAGTTCTAGTACTACTCAATGCAATGTATATATATTCAAGACCCCAAATCGACCCTTGAAAATGCTGAATTTTCCCCTTTAACATTCTCTAAATCTGATTGGTCAATTACAATGTTTTAATAGGATTTATTTCAATTTAAGAATAAAGCCCTTGCTTTTTCATCAAATTGCCGTGAACTGTTCTAAAAACCAGTAATTTGACTTAATGGTTAACGTATAATGTTGTATTTGATGTAACCACTAATGATATAGCAACGAATATAAATTATACGTGTATGTATTTATATTGTCAAATAATTAAACTTGTAATCTTAAACTCTTCAATTATTGTACATTAATTGGTAGGAATTACAAAATAGTTTAAAATTCCTACAATTAAATGTTAAAACCTTAAAATTTGCACTCAATTGCCTTGATATGCAATAATTGGTAAAGTTGTGTACATGATTTTAAAATATTCAAAGAATTTATTTGAGACTTCATTTTTGCCATATTAATTTGTTCTTGCCATATTAATTTGTTCTTCATGACCCTGATCCAAATAAGTTTGTTCTTCAGAATCCAAGTAAGTTTGATCTTCATGACTTTAAAAAAGCATTCATTTCATTTCATTTCTTTTAATTTCTTCATGACTATGATCCAAGTTAACTTGTTCTTTATGACTATAACACAAGTTAGTTTGTTCTTCATGACTATAATCCAAGTTTGTTCTTCAAGACTATGATTTAAGTTAGTTTGCTCTTCATGACTATGATCCAAGTAAGTTTGTTCTGCATGACTATGATCCAAGTAAGTTTGTTCTGCATGACTATGATCCAAGTAAGTTTGTTCTGCATGACTATGATCCAAGTAAGTTTGATCTTCATGACTATAATCCAAGTTTGTTCTTCATGACTATGATCCAAGTTAATTTGTTCTTCATGAGTATGATCTAAGTTAGTTTTTTTCATGACTATGATCTAAGTTAGCTTGTCCTTCTGTAATCATGATAATGATCCAAGTAAGCTTGCTCTTCATGATTCAAGTTATGTTATTCATAATCCAAGTTATAAGAATTAGTAAATAAATTGTATAACTTACATGATGGAGTTTCTACTGCCACTGTGTCAAAATATGAACTCATAAGTATTGGCAGTAACTGAAAAGATAAAGAAAATCAAAATAAAATTCATAACAACGGCCAGTGGGTAAGACATTTTTTCATAAAAAAAGCAGGCTTGTAGGAAGTAATTTCATAGGGTGGTTTTGCAGAATTCAAAGTATTGGGCAGGATATGGCTGACGAAATTATTGTTCTTACAGGCCTGAAAATGATCAGGTCAACTAGCTGGTTTTTCAAATCATGTCTGACCAAGGCCCTAGGTTTTTTCCTTCATTATCAACATTGAAATTTATCTATGTCAATGGGGAAGTCCATCTTGAAATTAAGATATGTCTATCATGTGAAACAAACTTGTTAAATGTAAATTGTTATTAGAAGACCAACTTGAAACATTTCCAATCAGTAGCTGACAAATAACCTCAAGCATTCTTACTCTACCATCATAGTTATCAAGGCCAAATGTGATAATTTTTTATTTAAAGGGATTGTAAAGTGATTTTCTAAACTTTGTATGTGTATTGGGGACACTGATAGCATCAATTTGTGTCATACCAATTTCAACGTCTGTGGTTCTTGCAATTTAACTAAAACTAACACGTTTTATGACATCATTGACAGTGATTTACCGGAAGCTACAAGTGATATCTATGCAGATCACTGTCAGTGACGTCATAAAACGTGTTAGTTTTTTGGAATGGCGCAAATTGATATCACATACATACATATCCCGATACACATACAAAGTTTAGAAAATCACTTGAAATTCCTTCAAGTTTCTTTTTCAGAGGTTGAGGGGATTGGGAATGAAAAACAAAAGGGACACTTTGTCTATGTACCTATTTAAACATCTTATGAACATTTTCCAGTAGGTATCAGTTTCAGAAATAGTATCTCCAAACCTTCCTTCTTTCCTATATTTTATAAGGATAACAACTAATAGGTTCCAATGAGGATCCCTCCTACCAGCTGGTCCTTGGTCAAACCACTTGGACCATTCAGGGATTTATAATCTGTACATATTTACAGCTAGGTTGACAGGAATTTGAGTGAAGATGACTTATTCATGCCTACTTTTGAAAGGATGACCAAACTGCAGAAGTGTTTTCACTTATGTTTTGAGTACCACACTTTTGTCAACACATAAAAAATAAGTTTCCATAAAATTTGACTATAACAATGTAGGTTTAGTCTTGATCAGGGGCCTTATTCTTGAAATCTTATATTACAATGATTTTAGTGATCCAGTGATCAGATTGGTCAGTTACTAAAATCAGTTTTAATATAATTATCATTATCCAATCAGATTGCTGTATTTCTTAAAAATCTTGATTTTATCTAAGTTTAGTTTTCGAGAATTAAGTTTCTGTTTTGGCAAGTTTTTTAATTTGTGAACATCAAACTGTATTTTATACTAGGCCTACAGTAGGTATTTTATTTCAGAGATTAGTTGTTGAATATCAACATTATAAGTATTTCTGTTTATTAACATAACTCTGTTAAGTGTATTTATCCTATTATTCTGTTGATCTAGTTAGGGTGGGGACTATTTGTTTTAACATACTGGACACTGGGCAGTTTCAATTAAACTGGACAACGCTATCTTATCAGCTGCTTTACCTACCACTGGTCATTTAAATCACAGTGCTTTAGATATTAGTGGACAATCAACAACACAGGGCCCTGTTATCAGAATTAAAAGAAATGTCCCCATTCTTCAAGCCCGCAACTTACAAATACATAGCCCACTTAAAATGAATTCTACTGTTATAAGGATAGCAAATATAATTATTCAGCAAGCCCACAACATAAACCCATTGTGCCTTTTACACAATCGTACTTCTCCTGTGAGACATAACAAATTTCATCATTCAACAGCAAGGCCCTTTCTATAAGGCCTTTCAAAACATAGTCTAGGAGTAGTTTTTTACAAGTCCCTGTGAGAAGGATAGCAAATTTCATCAATCAACAGAACCCAACAACAATGATCAGAATTAAAGAATTCAAGCAGACGCAGGACAAACACACCAGACCAGACTTTGACCTTTTAAAATAAAGAAAGTCTTGTCTTCTAAACTTCACACTTCATGTAAATATTTCACACATTTATTATAAGCCATTCAGTCTTGTCCTCTATCTAATTCCACATTGTTTTCGAATGTTTTGTTTTTATACACTGTGGGCAGTGAAAAATGGCTGAATCGAGATAATTTATAGGCCTAAAGATTCCCTTCTAACAGTTATATCGTGGTCTCAGAGACAGGTATCTATTTTAGCTAAGTTAATCAGTAATTGTGTTCACATCTCACCATTTAATTCTGATTCACCTAATTATATTGAAAAATTGAAAAAGATAAGATCATGTCAATGGAAATAGAATTTTTAATCAATTTTTTTAATCAATATTTTCAGGAAAACCCTAAAACAACTGTTCTGTCCAAATCGACATCCAAAAGTCAAAGTGAAAAAGCTATCAAATTCAGTGGTGGATGTGAATAAAGTTTAAAAAGCTCACTGCACCGTAACTCTCTTAATATTTGAATATAATTTTTATACATGAAGAATCTATAATATACATCTCTAATATATATCTTAACTTAATATACAAAATATTTCAATTTTTCTCAGCATAAAAACCTGAATGCTTCTTTATTTTCTTGAATAAAAAAGCTTCAACATATCAGGTGGTCTCTTTACTCGACTTCTATACAGTATTTTCTATATCATAATTAGTTTATCAAATGAAATAAATAGAGTCAATTATAAAATGCAAATTAAAACATGAATGAAACTTGTAATCTCAAACAAAACTGAACTTACAGGGTTAAAGGGATTGTAAAGTGTATTTCTAAACTTTGTATGTGTATCAGGGACACTGACATCATCAATTTGCGCCATTCCAATTTCCGTTCTAACGTCTGTGGTTCTTGAAATTCCTCAAAAACCAACACGTTTTATGACGTCACTCACAGTGATCTCCATAAATATCAATTATAGTAGCTTCTGGTAGATCACTGTCATTGACGTTATTCGAATTGCAAGAACCACAGACGTCGGAATGGAAATTGGAATGGCGCAAATTGATGCTATCAGTGTCCCAGATACACATACGAAGTTTAGAAATACACTTTACAATCCCTTTAAGCTAGTGCACCATAGGTTAAAACTCATAAGCCAACTTATTATGCAATTGCAAATTAGCAGTAAGCTTATTATACATCTATAAAATTAGCAACAAGCCAACCACATCTCAAGCCAAACTAAAACTTAAACTGAAGGTTAATAGGCCAAAATTAAAAGCCAGCATATTATGTAATATCCAATTTGGAGTACGCATCTTTAAAATCAACAAAACAACCTCATTTCACAAAAATTTCATTTTGTGGTCTGGTTAAGCACAGTAGTATAAAAACTATAAGCCAACATATTATGCAATTTCAAATTACTAAGGGTATACATCTTTAAAATTAGCAACAAGCCAACCACATCTCAAGACAAACGCCAGCATATTATGCAATTTCAAATTTGAAGTACCGTTATGCATTTTTAAAATCATCAAAACCAATTTTGTGGTCTTGTTAAGCACAGTAGGATACTATAAGACAACTATTATGCAATTTCAATTGTGAAGTAAACATCTTTGATATAATCAGCAATCCAACCACATCTAAGACAAAACAGGGTTTATCTAGTGCACTGTTAATAGATTGAAAACATGAGCCAACATTTTATGCAATTTCAAAGTCTGAGTATTCATTTTTAAAATTAACAACAAGACAACAAAATTTCACATAAACTGAAAAAGGTTAAGTTAGTGCACAGTTAATAAGGTTAAACTTAAAAACCAAAATATGCAATTTCAAATGTGGAGTTAGCATCTTTAAAACAATCAACAAAACAACCACATTTTCCCACCAAACTTATAGGGGTATGCGTGAGGTTCTATAGCACAGTAGTTAGCGCATCGTTCTTTACAAACATGACGTCATTTGCTTGTATACGAGCAAATGATGGTCGTTATGTTTGAGAGTTCGGCTCTCGATCAGGGTGTGAAAGTCTGATAACCTTGAATAAGTCATCTTCACTTACAATTCCAGTCCACCCAGCTGTAAATGAGCATGGATAATCTGGGAAAGATCAACTTGGCCAAGGACCAACTGGGAAAAAGGATCCTCATGGAACCTAAGTTGTTATCCTTGTAAAATATAGATGTTTCTTTCTTTCCTTCTTTGATATTTGCACACTTAATAAGCTTAAACCCAAAGCTGATATTATGCAATTTAACTTTGAAATTTGGGAGTAAGCATCTTTAAAATGATTAGCAAGCCAACTACATCTGAGACAAAACAGGGTTAAGCTAATGGACATATTATGTAATTTCAAACATGGAGTATGCATCTTTAATATTATCAATGAGACAACAAAATCTCACGTAAACTGAAAGGTTAAGCTAGTGCACATTTTAATAGGGTTAAAATTAAAAGCCAACAACCAAAACTGTTTTTTAATAATAATGTAAAATTCCAATGATATGCTTCAAAAAAATCCTATAGATGATCTAGTTCATGAATTGAAAAGATAGATTACATTGGACAAAAAACTGGGGTAAAGTCTGTAGAATCCATTTAAAATTTATTTAAAATTGCTACAAGATTAGATAATAAGGTTTTAAAAGCCTGTTTATAAAGTGTTAATAAGATGCACACTGACAAAAAAACGATTCAAAATGCAGAAAAATGAAAAGTTTGAATGATTTATCATTTAACTTTTCTAGAAATATTTCTGATAGCCAATGTCTGGACAGTAATCTGTATAAAATGCAGACCTCCAAAAGCTTCAAAGAAAATCTAAAGATTAAAGGAGCAGTCTTGACTTTTTTCATGAATCAAAAAGTTGACAAAGTTTTCGTTTTTTATTTGACAAACTGGATTTTTTAGTAAAAATATGAAATATGCTAATGAAAAGCTCAATATCTTTTTTTTAAACTTTCTTACTATTTTTGGAGCACCTGATGGTACTTCTCGTATGGAAAGTCCACTACTATATAATTATTGCACCCGTTTTTGTCATGCTCTGGGTGAGATTTTTGATTAACGGAATTGTTTTGCTTGTACGGATTTTTATCATCACAACAATTTGGGGTTTATTTTGCTTAAATCTGTACGTTAGTATTAGGGAAAATTTGCCTCATTAAACTAATAGTGAAAACAAAAGAGAGTTTTTGACTTTTTTATTTGTTATCCATTAGTTTTAGGGACACATTTCTTCAGATTTTGGTTCATAAAAAAAAATGTTGACCTCCAAAATAATCAGACCTTCCCTTTAAGTTTGAAACTATTTAACATATATTACAACCTTTTAGTGCTATATGTCATAAAAGAATATGCTTTTTGTATATTCATAAACATTTCCTTATATTAAAGGAATGGAATGTCATGAAAAACTATTTTAGAGTAATTTCATGTTCATTTCCTATTAATTTCCTTGAATTTTGTCATGTTGAATGACCCAAGATAGCTAAGAAAGAAACAATATTTTGCAAGAAAAACAACTTTGGCCCTTTTCCTTTCTACCAACCACTTCTTGGCCAAACGTCTTGGCATTGTTGCTTCCCAGAATATCCATCCAAAATTTAGAGATAAGTGAAGTTGAAGGCATCTCTGATGTAGATTAAAACCCACAACCACAACTTAAAATAACCTCATTGTAAAAATCAGACTATGCTCAAGAATGAAATTACGTAAAAAAAATAGTCTTTAGTAATTTCATGTCCTTCATAACCATCTTGAACAATCTAGGAAAGATACTGGACCAATTTACGTCTACCTCATTGGTTTTGTCATGTTGAATGGTCCACGCTCGTAGACTTTGAAGTGGATAAATAAATCTATTGGTGCATGTTGGCATTCGTTTTAAGACTGGTCTTTTTAATTGAATACTTGATTAAAAGGTAAATTGGAATCTACATGCCTGATACAGCAATTTATTGAGAATTACAGGTCATTCACCTCGATTCCTATCCTTTTGGACTCTTCGTACCCCTATTTCATTTAAGCAATCTCCTGGTAACCCTTCGCCCACTTTAAGTAACATTAAGAGAAAACATTAAAGCAAAAGGATATTTGTGGTTGATGGAGTTTGATTTTCAATCCATTCCATACTTTTTAAAATTGTCTGAGAGGCTTTTCAGGTAACCCCTGTGGTGTTTGCTGGTATCCCCAAGGGGTACTAGTAACTCTGGTTGGGAACCGCTAAAGCCCCTATCCCACCTACAGCAGTTGCAAGCCGAGTACGTTCCGAGTAAGATTTGGATACAAATTGGGAAACTCCATATATCCTCGGAGGAACTCGTAAAGAACTCCTGGTCAACTCGACACACTCGGTTGTAACTTGGCTGTACTCGTGAACACTCATGGCTCTAGACAAATTTTTAAACATTTTTAAATGTTACTGTTAATCACTCAAACCACTTAAACAACTCTTCAACTTGAATAAAGGTTTCTAACTTTTTTATTGAAGAGTTTGATTGAAATTGAAGTCAGAGTCTACAACCAATACTTAATTACTCCTACAATTTCAATAATCAGAGACTTCACATTCTGATTGTATTTTTTAATGAAATGAAAATAATACTATGCATTGTTAACTGGGTTGAATTTTAACTTCAATGCGATGCAGTCATCTACAGAATTGCTTTTAATCAGGGTTTGAAAGGTGTTTGTTTGTAAAAATACATCTGCTGCAAAAATAACATGTTTGGATGGGTCCTTGGGTTAATTGACATGTTGATTTCAAAATATAATTTTACACAAACAGATAATTTCAAATAAATAGTTCAATCCCAGCACAGGCATCACCTATATCAGTGATGCAGGTCCAAAGAGCTGACATGGAAAAAGCATCTTAAGATTGGACAATAAACCCAGATCCCCTGTGCTACAGGCTGTGCATAAGAATAAAAATTTGATATCTCATTGCACACAGCGTAGCTAAGCCCATCCCTATTTTCCCAAGCAGACGCAAAAAACATAGGAACATAGAACTGTGGAAAAGAGAAGGCAATTGTTAATTGTTCCACTCTCATTAGAACCAAGACATTTTCATGTAACTATGTATATAAATCTGACAGTAGCCATTAAACCACATGTCTTCATATAATCAAAAACGTTATCTAAATATCTCAATTAAAGCGATAAAATTTTAGACAGAAAAAAATCTCCATGACTTGACCCAACATGACCTTCTGTTAAGATAATAAAATTCAGGTGATAAAGGATGAGAAGTTAGCAATGATGAAAGGAACTAATTGTAGCAGATAAAACAAGATTCCAGCCCATCTCTGACACTAGATAAAATATTTAAAAAATTATAATGAGTTATCTTTCTTAGCTATCAATTTTTTATGGAGTTATCTTTCTTCGTTATCAATTTCTTATTGAGTTATCTACCTTAGTTAATCACATTATCATGTATCTGGGCAATTAATGTTCACCAGACTGGAACTGCTTCTTTAATTTACAAGTTATTGTATCAATGTCTTGTAAATTCTCAAGTTAAATGAAAATAAAAAGCTTTATTCAAAAAAGAACCAAGAGAGTGGCGCTTCCAGCATCCTGAGACTCGGGGTACAAAAAGGATGTAGACTGTCATAATAGGTTTCAACCAATGAAGGTTGAAATACTTATGACTTTCAAACGCTAATTATTATGGTTACACGTGTGTTTGTAGGCTTAAATTTTAGGGGGAGTTGTGAACATTATTACGGATTAGATAAGCAAAAAATGTCCAGGTTCTAAAATTGTAGTGGTCGAAGGGTTAGTTAACTTATACAATTTGTCTGCTTCCAGTTTTCATATATTGCAGAATACAATACTATCATAACCCATGTAGAATTTATACTATATGCCAGGAAGTGGTTAATTGGTGATCTACAATGTCAGCATGACTCTCAGAACCTCAACCATGTGTCCTGTGTTACCTTACACATTGCGATTAACAATTTATTAACCTGTAGTTCTAGAAGTCAGAGCACCTCAACATTAAGTACAAAACTTTCATATCTTTCAAGATAAGTCATTAGTTTCATCAAAATTATCATTCATGATTTTATTTCTATCTTGACAGAAATATCATTTTCTATGTTTGTATATCTTCTTGATACCACGTAGTAAGTTGAGCTAGGTTCGGTACATTTTATATTAACTGCTCATAGGACTATGTTTAAAGGGGAATAGCTTATCAATTATGAATCTAAAAATTTCTACTTAAAAGGGTATGTTCACCAGTTGAATTTTTAAGCTAACCAGTTATAGTTTTCACAGCTCACTATCAAAATTTGAGCATTCAAATCCATTATTATCAACGTTTGTCGAAAAAAAGTAAAAAATAGACCTGTATTTCATTGAGACTTTCTAGAAAAGACATATTATAACAATAGAAAGTCAATTTTCTAGTCTGTGGTATATTTTAAGGTATTGTAAAATGTTCATGCAGTTCTAGAACTTCTGGAGCCTATGAATCACCTATGACCCAAATCAACCCCCAAAGGCAAAATGCCTCAAGAGTTTTCATATTGTCTTGGCTTCCAGTATGTATCCCTTAGAAATATTTCACTGACAATTTTCCATCAATATCTACAAAAATCATTCATTTTTTATATAAAAACAAAAATGATGTTAAAATTTCAAGTTTTTCTTTTATCTCTATCATATCTGATGTTCTTACTTTTTACTTTTAACTACTATCTTGTAAAGTGCCAAGAAATTTTGTATTTTATAATTTTTTTTAAATATCTTGTTATGTGTCAAATTTTCACGATTTTTTTATAAGGAATAATTAGTAAAAGGTTTAGAATTTTAAATATTTAAAAATTTTGGCAGTATAATATCTTATCTTGAGTCTGTCATAAATTCTAATTGCTTCCTGCAGAAACACACCTAATGGCAGCTGAATTGTGATTCTATTACTAAAATACCAAATGATAATTATAAACTATGTGGACCCTCCAGAAGGAATGCCAAGTTGAAGTTGGGTGCAAGAAATAAAAGGAGTTTAATGTCCCACTTTTTGCACCTATTTGACCAACAAAAAGCCATGCAGTGTGCAATGAGAAAGTTGCATTAACCTACTCATATTTTCGATATCGAAGGTTCTTTAACATGCACAGCCAGCCAGTAGTACGCCGTGCTTAGGTTCATTGTCCCTTCTTAACAACAAAGCAGCTAGCTTTATTGCCTAACACACTGCGTTTACACTCAGTTTAACCAGTTCACAACCAACTTTAGCCTCGATCATAAAGTCTCACATTATTGACAGCACTCAATGTACAAAACTGCCATTTACTCTACAGCGCAAACCCCCTATTGCCGAACGAGGAAGGTTTCCATTGCTGAACCGTTTTGGTTCCCGAACCATAATTTGCCCAATGGAAACACAAAAGCTAGCTTAAAGGCGTCTTTTTTTTCTCATTGGAAACACAGTTATGATTGGTGGTACAAATGAACATCCTCCATTAAACAAGAATTGATTTTGAAACAGGGCTCAACAACTGAAATTGCCCAGTCTGCCGCTGAACTGTTGACTCTCATGTGAGTCAGACTGTAAGAAGTTAAGTAGACATATCAATGAAATAATATGAAGTGACATGGATTAAAAACTGACTTAGTAAAAAATGTTAATCTTTTCTTAATACATAATTAAAATATCATGTTACAATAGTTATAATATACCTTACACATCTCATTTACATCATTTATCAATATTGACTGTCTACTAGGGGGTTTATCATATAAAAGTCATGATATAAATGTCAGCAGTAACAGGGCCAGTAACATACCATTTAACTACCACAATCAAGAAGAATAACCATGATCACAAAGAGTTTGGAAGAATGAAGAAGATCGATTAACTCATACCACACTACTCAGGGCCGAGTTATTCGACCCGACCATCTCTTACGAATTCTCAAATTAACAAACACACACACCATAGTACAATCCGATTGAACCCATCCAACTACCAACTACTACCACTACCAACAACTACCTAATTTGCGATATCAGCATCTGCTGCAAGCGAAAGTTAACTTGTCATCTACCAACCAGGGGCCATCAGTGGGAGTATGCCCTGGCTTGTACCCCAATTTACACACCCACTTTTTGAAAAAGAACAAAATATGTCTCATGAGTACTGAAAGCATCAATTTGCACATTCCAATTTTCGAAATATTCGTGGTTCCAGTTGTTCCACTTAAAATAACGTTTTATGACATCACACATCACATCAAATACGTTTGTATCGCAGAAGACCTTTGCAGATGAGATTATATTCTTAATGATATTGCAAGAACCAGTTTTTTGAAAATTGGAATGGTTCAAATTGATGCTATAAGTTTCTCTAATAAAGATACAAAAATAAGAAAACCTCTTTACAATCACTTTAACTAATCTACTATAGGAGACTTTAATCAACCAAAATTTGCCTATATCTATCAAAACTAAATGGAAACTCGAGAAAAACCAGACGGGTTCAGACTAACAATAATAGTACTACCACAGTATTTTGACCGTGAGATAGACTAAATATTCGAACCGACAGACAAAGAGTGCAGTGCATGCCAAAAGACATTATAAAATTCTCGATTGAAATTGAAACCTGTTTTATCTGAAGAAATACAGACTTTTCAAAGTACCAATTTAATCAGATCATTGCCAATCTAAACAGTTAAATGTACTTAAAAAAGAAAATGAAGTTATATTTATTTGAAATGACGGTAAATTATAACAATAGCTGTAAGCATCACTCAAACTCTGCCTGCGTCTGCTACAGTCTAATGTTAAAATAAAATAAACTTCTGTTCCAACACTTCACAAAACCAATAAGCTAAAACACAGTTCTTGATATTTTAAGCAGGTGATTTGGTAGATTCAAAATGAACCTGTATTTATAATAGACCCAGGCTGTTGATATTTCACAGTGGTTCCTAACCTGGGGGCCATGGAGTATTTGTCAGGGGACCTTGGGGCATGAAGATGTGTATAATTTTTTCACTAGCCCAATTTTATTTAACTATATTTTGCTGTGTAAGGTCTGTAGTTGCATATAGTCAAATGCATTTGGCCTCCCAATGAGGCACAAAACCACCCCTTAGGCGATATTTCAAATCAAACAGGGGGCCACGGCTTTGGGAGTGAATTTTGTGAAATTACTGTGTGCAATGAGGAAAATTTAGCCATGATAGCAGCATTAGCCTAAAATACCCTTGTTTTCAATTTCTAACCATTGAAGAATCTTAATCATGCACAGCTTTTAGCAAACAGGGCTCCTATCCTAACAACTAGAAGCTTTTTCCATGTCAGCCCCTCCGACCTGAATCACTGAGAGGGGCAAACTGAGTTGAAAAAAGGTATTCTCTGGACTTGGATTTTTCAGTTAGTATGAAGCGTCGAACTCACTGAAATAGGGGCAAGTGCACTTGATTATCCAAGATAAGCACTACAAAGTGGAATAAAGTAAAAGTTTGTTGTCAATTCAGGTAGAGAGATATAAAAGCTCATCCTGATGTAAGACCACAATATAGACCACCATATTTAATTGAAATAATGCAATAGAAACACCAGGGCCATGTGTTTAAGGAGGTAAAATCTAATATAAACTATACACATATGGTTTGTAATTTAACTTTTTCTGCTATTAAAATTGTTACTATAAGAATGTAAGGTATGATACAAGTCATTGGCCCTGGAGGGTTGACTGAAAAGTTTAATCTCTTAATTCATAATGGTAATAAATATTGGCTGTTTAGAAGAGTAAATGAAATGAAATGAAATGAATGGAGTTTTACGTCCTACTTTTCTGCACCTATATGGGTTAATTGAGGACGGGCAAATGCCATGCAGTGTGCAATGAGAGAAATTTTGACAGGACAGTGGCATTAGCCTGCTCTTATTTTCGATTTCCAACTGTTGATGTGCACAGCCAATAGCACATGGGAACTTGGTTTATAGTCCCATCCGAACGACTAGATGCTTTTTCCATGTCAGCCCCTCTGACCTGCATCACTGACAGGGGGAAACTGGGTTGAAAAATCTCAAGGTATCATCTCGACCCATGCCGGGATTGAACCCCGGACCTTCAGGTTAGCGAGCAAGCGTCTAACTCACTGATATACCATGGTTTCCAACATCAAAACCAAAGCATTTTAACCAACCCTCCTATACTCTAGTGTATAACCTAAGGTAAGACAGGTGTTCCTGATAAAAATCTGACTGTCTATTTCTTTATATCAATAATGAAATCATTTTAAACATAACAACTATTTCAAGGCCAGGATTTGTCTGGAAAGAGTCTATATTAAATACCCAGTAATTCATTTGGTGGAAGAAATTTTGTTGTCACTTTTTATTGGTCACTTTGGTATATATTGGCACAGGTCTTGTATTTAAATTTCGTAGGAGAGTTGTGAACAACATTATGGATAAGATTAGCTAAAAAATTCCAGATACACACGTATCAACTTCGGAACTAGACATGCTAGATAACCTCGTACACTATACGGTAGTTGCCATGTTAAATAAATTATAGTTCAACCAATCACAATTATTCTTCAGAATGTATCATCGTCTTTCGCGTAAAAAACAGCCAATGAAAACCAACCTTGAAACAACAATTATCTTTTCCTGTCAAAATACCGGGCAAGATGGCCACCTATCATGATCGAGTCATTATATAGTCTCGAACATAGTCTCGAACAATGACGAATGTTGAGCCGAATGATTCCAGATACTGAGACTAACATTTTTGGTTCGAACTGTTAGAGAACATATCCCTTTAAATAGCAATATAGATGTCGCATCCATTGTCATTTGGCAAGATAACAACTGGTGTATTGAAATATCAATTGAAACTTATTGAAAGTACAGGTAGACATTGTTAACGAAAATTGACAAAATCCAGATGAAAATACTTAAAACCACATTCACAAACAATTCCTGTTTTCTTGCTTTATGTCTGGGAGAGAAAAGAATTGTGGTAAATGCCCAGACATTAAGATATGTAAATTGTATTATGACGAGAACATGTAAACATTTGTCAAACCTTGAATGAAATTTTATTTTTGTCTTTATAAAGTGTGATGCAATTTTGTGGTAAATCTGAGAAAAAATGTTTTTTTTTTTAGATGAGATAGGGAGAATTCAGCTTGATTCAAGGTTTGCGATACAGTACCAAAAATCATTAGATAAAGGCCTTCATTCTCAATGGTGGTGGTGGCGGTGCAGAATTCAAGACCTTGGGCTGGGTATGGCTGGGAACTTATACGGTGGGCGGTTGCCCCAACCCCCTACCTCACCTACCCCCTCCCTGTTCCTACAGGTCTGTGGTTTCATTACCATACATTTCACACACTTGATAATTTGATCTAAAATATACTCTTATTAACAAAGTTTGAGAATCTAAATTTCATGTTCATTTTAAGAGGAAGTATCACTTTAAGATATTACTAAATAATTTTATACAGGTGGCTACAGAATAAAAAAAAAGTGCATTCTGTACAAAGCAAGTGTACACCAAAACCATCTCATAAAGCATGTACAGACTTTGTTTGATCTTGTTAAACACTTATCAACAACTGAAGAGCAGACTGCAACCAATGTTTTTGATCAGAGAATTTGATAATGAATAGCTGAATGCACCTGAGGGAACCTGCTGTTTGCATCTGGGACCCCTGCTGCATGCATCTGGTTTGATAAGAGATATGATTGTATTTATTGAAGCACCTATTGGCCTTGTACATCACAGATAGAGAAAAGTTAAAATAATATTTTTATCTGTAATGGGTGATATTATTTATCAATTAAATGTCAGAAAAATACACACTTCTTCAATTCAGCATTTGTACATCTTGAAAATTAAAGGGAGTTTCCTTCTTTCAGAATAATTATTTTAAAAATTTTATTTTCCTTACTATGCCGAGTAGTTAGTGCCAACTTAATATCTTGATCAGTGTGTCAAGGTTTCCACTTTGACTCAAAATTTCAGTCAAGTTGAGTCAACCCTGCTATAAATGTGTTTATATTATCCATAAAGATCAATGCCATAAGGTTATTCAAGGAAAACCTTAGTCTAGCACAGATTACAGAATTTTTTAGATAATCTGATCGGTAATAGTGTCCAAGCCTTACTGTAAAAATTTGATCCTTCAAATCCATGTGAATCTATAATTATCCTTGTTTGAAATTAAGCATGTCGAATCGAAATTTAAATGAACCTCCATTTGCAGCAAATTCTAAGTTTGGATTATCCAGTCTCATACCTTCACGATGATTTTATATTAGACCTTATCAACAAGACCTACTATTTTTGGCAGCCTAATTTTTAAAGAAAAATTTGTAAAAGAAATTTTTTTTCTAGAAGGTCTTTAAGAAATTTTTTGATTTTCGTAAAGTTTTATTACTTCTGAAGACTGTTTACACTGCATTTCTGAGCTGTGTTCCTTTCTTTAATATAACTCGAGTTGAATGCTTGAATGTATTAATATCAAATAAATGGTGCATAGCCTTTAATATGGCATGGTGAAAAACTGCAGGCATGTTGTGAAGAAAGGGCAGATCAACATTGTATGTTTTTATAAAAGGTTAAAATAAGACCTGTATTTTACAGGTCTTCAGAATATAGTTTTCAATATGGAGTCCAAATAAATACTCTCTTCAGAAAGGTAACAGTTATCAATGGAAAAGGTCACATTTATTTTCATTTCAAATAGATTAGAATAAAAGACAGGTTCGAATCTGGCAGTGAACTTGCTAGAATGAGTTCTAAAAAGACCTGATGAAAAGAACAATCTGGCACCTTAATTAATTTGTAAAAATAGAGTAGTGCCCACAGCTGTAGGAGACGTAAGGGCAGGGGGTCAGATGGTATGTTTTCGAGCAGCATGTTCCCAAAATCTGGCAGCGACCAAAACAATATTCACTAAAATATCACTAAAATTCTGGCAAGTCAGTCTCCAGAAGTATTAGAACGGCAAGAAAATCACACAATCGTTTCAAATATATCTCAAACTCAAGATTTGTCATTGTATATCTGATGTGTTTTCTATATAAGTCATAATCTCATATTTTTACTACCAAACGCTAGAAAAACAATATATCAGGTGTCTCAAAAAACGTCCCCAAAACGTCTCAGATGTTGATGAACCAATCTCATTGAAAATTCTGACAGATTTACTTTAACATTACCTTGGCAGACCCTGAAAAAAAAATTGTACAAGAACTGTCCCAAAAAAAATTGCATTTCAAAAAATTCAATATCAGAGCAAATAACATATTTCAACCTGTTTACATTATGCTTTTTACCACATCGACCACCAATATCAACTATTTTCCATCCTGAGATGCTCTCAAGGACTAAGGTATGATTGGTTTAACAAATGATGAGCCACAAAAAAAATATAGGACTAAATCAAGGAGATTTTCTTGCCTTATTATTTGTATGTCACCCTTCATAAATTGATCATTTTAAAAATATCCTGGTGAACTCAATCAAAGTTCAAAACATTTGTCTAAAATAACACATAACAAATCCTTCCGATCATAAACTCTTATGTTGTATCCATGTTTTTCTACAATTTACAACATGTTTCTTTCAATGATATTAAAGTTCACTCTTGTTTTTCAAAATGATGAATCTTTTAACTCAATTAATCATAATTAATAATGTAGCTAATTAGTGACAACACTGTTGTCAGTGACATGACACTTTGATTGACAGGTGGATGTCACTCATCACAAATCAATTCATTATTCTATCAAAAATATTCAAATTTTATAGATTGAAAAACACTCAATTTTTTTCTCATGTTTTTTTTATTCAAATTTTTTTAAATTTTGATTGACTATGATTGATGAGATAAAATCATGAAGTTTTTGTCAATTTTTTTAAATAATTAACCTATAAAATGGAAAAAAATATTTTTTTATTCTCCATGTAGACCTAAACTCTTTGAACATATTCCTGCACCATAATTTCTTCAGAAAAATTTTTTTTTTGTTTCCTTCAGTTATTCAAATTGAGATTTGTCTTTATGTGTCTGGGAAGTAAACTGAAGTTTTAATTAAAATGCATTTGAGAAAACATTTCTTGAAAATGGTTCCATTGTTTCTACATATTCAATTTTTAAACAATTTCCAATTTAAAGGGGAATGTTCAGCATTTTCGAGGCGTTTTGAGCCATGTGTATGCAAATAGCCTTCAAAAAGTATTAGAACAGCACAATCACATCATACCTTCAATTATATCCATACTTAAACATTTATCCTACATTTTCTGTATATGTGTTTTCTGTATAATGCATAGTCTTACTGAAGTACGAGTCGTATTTATGACTTTCAAACGCTGATAATTATGGAAACATGGGGTTTTGAAGGCTTAAAGTTCGAAGGAGAGGTGTGAACAATATTACAGTTTAGATAACTAAAAAATTCCAGATTTTATTGGTTAAACGGATGGTGAACATATACCTTTAATTATGAATTTAAAATCTAATCCTTCAAAATAAATACACCTGGATAAGAACATTCAAAAAAACTTTTTATTACAAATTTGATAAACATTTTCATATTTCCAATAAAAAACTTTCCAATTCATTTTTGAAATTCAAAAACTTAATTTTATTACTTTCAAAATATGTATTTTTTAAAATATTCTTAAAAAAACGTTTTTTTCTTTGATTCCAAAAATGAATAAAAAAAACACTTAATTGCATTTGACATGCACAGTGAATTCGGCAATTTCAAACTCAATTTTTTTTTTATTAAACCTTCTTAATAGTCACCTTTGAAACTTTTATTTTTGTAAAGATATATATATTATATTTTGTATATAAAAGTAATATATTGACACCTGTTTGATATATACAGGTAACTTATTCAATAAGATTAAATTATTACACTGAATTTAATCACTTAAAACATTAATAAACTACTCTATTCATAACCTAACTCAATATTCATACAGGTGTCAATTGAAACAGGGATGCTTCAGTACAGTTTGGTACAGGTGTCAATTGAAACAGGGATGCTTCAGTACAATTTGGTACAGTATCATAAGAAACCGGGATGCTTCAGTACAGTTTGGTACAGTGTCAATTAAAACAGGGATGTTTCAGTACAGTTTGGTACAGTGTCAATTGAAACAGGGATGCTTCAGTACAGTTTGGTACAGTGTCAATTGAAACAGGGATGCTTCAGTACAGTTTGGTACAGTATCATAGTTAAAGGGTAAACATGCTTTACGTAAGAAATGAATTTTACAGTACATTAAAGCGATACCACCTCTTAGAATGAACAAAAAAATTAACTTCTCAAAATTGGTCAATAAGAGTATATATACATCAACACTCAACAGTGTCCAAAGTATACAAACAGAATCCAATAAACCCAAAAAACTATGTAATTTTCCATACAATTACAGGTTATTATTGAAAAATGCTTCAAATTTGAGTAAGCGTTTTTTCAATTATTGTATATAAACATAGTTTTTTGTATTTATCAGATTATATAGTTAATCTGTTGTATAGTTATGCCACCAAGTCCCCTGATGAATATATACTCCAATTGACAAAGTTTGAAAATTTAGATTTTTTGTTCATTCTAAGAAGTAGTATTCCTTTAAGCATTCAACTAACCAAATTGGATTTCCAGCTCAAAAGGTGCCATACATGGTATGCTTACTCTTCTAGACACCTGATACCACTTTTCATCTTAGCAATCATGCTTGAAGTGAAATAATCTTTATTTCATCACCAATACACAACTGTGTTATAACAGCTCTTACAAGCATCGTCAAAACTAATTTGACAAAACTTCCCACTTTAAAGCATTTTCATAAAAAATTTCTGATCATGGATGGGTTTAATTCCAGCATTGCAATTCTTGATGCCACCATTCTGTTACGATAAAGCTAACAATGTGGATCATGCTGACCAAGAATGTTATAAATCAGCTTGAAAGAAGACATGGAATTTGATTTGGCATTTCATTTCAAGAACGTATTCAATATTCAGATTAAAACTGCACAACTCAAAAAAAAAATTAGATATTTCAAATCATTTGAACTGAATATTCAGATAAGAATTCTGACAACTTGAGAAAGCCATAAATAAAATCAACAAAAATGTAATTTGGTATTATTTCATGATTTGAAAATCTTGAACGTAAATAGATTTCTGATATTTGAATAGAATATTCTGATAAGAATTCCAATAACCTGAGAAAGCCATAAAAAAAAATTGGCATTAATTTATTGAAGGCAAGAATTTCAAAACAAAGAAGTTTTTGAGATAGTAAACATTTGAGTATAATATTCATAAAAGAATAATGACAACTCAAGAAAACCCCCCAAACGCAGCAATTTCAAAACAGAGAAGTTTTTGATATTAAAGATAATAATAATAATAATAATAATAATAAACTCTTTATTTTACATGGGTCAGAATTAGGCCCAATACCACGAGTGATAACGGTCCTGTCTCACACCCAGCCCATGGGGACAAACATAGATACAATATACAACATATAGACAAAAAAAAAAAAAATTATTGTACAGTGTTTGATGATTCAGAGATCAAGTACATGACCACAGGCTACTGGATATTTTTTTAAGATATACAATATAGTAATATACACAAGTACATAAGGGGGATGTTCAGCATTTTCAAGGTCGATTTGAGCCTTGAATATATGTTAATAGCCTCCAGAAGTACTAGAAATGCAAGAAAATCACATAATCCCTTTGAACAATTATATCCCTACCTAAACATTTTTCTTTCATTTTCTGTATTTGTGTTTTCTATATAAAGCATAGTCTTACTAAACAATGAGTCGTATTTTAAACTTTCCAATGCTCATAATTATGCCTACACAGGGAATTGAAGGCTTAAATTTCAAGGGAGAGTTTGGAACATTATTATGGATTAGAATAGCTAAAACATTCCAGGTTCTGAGACAAAATTGTTTTGGTTCAAACAGTTAGTGAACATATCCCTTTAACATTCATTTCAACATATTCAGATAAAAAACAGTAGAGAAGAGAAACTAATGAAACTACGTAATTCAATAAGATTCTATTAAATTCTGGAGAATTTTCAAAATCTTCTAGTAATAAATACTTCCAACATGTTTTTAATAATTAACTCAACTATATACAAGATTCAATAAATTACACTTACCAGAACAGAAAAGACTTTTTTTATTAAAGTGATTGTAAAGAGGTTTTCTAAACTTTGTATGTGTATCGAGGACACTGATAGCATCAATTTGCGTCATTCCAATTTCCATTCCAACAATAGGCATACAATGGTAAGAAAACAAACCCATTTCAATAACTTTAAAATAAAGACCAAAAATGTTGTCACTGAGCAACCGTAGTCAGACATGACTGGCAAATACAGTCAAATAAGTGATTTTTTGTTTACCTCTTATCTATTTGAAAGTGTTTATCTAGTAAGCTCCCCAAATCTGACTCTAAACTAAATCAGACACCAGACAATTCATATCTCTAGACAGACATGACTGGCTAATACAGCTGAACAAATTTACTGCAACTACTGTCATTTCATAAGAAATCATAAAATTCATATTAAAATGAAATGGTGGTATATTCATTAAGCTATAAACCATTTAACACTTTAGTCTGCTAGACTAGCACATTTCTACACTCAACCACCTGTATTCAGAGTTAGAACTAGTTGACACTACTGATATATACAGATTAATACAGTGCTTTAAGCAGGTAAGTGTCAGTAGCAATTCATTTCATGCTGATTCTTCTGGAGCACTAATGTCACTCCAGATTTCAGCCTCTTAACATCAGAATACTCTGACTTGTAGAGCACCTGAATACTCTTATAGAGGAGCTGATTATCGTAGAGAACACCTGATTATCTCAGAGCACCTGATAACTCTTATAGAGCATCTGATGACTCTTATAGAGGACCTGATAACTTTTATAGAGGACCAGATTATATTAAGCACCTGATAACTCTTATAGAGCACCTGATAACTCTTATAGAGCATCTTATTATCTTAGAGCACCTGATAACTCTTATACAACACCTGATAACTCTTATATAGCACCTGATAACTCTTATATAGCACCTGATAACTCTTATAGAGCATCTTATTATCTTAGAGCACCTGATAACTCTTATACAGCACCTGATAACTCTTATATAGCACCTGATTATCTTATACAGCACCTGATAACTCTTATATAGCACCTGATATCTCTTATAGAACACATGATAATTGTAGAGTGTACCTGATTATCTTAGAGAGCACCTGATAACTCTGATAGAGGGCCTGATAACTCTTATTATCTTAGAGAGCATCAGATCTGATAACTCTTATATAGCACCTTATTATCCTAGAGCACCTGATAACTCTTATACAGCACCTGATAACTCTTATATAGCACCTGAATAATGTTATAGAGCACCTGATTATCTTAGAGCACCTGATTATCTTAGAGAGCACCTGATAACTCTTATAGAGTACCGGTACTTGATCTGCAATTTCATGATTACTCTTACAGTGCACCTGGTTACACTTTAAAAAAAACACCTGGTATCTCTTATACACCACCGGATGCCACTCTGTTTAGGTGTTCTTCAACAAAACAACCTGTTGCACATATTTCTAATTAGAATTGAGTTTCTCAGAAAATATAAGGTTTTTTCCTTCAATAAAACACAATCAAATTTCAATCAATCCAGATGCTAGTAGCATAAGAGTGTGTGATTACCGTTTTCAGATTGATTTTTTGAATAGATCAACTTTTTTGTATTTGATTATGTTCAGAACATTTATAAGACTTATATTGTAACATCTTATCAATAGTTTCAACACAAACAGAAAGTATATTTTCAAAATATGCCATGATTAACTCTGAGAAGCACTTGAAAGTGTGTGTACTTTTAGTTAGTTCATTAACCAAGGTTTAATTATATACAAATATGCTAAATTGTATACTATCAAAAATTCAATTAAAACACTAAGATATATTTATATATATTTGATATATCATAAATTCATACATAAGAATTAGTCAAAATTCCATACATTGGACTATTGACCGCAGGCATCCATGGAGTGTGCAGTCAGGGAAACTCTGCCATCAGTGGCAACTGCTTCTTACTTTTCATGTAAGTTGGTTGATATATAAGATACTTAATGTATCAATATACAAGAACAAAAATTTCCTAAAATACCAAACTCCAAAAAATAATTCATACTGTTTCTTGGATTTTTTTTCATCATTAAATTCTAAAAATTCATTTAAAAAAAATCAATAATCAAAATTATAAAATTGTCAATACCTTAAAATATATCCAATGCATTCCAAATGCTTCTCCCTACACACTGTGTGACTATACATGTAGATTCTGACCATACCTGGTCTGGTAGGGCAGTTTTATATCCTCATAATAGCTTGACAGGTACACAGTGACTGACCACAACAATCTACTTTAACTACAGTCTTTACATGTATACTACATAGAGTACACTTTAACTTCATTCATACATACTCTTTACTCACAGTCTGGATGATACAGACTTCACTTACTAATATACCAGTCTCTTTTATACACTTGATTATATTGATAGTCTGGTTATTAGAGACTTTGTCTTACAAAGGTATCAGTACCTTTTAATTTAAGCGGAACTCGAATGCCACGATTGAGACACATGTATGAGGAAGGGGAATTCCCTAAACACGAGTTAATTAGGTTAGTAAATTGATAAATGCTCAAGGAAACTAACTCATGTCTACCTAATTTAAAATGAGTAATAAGATTTGATGTCAAAACATTCAAAAAATTTAACATTCAAACAATGCTCATATTCATCAATATTAAACCAAAAAATGTCATATGTTTCAGGCATATCCACAATATATGGGAAAACAAAAGAATTGTCTATATATCTCTTTGTTCTTTGATTTCATTCTTGTATTAACAAATTTAAAGTTTTAAAGTTAAGTACATTTTACTAACCAGGAAATTGGTTTTATTCTATTGAAATAGCTTTTTTAACCGATAAATTCTTAAGGGGCACATCTGACATCTTCAGAAACAGGAATTTTTATCTTAACAGTTATAATGTTCACAGCTCGCTGTCCCTAAACCCCTAAATCCATCTGTATCCATAATTATTCAAGTTTAAAATTTGAAATTTTACTTATATTTAGAGATGATATGCCTTAAATTTAAAATTTATTTAGAAAAATAAAGTACAATTTCTGGTTATTTAGGTATATTTGAAGGGATTGTACCATATATTTCCGAATATAATGCGCTCCCATGTAAAGTGAGCACACCTAATTGACAAAAAAATTGAAGTTGGCATAACACAGTTACCAAAATATTTAGTGATAAAAAATCAAATTTCACGTATCTACCTTACTTTGACTAATATGGATTTTTTAAAAATACAGGCTTAATTTGTACTTCTGAAGACTGTTTATACAAATTCAAGACCTAAACCGATCCATAAAAATGCTGGATATTCCCCTTTAAAAAGACAGTTATGAACCAAAGATCGGTATTAAGGTATATAATATATTTTGCAGTATTTTGGTGTGGTATAGAAGCTAGAGATATAACTAGGAACGTATCAGATAAATCATAAACTACACCTATAGATAAGATGAGAAAAATACCTGACTTACAACTGATCTTTTTTACACCTTTACAACTTTTATCAAAATTACTTCTACATTCAAATTATTTACTTATGTTCTGTGATTCTCTACACGTTATGTGTGAAATAGAAATGAAATGGAATGGAGTTTTACATCCTACTCTTCTGCATCTGTTTGTGCTGATAAAAGACATTATGCAATGACAACGACATGAGCATACTCTTATTAAAGGGATTGTAAAGTGGTTTCTAAACTTTGTATGTGTATTGGGAACACTGATAGCATCAACTTGTGCCAATCTAATTTCCATTCCGACGTCTGTGGTTCTTGCAATTCCACTAAAACCAACATTTTTTTTTACATTAATGACAGTGATCTATCGGAAGCTACTAATGATATCTGTCAGTGATGTCATAAAACGCTATAGTTTTAGTGGAATTACAAGAACCACAGACGTCAGAATGGAAATTGGAATGGTGCAAATTGATGCTATCAGTGTCCCTAATACACATACAAAGTGTAGAAATACGTTCTACAATCCCTTTAAAATTGCTATTTTCACAGACATTGATGGTGGCCTAACAAAAATCTGAACCAGTACAGGTGAAGTAATAAACTATATACCTGTTAAAATTGAGATTATTTTTAAAACCTGATGAAAAATAACATTTGAGTCTTATTACCACTGACCTACCATTTTACCTTGTACAGAAATATGATTCTTTATTTGAGAAAAAATATTTTTATTTCACAAATTACAACCTTAAAATAAATTTAATATTTATTTAACAACTATTTTGACAGTAATGATTTTGAATTGGTATGTCTTAGTCTATAATAGAAAATAAAACATGGTTACTCAGAGAAATCTCATTTAAAACATTTGAATAGGAATTGTTCACTTATTGAGTACAATATATTGCTAAACCTTTTTGGGGGGATTTCGAGTTTTGTTTTGCGATTTTTTGCCTACCCGCAATCCTGATCAAACAAAATGCAAGCCTGTAAGGCCCTTTTTTATGCCCCTTACAAACCAATTTGCCTTTCTTCCATGTGAGCCGCCATGTGTAATGCCAAAAATTATTATTTTGGGAACCTTATGAAAGAGATGGGAAGTCAAATTGACAAAAACATGTAATATCCAAATTAATTTTGCTATAGTAAAAGGACCTAAAATATTTTTAAAAAATCGTATGACAATGAGAGTAATTTTAGACTGAATCATACAAGATAATTAACTTAAGATGTCAACTGTAGGTTTTTAAGTCCAAGTCACTAATGTCAGTACTAAAACATAATCTCAATGTATTTTTTACTACAATTTTACATGACTTATAACATATTTTCATCTTGTATGACACAATTCTCATTAACTAAAATACATTTTCACATTTTATTTTCCTCTACTTCACTTATTTAATTTTAACCAAATCTTAACGAGAAGCTGAACTACACACAAAATTAATCGAATTTCAAATTGTTAATTTAATTTGTTTTTTTTCTTTCTGTGTTTAAAATTAGATAATAATATAAAGTACACAGATATTTCACGCGAGTTAAATTGTAAAGTCTTTATTCAAATTAAATTGTAAAGTCTTTATTCAAATTAAATTCTAAAGTCTTTATTCAAATTAAATTCTAAAGTCTTTATTCAAATTAAAGTCTTTATTATCCAAATTAAATTCTTAAGTCTTTAATATTCAAATTAAATTCTAAAGTCTTTATTCAAATTAAATTCGAAAGTCTTTATTCAAATTAAATTCTAAAGTCTTTATTCAAATTAAATTCTAAAGTCTTTATTCAAATTAAATTCTAAAGTCTTTATTCAAATTAAAGTCTTTATTATCCAAATTTAATTCTTAAGTCTTTAATATTCAAATTAAATTCTAAAGTCTTTATTCAAATTAAATTCTAAAGTCTTTATTATCCAAATTAAATTCTTAAGTCTTTAATATTCAAATTAAATTCTAAAGTCTTTATTCAAATTAAATTCTAAAGTCTTTAATATTCAAATTAAATTCTAAAGTCTTTATTCAAATTAAATTCTAAAGTCTTTATTCAAATTAAATTCTAAAGTCTTTATTCAAATTAAAGTCTTTATTATCCAAATTAAATTCTTTTATCAAAATTCAATTCTAAAGTCTTTATTATCTAAATTAAATTCTTAAGTCTTTATTATCCAAATTAAATTCTAAAGTCTTTTATCAAAATTAAATTCTAAAGTCTTTATTCAAATTAAATTTCAAAGTCTTTATCCAAATTAAATTTTAAAAGTCTTTATCCAAATTAAATTCTAAAGTTTTTAATATTTAAATTCTATCCGCAAATTAAATTCTAAAGTCTTTAATAAATAATTTTTAAACATTTTTTTTCTTTTAAGAAAATGGTGTAAAACAATTTGAAAATTGGACAGCCTTTAACAAAGTACTAAATTGTAACAAAAATATAGATCTCTATTCACAGTTATTAATAAATTAATTAAAAATTTGTTTAAAATTATTTGAGTATTAGAGACACTAAAAGCATTGATTTCTAATTTTCATCTGTGGGTCCAGCAATTCCAATTGCTAAAGGTAAGATATTAATGTTGATTTTATATAATAAGCAGTTTTTGCAATAAAATGTATTATAAAAAACATAGTTTTTACAGATTTGCAAAAACCATGAATATCTTACTAAAAACTGCAATGGTACAAATTTACATTTTTTTTTTTAAATCTCTGTAGAAACCCTTTAAGTTAGCAACCTATTTTTTATCAGTCAATCTGGGATTGTCCCTTTAATTTGAAATTGAGGGTTCAAATTGATCAAAAGAATCAACCATTTATAAACTAATCTTCAAATTTAAACAGTTAACCTTATAGATTGATATCAGTGAATTGAAAACTGTAATTAAAGGGCAGGAAATAGGGTAGGGCTATATCATTTTCATATCTATAATTATCAGACTTAACTAATATATTCGTAATAACTAGTGCCATGTCCAAATTAAACCATTTTAAATTAACATTTAGATAATTTAAATCATGTTTTTTTATCATGAATTATCTTATGAGGATTGGTGAACTTCGTAACCTTTGTACATACAGACTTCCGAGATCAGTATGATTTAAAGCAATACTACCACTTAGCATGATCCAAAATCAATATTCTCAAACTTGGTTTATAAGAGTATAAATTTATCGATAGATACCTGATGTCATAACTATAACATATTGCCTGCATCATCTCATAAATGCAAAAACAAGTGGTTGCCTAGCAATATACGCCCACTTACAATACATAAATTGTCAATATATCAAGGAATGTTACTATCTTAATATTTGTTGGATGGTGTTCAGATTTGAATTCATCCAATATCTTGTTAATATAAAGCATCTAATTTCATAACTAATAAAACTCCGTAAATATTTGTTGAATCGATCCAGAATTCAAACTTGTCCCAGATTTTATGGATATTATCCTACACACAAAAGTTTATTAAATTCCTACCACAACTGTGGTCTCTATCATGTTCACGAGTCATTTTTAACATATTTTAGGTGTAAAACTCCGTAAATATTTGTTAAATCGATCCGGAATTCGAACTTGTCCAAGATCTTATGGATATAATCCTACACACAAAATTTTATTCAAATCAAACCAAAACTGTGGTCTCTATTGCGTTCACAAGCTATTTTTAACACATTTTGGGTGTTAAACTCCATGAATTTTTGTCGAATTGAACCCAAATTCAAACTTGTTCGAGATCTTATGAATATAATCCTACATACAACATTTTATTCAAATCCAACCAAAACTGTGGTCTCTATCGCGTTCACAAGCCATTTTTAACATATTTTGGGTGTAAAACTCCATGAATTTTTGTCGAATCGAACCCAAATTCGAACTTGTCCGAGATCTTATGAATATAATCCTACATACAAAATTTTATTCAAATCCAACCAAAACTGTGGACTCTATCGCGTTCACAAGCCATTTTAAACGTATTTTGGGTGTAAAACTCCGTGAATTTTAGTCGAATCGAACCCAAATTCGAACTTGTCCGAGATCTTATGAATATAATCCTACATACAAAATTTTATTCAAATCCAACCAAAACTGTGGTCTCTATTGCGTTCACAAGCCAATTGTGGACAGACGGACCGACGGACCGACGGACGGACCGACGGACGGACCGACGGACGGACGGACGGACGGACAGGGGCGACGGCAATATACGACCACATTTCAATGTGGGCGTATAAAAACTATGTTATATGTAATAATTGAAAAATGCTTACAGAAATTTTAAGCTTTTTTCAACAATAACCTGCAATTTTATGAATACTGACTTAGTTTTATAAGTTTATTGGATTCTGTTTGTATACTTTTAACATCATTGATGAATATATACTTTTTTGCCACATTTGAGAACTTAATTTTTTAAAAGAGGTGGTATTGCCTTAAAGAAAGAGATAGGGAGCTAAGAATGTTTTCATTTAGTTTTATGGCACAGTGGGTTAAAACTTTGGTTTTTTACAATTATGACGTAATATGCTTGGACAATCTTGATTGGCATGTGAATGTCTAATCATTAGACTCTAATGACCTTGAATAAGTCATCTTCATTCACAAATCCATTCGACCCAACTGTAATTGAATAAGGATAATCTGATAAAGATTAATTCCAAGAGATTTTTCCTAGGATTGGTAGAAAGAATCCCCTTGGGAACCTAAGTTGTCATCCTTGTAAAATATCTCAATGAATTTATTTTGTATTTTAATTCATTTGAAAATCTCCCACCTCTCCCCCTCAGACCGAAATCGGTTCATAATGACAATCATTTAACTTAATGTAAAATATGTAGCAGGTCATGTTTTTAAATCTGACTCATGTAAAATGAACTTGTTACGATGGATGAACTTTTTAACTCAGTAATTCCAGGTTATGTCCTGATGTTTTTGTTGTTTGATTGTCAATCTAATGTTGATGTGATTTTACTTATTGTTCTCCCATCAATCTTATAGAGTCAGTAAAAATATCAAATGAACCAATTATTGATGTTCAGCTGTCATTAAATCATTCATTAATTTTGTCGTTTTTGTGAGAAAACATCAAATAAGAAGATTTTTGGTCATTATTGACATGCTCGTCAGCGATTTAGATTCTTTAGATAATCTCATTACACATTTTGCATTAATGATGTCATACAAAGCTTACTTTAAAGAGATTGTAAAGAGGTTTTCTAAACTTTGTATGTGTATCTGGGACACTGATAGCATCAATTTGCGCCATTCCAATTTCCATTCCAACGTCTGTGGTTCTTGCAATTCCACTAAAGCTAACGCGTTTTATGACGTCACTAATAGTGATCTACCGGAAGCTACTATTGATATCTATGCAGATCACTGTCGGTGACATCATAAAACGAGCTAGTTTTAGTGGAATTGATGCTATTAGTGTCCCCGATACACATACAAAAATTATAAAAAAAACTCTTTATACAATCACTTTAATTGCATCCTGGAAATGACATCAGTCTAAACTTTCATCAAACATTTTGGTTGAATTGATTAGAGGTCATATTGAATTTCATTTCTGAAAATTCAATTTTATTCAATTCAATTTGATCCAGTTGACCTTATGGGGTCAGAGGTAATTGAGGTCAAAGGTGAGATGTCATGTTAACTGTGACAGTAACTAGTGTAAAGGGAGTAAGAACAATAGATTGTTATCATTACACCTGTTGAATTCCCTCCCCTTGTCTTTTTAATAAGTTACAATACAATACATATCAGATTCTATTAAAAATTTGATTGACATGTCAGTGGGAGGGGCTACAAACTTGAAATTTATGGAAGGTTTTATGTGAACTAAAACTTCATTTTGTCAATCAAAAAGTCACAAAGTTGCAAGCTCATGATTTTCAAAGCTTGAAACAATCTGTCCAACCCAACTGCTAAAAATGTCAAAGGTTGCCTATTAACCATATCATCCATTTGTACCATTCCAATTTTCAATCTGCCATTTGTGGATAAAGTTATTTCACTAAAATAAAGTGTTTCATCTAAAATCGATAAATATGCTTGGGTCAAATCCCTCCTACACATAAACAATTTAGAAAACCTCTTAACAATCCCTTTAAGTGAACAAATATTTTCGGAAAGCAAGGGTTAGATAGTTAGACCTCTGCTTAAAAAAAAGATAGTGGACCACAGCCATATACGCCCAACAAAAAAGTCTTAAATTTAATCAGGAGTAAACTAAACTTTCTCAAACCTTTCCATTTAGGTCCAATAACATCCATTTTAAGTTTCATCAAAATCGGTTGAAAACTAAGAGAGTAATAGCATATTCAAGATTTTGGGGCAAGGGCAATAACTCTTGATCTTCATTTTCTGGTTCCATCAAAAACTCTAGTTTTTAGAGCGTTTACGAGCAAATGTTGACTGACGGACGGACGGACAGACGGACATGGTGCCAACAATATACATCCTCATAGAGAGATGAGGGCGTATAAAAATACAGGAATCTACTGACTTCTTCACACATAATAAAACTCGAGTGTTAATTTAAAACAATTAAATGTATTTAAGAAGTTAATAGATGTGTATAAGAAGTGAAAGATGGTATGATAAGACTGATATTTTAAATTAACCAGAATGAAAGGTTTGAAAACACCTGTGTTTATTACCTCTTATCTTTCCCTCACAAACCTTCAAGCTACCCTGTACATATCTTATCATAATTACACTACCAATTTGTATTATGGAGGCCAGCTGAGGCCTGTTGTCAAAAATATCACAATTTTAAGATAAACGTAAAAACCATAGAACTATGATTGGTTTATTATAATGCACATATATATTATTGACCAATCAGAAACAGCAGAAATCTAATTTTTTTTAAATTATGAAGAAATCTGATTGGCTGATGTTATTGCACTTAAATTATTGACCAATCAGATTCCTTGGAATATCATGACTTTCAGATATAACTACTGTTATTACAGTGATATTATTGACCAATCCAGTTGTCAAAAACATCGAAAAAAATCAGCTGATTAAGTGATATTAATGACAAATAAAATTTCTAACCACTAAAGGGATTGTAAAGAGGTTTTCTAAACTTTGTATGTGTACCGGGAACACTGATAGCATCAATTTGCGCCATTCCAATTCCCATTTCGACATCTGTGGTTCCTACACTTCCACTAAAACTAACACGTTTTATGACATCACTACCAGTAATCTGCATAGATATCAACAGTAGCTTCCCCGATACACATACAAAGTTGAAAAAACCTCTTTACAATCCCATTAATGAGATATGAGAATAGCATGTAAAATAGAGTCATATAAAATTAGTAACTGAAAAAATACTCACCAAATTGGATTGACAAATACAGTTTTGTATTGATTGTATAGCAGAACAGTGAACACCATAGCTACAATATGACAAATATATCATGACATCATTCTTTAACCTAGAAAGAATATAGATGTTTAAATTGTCTGAATTAAAAAAAACAATATTGAAATGCTTATATGAGTTAAAGGGATTGTAAATTGGTTTTCTAAACTTTGTTTGTGTATCGCGGACACTGACACTGACGTCATGAAACGCGTTAGTTTTAGTGGAATTGCAAGAACCACAGACGTTGGAATGGAAATTGGAATAAACAAAGTTAAGAAAACACTTTACAATCCCTTGAAGTCATTCTTTCATTAATAAAAGCCCTTGGTTACTGCATGAAGGATTCTCAACTGCATCATTTGATTAGAGCTCAATTCCATGAGACTTTTTCAGCATTGAAGTTTGACGTCTGCTTCTTTTGCAATTCAACAAAACAAAGACTGGAAGTTGAGAATTATTAGAAATAAAGTCAATTTCACAACATTGCTTATACAATTGTATTATGTGCAATAATTGAGGAAAAAAATAAATTTGATAAATTGAAAACATACCCAAGAATTTGCTTTTTTGGAAACCACACTGCAGTATAACCAGTACATGAGTTAATTCCCTTAAAGCTAATCATGAGGGTGGTCTTGTAGCTAACAATGGCGGAAACATATACCTTGCATCAAATTATGACACATGCTTCTGGCAAGTCCTTCATAACAAATGTCAAAGATCATATAAATATTTCCATTAATTAATCATTAGAACTGCCATGATTCTTTTTCAGCCAGTTTATCATCTCAATGGGATTGCATGGACAATTTTCATTGTTGAGCACTAGTACTCTGCAGAGTTGACATTAAATCTGGATTTATATCTAGGGGAATATCCATGGACTAATCAAAATAAAATCATGACTTAAAGGGATTGTAAAGCGTATTTCTAAACTTTGTATGTGTATCGGGGACACTGATAGCATCAATTTGCTCCATTCCAATTTCCATTCCGACATCTGTGGTACTTGCAATTCCACTAAAACTAACGCGTTTTATGATGTCACTGACAGTGATCTGCATATATATCAATAGTGGGTAGAACAATGTCAGTGACGTCATAAAACATACAAAGTTTAGAAATACGCTTGTTGTTGTTAATGTACTCAGACTCAGAAAAATCCTCAACGTGTGTCAGAGGATAACGTAGAACATGTCCAAACAATAATAATCGGTATTTCAAGAAATGTCTAGTTACCAAAATTGTTCATGGACGGGAAAGGGTTTTCTTTGTGTTAGAATTTCAAAATATTCAGATAACGACGATCCATATGACTTATTTCAAAGTAGATGTTCAACCAAATCAATGTACAAATAAAAATCCTCAGAACCTAAATCACTTTTTCATCCAATCAGCATTAGCAAACTCTTCTATATAGTTGCTCACTTATTCATGACGAGCACAAATCTATTTTTAGAACCTAATCCAATTATTCATCCTTTCAGATGTGACTAAGATTTGACTGATTATTAGGTAAGGTTCTCAGTTTGTTAGATCAGTGATTTAAGACCCGGGGCCTTATTCTCGAAAACTTAACTAACAATGATTTTAGTGTTCCAGTCATCTGATTGGTCAATCACTAAAATTGATTTTAAATATAGATTTATTATCCAATCAGATTGCTATATTTCTTGAAATCTGGATTTTTATTTAAGTTAAATTTTCTAGAATAAGGCCCCCAGGGTTCTTTTTTTTTTTATGTCCACCCACTTCGTTAAATTTTAATTTTGAGTGTGAGACAAACTTGTTCTGAGAATATAACATGTTTTAATAATGAAATATTTAATATCAAAATAAAGCAATGATATTTCAATATCTATTGAAATATTTTATAATTTATACAAATCAACAACCTTGTGATATAAACTTAACAAAAATTTAATAATAAATATTTAGCAAAATAAATAACCCTTAAAATTTCTAATATATCATCATTTTCTTTTAAATTTCTTGCCTCCTTTTGCCTTTGGTGCACAGGTTTATCAATTTTTGAAAACATTATAAAAACATTATTTGCTTTTCGATCAATTTTAAAGGAATAATACCACCTAGAAGGAACATGTTCTCAATCATCTGCTGACTTACCTGGTGTCATATGGAATCATTGATAGACCAATTCATGGAACGTTATTTATTAATACATTTTAAGCATTTTTCAATAATTATTGATTTTGTTATATCATATATGACACCAGGTAAGTCTATTGATAAGTATTTTACTCTTAATGGGCATACCTAAAATTTTTAGTTTTATTTTCATTTTAAGAGGTAGTATTTCTTTAATGGAAGGATTAACCCTTGATGTTTTATAATTTATAAAATTGAATTTTAAAATTTTTCTGATCTTGAATTTTTACACCATAAAGTTTAATTTAGTGCTTTGCAACTTTTATATGGAAATACTCTCACTTTAAATTTCCACTACGTTATTAGCATAAAGGTTAACAAACATATTGAGGCAGTGTTAAGATGCAACAAGCTCTTCCAAATATTCTAGTTGGAAATTTCTCTTCTGCATTTAGACTGTCAGTTTTGAAGTCATATTCTTCCAGTAAATCAGAATAATAATGTTCACCATTGATCCCACCCACTATGTAGATCCTGTCATCCAGTACACAAGCACCTGCTTCTCTAATGTTTAAAGTCCTTCCACATAATGTCCATTGATCAGTTTCTGGATGATAAATCTCTATGGCAATAATTGGAACTGGAAAACCATAGCTATCTTCAATATTACCTCCAAATACATAAAGATGATCTTGAACGCATGCCATGACGTGCGTACACCGTGCATTCAGTAATGGGGCTTTAACTTCCCAAGAATCTGTTGTGGGAGTGTAACACATCACGTCTTTACAACAACCTGAAAATCGCTGACCCCCAGAAATAAATATCAGACCATTACAAACGGCTCCAGCATGGCCATACACAGAATGATTAATAGAGGCTCTCATATCCCAGTCATTTGTTACTATATTATATCTTTCAACTGTACACATTACCATATTCTCATCCTGACCAGCTATAGAATATAAATAACCATCTAAAGCAACCATCACAAAATCCTTACGAGACTCATTCATAGGTGCCGTTTCATACCAAGAATCAAATCGAGGATCGTATCTGAAGCATCTTGCCGTGGCTATTTCATTATTTTCATTATTGTCATACTTGCCTCCACACACATACATAAAATTGTCAACAACAACCACAGCAGGATTATAAAGAGGGACAGGGGACTCTTTCAAATAGCCAAGTTTTTTTGTTTTAAAAGTATAAGTTTCGACACTGTGACCATGACACATTATGAGACTTCTCCTTTCTGAACGGACTTGAGTTCGAATATTTTGAAGCAAAGGTTGCTTGCATACAACGATATGATAGTCTTTGGCTTCTGTGATCAGATCCACACATTCTTGAGTTGTCTTCATTAATTCTTCCCTACTGACCTTCTCCACAAGCTCTTCACCAGAGAGCAGGGGGATTCTGATATTTTTCATCAGCAGGGAGATGTTGTCACGCCTTGACAATAAATCATACTTTATCCATGACAATACTAATTCAAATAGTTTATATTCTGACTCCACACAAAGGTTATTTTCAGCCAACATGGACGCCAATTGAATGGGCGTTAACTTAAAATATTGTTCAGAGGCAGCGACTGTTTCGAAATTTTCTAACATGTACTGTCTAGCCCTTATATAAGTTGCAGATAGATTATACAGTTCAGCTAAATTCAACACATCAACACAATTTTCAAATGTGATGGCAATCTCAATAAATTTTGAGCACAACTCTACAGCGTCTGCCACTTGTAAATGTGTCGCAGCAGATAAAACATCTTCCACATTTTCTAAGGTTAATTCTAATTTTCCAGTGTAAGCAAAATCAACAACAAAACTGAGTCCACTGGCAGTCACCCCCTTTAATTCCACACAAGCTTCCCGACTCTCTTTCATATCACTGGTGAGCATCACACGAAAATAATCACTACAAGCCGCCATGACAGCTCGGTGAACTTTAATTGTTTGACCTTCAGCAATGACTGAATAATCACAGAGAGTTTCAGCCATACGTAAACTACGTAGTCCTTGTAACAATTTACAACAGTGATTTTTAGAAGTCAATGTTGGATTTTTAGGATTTGTGTTGTCAATATGATAGTTTGAAACACATGGTGCACCAACATCACGTTTGGTCTTTTCTTGACAAGTTCTTACCACTGAACTGGATGAAATATCATCTCCACTGCCTGGACTGCTTTCATTGTCACTGGCTTGAAATCTTATTCTTCTTGATAGTGACATCCTTCACCTTCTACACACACTAACACAGAATTAGAATCTGAAATATATGAAATGGAGATAAAATTTTATATTACAAATTGAGCATGTCACATTAAATACCGTACTGGCCTGTCATTCCTGGCAATGGTTTGGGAATAGAAATAAGTTTTATTATCATAACTCTAACTGAAAGCTAAAACTAAAAGACCTCCATCACTATCAGTCATCACAACATTCTTCCTAACTTAAAACAAAAATCAGTCCCCTCCAAACCAATAATTAATAACAATATTGAAACAACATTTATTCAATCAGATTCCAATCCTGTCTGTGACTGCCTTTGAGAAACAGTTTCATAATAATAATTGGTCAAATTGTACACTGTTAATTACTATAAGTATCAAATTTCATAAAATTTGGAAAATCTTACTCAAAACCAAATCAGCACCACAGTAGACAGTAGAATTATGCCTGTACACACACTGTGAATCACCTCCCTTTGGCTTTGCTCACAACTTGTGAACTTGAACTTGAACTATAGTTATAGTATAAATGACTGTCACTATAAAATGAACAATTGCTCATTCTCTTGACTCTTACAGCGATTGTAAGAAAGTGATTGAAATTCGAATCATGGTATGATACATACAAAGGTCCTTATACATTTTAAGCATTTTTCAATAATTATTGATTTTGTTATATCATATATGACACCAGGTAAGTCTATTGATAAGTATTTTACTCTTAATGGGCATACTTAAAATTTTTAGTTTTATTTTCATTTTAAGAGGTAGTATTTCTTTAATGGAAGGATTAACCCTTGATGTTTAAAATTTATAAAATTGAATTTTAAAATTTTTCTGATCTTGATTTTTTACACCATAAAGTTTAATTTAGTGCTTTGCAACTTTTATATGGAAATACTCTCACTTTAAATTGCCACTACGTTATTAGCATAAAAGTTAACAAACATATTGAGGCAGTGTTAAGATGCAACAAGCTCTTCCAAATATTCTAGTTGGAAATTTCTCTTCTGCATTTAGACTGTCAGTTTTGAAGTCATATTCTTCCAGTAAATCAGAATAATAATGTTCACCATTGATCCCACCCACTATGTAGATCCTATCATCCAGTACACAAGCACCTGCTTCTCTTATGTTTAAAGTTCTTCCACATAATGTCCATTGATCAGTTTCTGGATGATAAATCTCTATGGCAATAATAGGAACTGGAAAACCATAGCTATCTTCAATATTACCTCCAAATACATAAAGATGATCTTGAACGCATGCCATGACGTGCGTACACCGTGCATTCAGTAATGGGGCTTTCACTTCCCAAGAATCTGTTGTGGGAGTGTAACACATCACGTCTTTACAACAACCTGAGAATCGCTGACCCCCAGAAATAAATATCAGACCATTACAAACGGCTCCAGCATGTCCATACACAGAATGATTAATAGAGGCTCTCATATCCCAGTCATTTGTTACTATATTATATCTTTCAACTGTACACATTACCATATTCTCATCCTGACCAGCTATAGAATATAAATAACCATCTAAAGCAACCATCACAAAATCCTTACGAGACTCATTCATAGGTGCCGTTTCATACCAAGAATCAAATCGAGGATCGTTTGCACCTCCCTTTGGCTTTGCTCACAACTTGTGAACTTGAACTTGAACTATAGTTATAGTATAAATGACTGTCACTATAAAATGAACAATTGCTCATTCTCTTGACTCTTACAGCGATTGTAAGAAAGTGATTGAAATTCGAATCATGGTATGATACATACAAAGGTCCTTATACAATTTCTGATTATTTTTTTGCTATTATCTTCCAACCTCAAACAAATAAATTTCTGTTATAAACAATAGACTGGTCGATGGATGTCGTTATTGGGGATTAATGAAAATGAAATTTCGGACCTATGACGTTTTCTTGGAAATTTTTTGTTTATTCCGTATCAGTGCTTTGTGAATTGTCTGATTAAATGAAAAAAAAATTCATTTAAAAGAAATCAAGATTTTATTTTTACTTTTATTAGTTGTCGTAAAAATAGAGTTATGTCCCTTTAATCACATTTCAAGAAATTAATGTTTATGAAATTATAGTACATGCTTGCTTTTGTAAAACTATTTGTAAGTATGAAGTTTGATATTTACAATAATCACATTCCCTTGAAGCCTTTCAATCATTAAATGAGCATGCTTTCAAGTTCTGTATTTTATTAAAGATGAAAGCCCTGAGCTTTATCTTTCTTAGTAGTTTGGATGAAAATGGTAACTTGGCTACATCAATTTCTGTTCAGATCTAGAACAGTTGTCGAAATTGTCTGTTAGTTATTTTGTGATCATTGCCCAGTTGTGAAAGGAGGGCAGTCTGTAAAAACAATGGTTCAAATTGCTTGGAAAGTGGTTTTCTAAACTTTGTATGTGTATCGGGGACACTGATAACGTCAATTTGCACCATTCCAATTTCCTTTCTGTCGTGTGTGGTTCATGCAACTCCACTAAAACACCTTTTATGACGTCAGTGACAATGATCTGCATAGATATCAATAGTAGCTTCCTGTAGATCATTGTCAATGGATGTCATAAAACGCGTTAGTTTTAGTAGAATTGCAAGAAACACAGACAAATTGATGCTATCAGTGTCCATGAAACACTTACAAAGTTTAGAAAACAACTTTACAATCCCTTTAATAAAAGGCTACCGGAACAAAATTTATATTATCAAGAATCTTTTTAAATAAAAGTTCATTTGGTGAAAAAGCTTTTGAAATATATTGATGTCATTTTATGCCTCCGTATAAAGATCCATACCTGGTATTATGTAAGAATATTATATTTAATCCTTTTACTTTTCAGAATGATTTGATTTTTGGAGTTTTAAGAGCTGTTTTATTGTTAAAAGGAGTAAACAATTGAAGATGAAAGTTACGGTACTGTAGTTGATAATCAAAATGGAAGCAGTTAAATCACAATTTAAAAAGCTGACAATAAGTCATGTGTTTTTTATTTGTTTATGTGGTGTGATAGCCTATTTATTCAGAGCTAGAGACTCGTATTATTTAAAACCTGTTTGGAGAAAACGAATCGAAACTCAGCATTTTATGAATGGTCAATTTCCAACAGAAGAAGACAAGCTACCATCTCCAATTGTCACAGACTTAGAAAGTGATGGGGTGAATGAAATTGTCATTTTGACTAATGATATGAAATTAAGCATAATGGCGTTGCCAGATGAAAAAAATCAGACGGATGAACAAGCTCTACCTCATGTTCAAATTAAACATCGTGTTAAACTTCCAATTGGACATTACCAACAGTTGAACAGACCTGTTGTAATGGCAACTGGATTTACAGTGCCTTATTTATCGATGGTGCAAGTAAGAAAACAGGTAGGTCACTGTTTGCTTGAGTCTGTTTCATTTAGCAGATAAAATAACGTTTTATGACGTCATTACCAGTGATCTGCATAGATATCAATAGTACCTTCTGGTAGATCACTGGTAGTGACGTCATAAAACGAGTTAGTTTTAGTGGAATTGCAAGAACCACAGACGTCGAAATGGAAATTGGAATGGCACAAGTTGATGCTATCAGTGTCCTCGATACACATACAAAGTTTAGAAAACCTCTTTACAATCCCTTAAATATTTCTTCAAACTGAACCATTTATCAAGTTTTGACATTATTGACATATCCACATTTTTGCATGAATAAACCTTTTTTTTCAATTAAATCCATTTTCTTTATTTTTTAATTTAATTTTCCCAATTCTGTGTTTTTCAGATAATAGTTATAGTAACAAGTAATTGGCAAGTGTTTTGTTATTCATCAGAATTAGAGTTATTATGGAAGACCAAGTTACAAGATGTTAGTAAAGATATAGACAACTATAAAGTTAAAACTATGGGTATATTGGTCACGTCACATTCTGTCAATAAAAACGATGAAGGGTTGATTATTATTGGTGGTAGTTTTACTCATAAACAACATAAACAAATTCTACAGTCTGAATGGTGAGTGTTTTATTTTTAAAATTTCATTTTTGATCAGGACCTCCCTAAAGATAGTGGACCACAGCCATATAAGCCCACCACAGCATGCGGATGGTAAAACGAAAAAGCCTTAAATTTAATCAGAAGTAAACTAAACTTTCTCAAACCTTTTGATTTAGGTCTAATAACATCCATTTTCAGTTTCATTAAAATCAGTTGAAAACTTAGAGAGTAATTAGCATATTCAAGATTTGGGGGCAAGGGCAATAACTCTACTTCTAACAGTCGAAAATAGCTCAAATTCTATCTTGATCTTCATTTTATTATGTATACACATAATGAATTTTATTTGATTCCATCAAAAACTCCAGTTTTTAGATTGTTTACTAGAAAATGTTGATGGACGGACCGACGGAAGAGTTGTTTGTTATATAAGTTTATTTTAGTGTGATTATGAGTGAAAAATGTTAAAATGCCTTATACCATAATACCTGAACAAAAGTTTCATTCTTTATGAATTTTGATTACAGGATACATGGAAATCATACAGTAGAAAATGATGAGTTATCACATTTCTCAACCTTTGCTCTCAGTGGTTCTAATGGTACTATTAGATGGCATCATTTACCTGGAGACTTTGGTGAGGAAAAACAGGATATCAAGGTATATTTTATTTCTTAAAAAGATTTAGAATAGTGGTTCCCAACCTGGGGATCATGGCCCCATAGGAAGCCATATTCTGCTGTGTAAGGTCTGTAATTCCCTATTTTGCCCTAGTTTGGAATAGAACAGGGCGCATAGCTCTGGGAGAATTTGGGCCAAGGCTTGAAGAAGTTTGGGAACCACCGATTATGAATATAATTGATCTGATTGATCACTTTCTAATGTGAAAGTTATTCTTACAGAGTTCAATATAGGTCTACATCTAGGACAAAAAAATATAACATACATCATGGCAAAGGGATACTTCGTTCTGCACATCACTCTTTAAAGATTTGTTAAGAAGTTTTGTAAATATTAGATATCGGGGAGACTGACAGCATCAATATGCATCATTCAAATTTTCAGTCAGATGTCTGTGGCTCCAGCAATTTCACTAAAACTTTGTGTTTAATGATATCATTAATTGCAAAAGCCTTATGTGGTGCAAGCAAAATCACAAGGAAGAGGAATTACTGGAACCACAAACATCTGAATGAAAAGTGGAATTGAGTAAATTAAGTTCACCAGTGTCTCTGATACACATTATAATTATAATTTTATGAAACATCATTTCTGAAAAGAAGTTTCTTTCACTGTTGATTTAGGATGACAGTGAAGAACATCATTGGAAGTTGGGATTAAGAAGAAATCGTCTTCATGTTGGTGAATCACCATGGACAGCTTATAGAGATACCATTTTAGATTTTCTGGTAGGTTCTTATACTATGCTTCATTGGAGATATCAGGATGGTAGAAATCAGTAACAGTTTTGGAAGATATGTTTGCCTGTTTGAAAATGAAACCTTTTCAAAAAGATCCAGGCATCAACAATTTTTGAAGAAATGCGATGCAAGTTAAATTTCTAATGGTATTTGCAACTTGGGACAAAAAAGTTTTACAATTTAAATTTTCAAAAAGATCCGCAAAAATCTGAGTCTAGTTTGCATCAAACCCTTACTATTTTTTTCAGCCCCACAGTTGGACTACACTAACAGATACTACTTTCACTTTAGCAAGATTTCAAAAAGATGCCAGAAAAGCTGAATATTATGAAGACAGTGAAAAACATCAGCATCCCGCTAATGCTCTAACTCCAGAACATATAGTAGGATATGCTTACGGTGGCCATAGACCCCACGATGCTCATGAACATATTGTGAACCCTAATGCTGTTGTTATACATAATGATAGAGGTAAATTGATATTTGTTTAAGTTTTTTCAATATTTTGAATTGAGAACTTTATATTCTTACAGTATATTTTAATGACAGAGTAAAATTAGAAACCTAGTGATAAGAAACAGCTCCTATACATAGCTAAATGAAGGCAAATGCTTGAAACAATCTTTTTTTTTTTCAACCTTCACCCATACCCCTTCTGCCTCTTTTAACTGTGATTGCTTCAAAGGATTCAATTCTCTTAAGTTTATGCTTTTATATACAGCTTTTAAATGACTACACAGCTTTGAAGGAAAAATACAGTTAAAGGGATTGTAATGATTTTTTTATGTGTATCTTGGTCTCTGTTAGGATCAATTTGCAGCATTCTGATTTTCAATTTGTTTTCTGTGGTTTCTGTAATTGATGACGTCACTTATGCCTAAATAGACTTAGAGATTAGTGACATAATCAAGCAATCCATTTAATTTGAAGCTGAAACTCTAAGTGTAATTGAGAAATGCTGCATGTAACTTTTGGTTAACATTTCTTTGCAAGGTTCTTTGAAGCTTTTAAACTTCTTCCATTTCCATACAGGTATTGAAGTATTAAATCTGCTTACTGGACAACCTATCACAAGATTCACAGTATTGCCAGATTATTCTATTTATCTGGATACAGACAGTGATGATGAGGCAGAGAGAATAACATGGGGACAGTTTCCAGAACATACTGCCTGCTATATAGAAATCTGGCGACAGAAACCAGTGATGGAAAAAATTGAACAGATACCAGTGTGTACAACAAAACGTTTAGTGTGGACACGATCATGGAGTTTAGAAGAAGATTTCTATAAAAAGATTCCACCAATTGTTAAGAGAGGGTATTTAACCACTAATTTTATTCTTTTGTATTTGATTAGAAGATGTATTTAACCTTCATGAGGTTCTATAGCACAGTAATAATAATAATAATAATAATAATAATAATAAACATGGGTCAGAATTAGGCCCAATACCATGAGTGATAACGGTCCTGTCTCACACCCAGCCCAGGTCAGAGCATTAGTCCTTTTCACATAATTACATCATTTACTAGCTAAAAAGCAAATTATAGTTGTGGTTATGAGTTCTAATTGCAATCAGAGTGAAAATCTAACAACCTTGAATAAGTTATCTTCCCTCATTATTCCAGTTGTCCCAGTTGTAATTTGGTATAGATAAGCTGGGAAAGATCAATGCCAAGAGGTTTGGCCAAGACAAGATGGTCATTCAGAAATTCTTATGTACCTAGACTTTCTCACTTATTTCATTTTCTGATTTTCTAAACAATAATATGTTTTTTAGGGTAGCCAAGAAGCGTGGAATACTGAGACATCTAATGGGACATCATCTATCAGGAGATCTCAACTATGACATCATATCTTTCACCAGTTTGGGTCGAGTTTCAGCCTTAGATTTTGAAGGCAACTTTCATTGGCAGGTATGTTATGGTTGGCAGTCTTACTTCTGGCGTCAAACAGAATGGAGCACTTACTTTCAAAATTACACTTCTTTTGCTTCCTGTACTATTTTGAATTCTGTCTACAAGTACCGTACTCTATTTTTGCCACAGTTGGAAAGCATTTTGAGCCCAATTTTCAGTGCATTCCATGTATCTCAAACAGGCATCAATTAATTGACAATTGACATATTTTAGTCCCGTTTCTGTATAAATCAACCATATTTTATCCTTTGTTATCAATGTGTATTTTTAGACTCAAACAGCAGCTAGCTGGGCTGATACTGGTGTCAGTGTTCGTAGATCTAAAGATATCAACTCAGATGTAGCTCAAGAATTTCTTAAATCCTTCACACCTACTAGAACGTTAACTTCTTTACGAGTTTCTGGTAAACAGGTAAGTCTTTTTCTATAATTTCAACGTTTGTAAATGGAAAGTTTTCTCTTTGTGCACTGTTTTTTTTTGAAAGATTTAAAGGTTTGTCACAATATTTTAGTATCTTATGCAATGACTAAGTCCAAATTTTCTTAGTTTGAGTGCAGTTTGCAAGAAATAAAAGCATCTGAATTATAAAAGAAAACTTAAATACATCCTTTGTAATTTTACAAAAAAATCTCCCATGTAGATGCATTAGAATCCCTAGAAGACATCATCTTTGCATTTCTGTATTTACCTCTGCTTTACGCAGTGATTCCTCCACAAAAAAGAGACAGTTCTTTTATTTAAACTGAAAGCATATCTGCATTCAGAAAACTCTAAATGTAGGGGAAGAATCCTTACTTGCATCATGTATCTCATACAGATCAGATTAAAGGGATTGTAAAGCAGTTTTCTGAACTTTGTATGTGTATCAGGGACACTGATAGCATCAATTTGCGCCATTCCAATTTCCATTCCGACGTCTGTGGTTATGCAGATCACTGTCAGTGACATCATAAAACGCGTTAGTTTTAGTGGAATTGCAAGAACCACAGACATCAGAATGGAAATTGGAATGGCTCAAATTGATGCTATCAGTGTCCCCGATACACATACAAAATATTTATTTTAATTTGTCAATATATCACATGACTGAATTTAAAATGTTTCTCTCTAACTAGGATATAGTTGTAATTGGAGGTTGGAATACTATAACTATATTAGATCTAACTGAAGGTAATATTATAGCTGAACATTCTATACCAACACCATCTACTGGACCAATAGTAGCTGGTGATTTTAATAATGATGGTATCACTGATATTATACTCTCGTGTAGACTAGGGTAAGATATACATTTTTTAACTTATTAATCTGGGACCTTATTATCCAAAACTTAACTAAGATAGAATCCAGATTTTAAGAAAGAATAATAAAATCAAATTCAAAAGTGATTTTACTTAAATCAGTACAGATCGTTCGGGACTGGATTAGGGCTGGGTATCAATTACCAAATTGAGATCGAATATCGAATGCAGGCTACTGATCAATAATCGAAATATTTTAATTGAGAAATCTTCTGATCTTCAGCTGTTGGTGTACTTTTAAATTTGACTGTGAATTTTAATCAATTATGAGATATGATAATCGATAATCCAAATTAAAAAATTGTAACGTCGATAATCAATTATTTCAATTATTTGACCCTTGATTGATGAATGATAAACAGGTGCTGTTTGTTTGAATTCTGGCTTCAATTAATGTCCTGTTAAAAATTTACACTTCTATTTCTGTCTCTGCCATTTTGCAAAATTTACACATCTATATCTGTCTCTGCCATTTTGAATAGCCCACACCTATTATATTTTCAGTCACTCTATAACTCTCTGTTCAAACTTTTGTTTTAAAATATCCTGTTAATTTCATGAATCAACAGATGTTGCCAATCAAGAGAGTCCTATGTTTTCAATAAGATTGGGATGTTTTTTCTCGCCTTTGATAATTGGAGTTGTTTCCCTTTAAATACAACACTAAAACAAGCTCTTCCAATGGCATTCTCTGTAACATTATCTTTAAACTGATAAATTAAAAAACAAGATAATTTAATAAGTGTATTATTTGATAGATTTATTGGTTTTGAAGTACGACAAGAGACCAATCATTTATATACTATAATGTATGCTGTAGCAGTATTACTAGCTATCTTAATGACTACATGGTGTATGGCTACGGATACATACTTAAAGGAAGAGGAGGGCTATGAAGATTGAAACATTTTAAATACATCGGGTCTTGTGGCATTTAGTGTATCCAAAAAGATCTTCCTGGCCTCCTCAAGGTATTCTTGGTTCTTATTCCATGGATGTGGAAAAGGGAAATCGTATAACATTAAATGGATTTTTACGTTTTTTTCCTGTGTTTCTCCCTGTCAGTGATGAAGGAGATATGGCCGACATGGAAAAAGCTTCTAGTCGTTCACTACAACTGAGGTCTCGTGTGTTACAAATTGTGTATGTTAAAGATCTACATCTACAATTGTAAATGGAAAATAAGAATAGACTAATGCCGCTGTTCTGGCAAAAATTTCCCTCATTGTACACTGTTTGCCGTCTTCATTAGTACTGAAAGATACAGAAAAGTAAAACTCTTATTGGAGGAGGTTATATTAAAGGATATTTTTTGTGTAATGAAAGTGTTGATTTCAAATATTTATTGTGAATGGACTGAAATATATAATATAATCATGTGACAACTCGTCAAAATGGCTCTGGTTGCAAAGTTGTGTTGGTTCTGAAGAATAAACCTGACTTATCTCCCTTTGCGGGTTGACATCAGACATTGAATGATATCAAAATATTATGTGTATGTGTAACAACCCAATGTTCCTGTGTATGTAATTCAAGTGTATGTTCAGTGTGGAATGACTGAAAGTGTAAACAAGTGATGATTGTGATAAATCTTTTACTGAATTTATTGTTGAGTTCCAAATCAAAGAACATTTTCTCAATGTCCAGCTATTACAAACTCTTGTCTTACACCTTAACACATTACATTCTCATTTTGAAGAAGCATTTGTGATTTCAGAACTATTTTACTTCTAAAAATGTTATTGGTTAATTCAAAATGTCCATTAACAACAACTAGTCACCAAGCGCGTGGATTGAGTCCCATGCCCCCTTAAACTCAGAAGGGGGGACAAAAGTGTCTTGGTCCGCCCCATAATTTGATTAGTAAGAAAGATTTTTTGAAGAATCAAAATCAATCAGATGCAAACCAGATTAGGAAGTCCCTTTTGCTAACTAAAATCCCAAAATTGTTTACATTCCAATCCTGTTTTCATTTTTTTATACAAAAAATAAAAATTTATGAAAAAATTTGCTTTTTATTTTCACAATAACAAAACAACATTAAACTTTGAAAAAGAATTAACAACATGGAAACATGTAAATATTGGGATTAGTTTTTGATTAAACAAAAAAGATAAAGATGGGATATTTAAAAAGAAAATTCAAAGGCAAGAGATCTTATCTCTTAAATGATGTTAAACAAATTACATAAAAGAACATGAAAACACACAACAAGATAGATTTACATTTAAATCCGAAAGAATTCTGTTAAATAATCCTTTACACATTTACACAGAGTTGAAAACATAAAATAAACTAGGATAAATTTGGAGTTAATTTTTCCATAAAATTATGCATTATTAAAAGTGTGGCTCATCATGAATTATCAATGGTTTGAGAGACTATGTAACTTAAGATGTCATGTTATATGGCTGAATAGTTTTGATATACCAAAATGAAAATGGATAATATATTCATTAACAAGAGGATATCTACTCTCTGGCCACATTGATTTCAGAATCGCATTTTGCTTATTATTTTTCTATCAATTGAAATATTAATCGCAAAATAGTTATGAGAGTCTTAGTTTGACATTAGGTTGATAAAAAGGGACTGTTAAAAAAAATATTTATTTGGAAATATGATTTTTCATAGATGACATTTCAGTCTGAAATGTGGTTCATTTTCACATGAAATTTCTAGGAGGGAAGTGTAATTATTTCATATTGAAAATTTCAAAAACTTATATTTTCATGCACTCAAAGGCATTCTGAGACACATGGTATGCAATTGACAACCATATTTAAAATATTTGTGACATGAGATAAAGAATTCAATTCACACCTCATGTGGCCAGAGAGTAGTTGAGCAGTTCCTGGAAAAATATTTTTCTTGGACCATATTATCATTAATTGTTAAAATTAATACTATATAAGTGGCTTTGCAACAAAATTAAAAACTTTGAATAAATAACATAATCATATCAATAACAACAAACAATATAGAAATAAAATTTTAAAATTTAACAAAAAATCTTAAGACTTTGGAATGACTGATATAATAAAATAAAATTAAGATCACAAATTTTGTTATTCAATGAGAAAAACAACCAAGCTTAAGGTTTCATATGCCTATTAAGTGGGTTTGGGATAAGAAAATTCGCTTGCAGTAACATAACTCTAGTGGATAAGGTTTTCTAATTTTTGTATGTGTATCATGAAAACTAATTAATCAATTTGCACCATTCCAATTTTCAAATGTCAGAGCTCACCAGCTCAAAATCAAATTTTCAATGCAAAATCTGGTGAATTTAGAATTTTTTAAAATTCTTTGTGAATCATTTGTATTTTAATTCCACAGCTTTTAAAGCTCAATTTCAACAAACATTATCACAAAATATGTACTTTGTTATCCACAAATAAGACAAAGACATAGAATTAAGACAAATCCTTTAAAGTTATAAATAACATATATCTGGCATTTCCTGTATTAACCATTTCTTGTTAATGAAAAATTATCACATAACAAAAAATAACATTTAAAATTCTATTTACAGGTTTTTTGATATCCTTTTATTCTCATTATTCTCATTATTTAATAAGTACATATTGGTATATTGGTTATCACTTTTGTTTTTCTCACTTTTTTTAATTGCCCAAATGTTTATATTTGGCTTTATTATATAAATTGAGACCTATTAAATTACTTTCTCTTAGAAGGAACATAAACTTCAAACATTTATTAAGAGTATTTATTCATAATTTATGTATATTCATGATGTCATAACAATACAAGCTGAGAAATCCAAAATAAACTAAGTAGGCCTACAATTGTAATTCTCCATAAAAATAAAAATATTTATTAAAAAATGTTTTTTTCAATGATTACTTAGTTTTTGTAATTCTGTTTTAATAATATTTTACAGCAAGTTTCATCAAGCTTTCTGGAAGGACTGGCTTATGTTATCCTTACCAGGATCCTGACTTATGGTATCCTTACCAGGATCCTGACTTATGGTATTCCTATAGTCAAGACAAGAGCTCATATTAAAATACTTAACCAACAAACTAGTTCAGGCCTTCTCAATTAAATTTTGTAAAGGGCCAAATGCATTTCATGAAAAAAAAATATTGCGAGCAGAGCGTATAAGCAGAAGGGGTCACTCTTGTGTGGCCATTCTCAAGTGCGTTGCAGGCCAAATCATTTGAGAAGGCCTGAACTAGATATACTTCAAATGAACCATATTTACAATATGATGATTCTCAGTCTGGACTAAATTTTCTTCTTTGACTGGGATATCTGGCTCAAAGTCACTTATATCCTCATATTGAGCACTGAAATCACAATAATCTGGTTTCTCTTGCTTTATGTTCGGAATATCCAATGATTCATCTTCTTCTTCAGTTTTTATAATTGAAACAGGCTCATCGGTAAAGTTCATTTGAATGGAGTGATCCAGGTCTGAAGAGTCACCAGTATTGGCAATGTGGATACCTAATTTGGTTTCTCGCTCTTGTTGCCAAGATGGTGGATTTTCTGTACAATCAGATTCCAAAGAAACCTGACCAAAATCAGTATCTTGGTTACCAGTTCCAGAATATAAATCCCGTTCATCTATTGGCTCAGTTTTTGGAAATTCTGCTCCCATTGATTCCGGAATTGCAATGGTTTTCTCTTGTAAACTGTTGGTCATGTATTCGATATCTTCATCTTCAATGTCGACGTATATTTCTGGACCATGAACCGTTGCTTTAGGCTTTCTCATAATCTTCACCTTCAAGCCTTTTTTGTTCTTTTTAGGATTTGTTGGATTTTTCTTGACTTTTGATTTTGATGCTTTCACCATTTGTTTTTCTTTTACTGTCTTTTTGATTTTTATCTTCGGTGAAACTTTTGGTGTTTTCTTGATCTTGATCTTCGGTATTTTCTTTTTCTTTTCCTTTTTCGTCTTCAACGACAGTTGTCTTCTCTTGGTGATGTATTTCTGAAGAACTTCTTTTATATCTGGTGAAGCAAGGCACTTCTTGCCTAGAGGTTTGGCTCTGGCTTTGTTTATTTTTGAGAGTTTTGAGGAAGGCTCTGGAGATTTTGCCGTGTTCTTCTTGATCTTCAACTTTTTTGATTGACAATTTGGCTGTTCTCTTGGACACTGGACCTCCCATTCGGCTGACTTCTTTGTGTATTTTCTTTTGATTCGTTTTACTTCTTTCGAGATTGAATTTGAAGAGTCTCTCGTGATATGTGCTACTGTTGTATCTGAACCTTGAACTGACTTGGGTATCACCTGGGCAGTTTTAGATTTCACAGTTCTTCTGCTTTTACAGATTTCTTTTCCTGTTTGGGTATCGACGCTTACATCTTCAATTTTTTGTTTCTTAATTATGATCTTTATAGGTTTGTTTGGGATGTTCTGAACATCAGTGATAAGGATGTCATCGTCGTCAGGATCATCATCAGCTTCTTTGGTCCTCAAAAGAACTTTCTTTAAGATAGGACAATCACTTATTGATCCTTTCTCTGTTTTAGGTGCCCTTCCGGTGTTGATCATCTGAGAGATATGCTTAATTGCCACAGATTCCGGATCAAGTTTCTTGAGTCTATATTTTTCATGTCGTAAACATTTCTGGATCCTAAGAAGATCGTTCTTATCATGTACGGAAGTGATTTCCGGTAAACCGAGCGTCCTATCTGGTTCCGGTCCAACCAAATCAGTTGTCTTAAAGGAGAGATCTGGAGTGAACTCATTAGGCATTGTCAGTGCATCCTTCAAAGTCAGCTTGTCATATAAAGATGGTAACATGATCGGACGTAGTTGGTGATGTTTATTCGTTGAAGACTCGACTAATTCGCACTCCATTTTCGAGGATGTTGCGGATGCATAAAGTCCCGGTGTGTTTACTGTTGTTTCTGAAACTATTGAATCTCTCGTACCAACTGATTCGTTCATATATTGAAGAACATCAAGATCTGTTAGATTTCGTTTGGTTCTGAAAGGCTGGATTAAAAGATTTTCTAATATTTTCTTAGGAGAATTCTGAATCTCGGTCTTCCGTGGGCGACCAACCTTTCTCTTTTTCGTTTTCTGCTCACTTTCGTTTCTGGTTTGTAATTCAGTTATGAAGTCCTTGTAAGACATCTGTTGCGGCTGTTTTCTAGAGATCACAGACAAGGGAAGATCGTCCTCGTCTGAAAACTCTACTGGTATATCTTGTTTGCATCTATCCTTCTTTTGAATCTTTCGGGGTGCATCTGATTTTCGATGTCTTTTGCCATCGGTGGCAAATGCCCCTGATTCTGTCGCCGGTGCTTCTTCAGTTGATATAAAAGGTTGCCAAAGTTTTGGAGTCTTCATATCGGATGTCTTTTTAGCTAACAGTTTGTCGATTGTCTGGTTCAATCTTCCGGATCTGATTTGAGCAGATTTCTTAGATGAACGGGGCGATGTAGATGTTGAATCCACAGAGTCCATGTCCAATGGAAGTCTTCTTGGAATTTTTGGAACTGACAAAATAGTTCTACTGTATTCTTTGGGGCCTGATTTCTCCACTTCGGGTTGTGGATTGTTTAGATTCTTGTCCTCAGTCTTTGGAGCTTGGTCTTGGTCTTGGTTATCCGATGGATTATCAACATGCTTCAGCATTTTGTCAATGTTGACTTTGTTTTCATCAATTGAGTTGTCTTTAGGATCCGTATCTTTATTGTAGTGATGTTCTGCAATATGTTCCTTTTCATCAGGGGAACTCGATGGAGAAGGTATATTTAGTATTTCACCCGGCGGAACATTTGTCGACGAGATTTGTCCAAGATCTGGCAATGTAGGTATCAGATCAATTGCAGATTTGATCTTCTTTGCTTTTGGGATAAATTTCTTCGGGCGCTTTCTTGGTCGACCAACGGGTCTTTTGATCTTCTTTGATTGACAATTTTCAGACTTTAAATCTTTACCAATCATTGATGTCGTGGGATTGTCCTCGGAGCTGACGAGTATGTCACTGAAGTTATTCTCTGTTTGAGAGTCATTTTGGTTTTCGGTCATATCTTTTATTGTTAGTTTACGCTTTTGTTGTTTTCTGTCACTTGTTGGATTTGCCATTGATTCAGTTTTCCTTTTATTTGAACTTGATGGTTTGATGGTTGAGTCTAATGGTTCCCGTTGATCTGGGGACTCAATGTGCTCCGTATCGTTCTGCTCCATAGTCTCTTTCCGAATAACCTTTTGATCAGTGGCATCAATTTTCTCCAGTTTCACCTCCAAGACTTTCCAATTCTTCATGAGCAAACCAGCTCTCTTACAAATTTTCACCTTCCGTATATTGGTCCGACCAAGGTTGATCAGCTCCATAAGATCCGGATCTTGCTTCACTAGACTCCTACCAGCTTCCTTTTCGCGCCTTTGTCGCTCCCTCTCCCGTTTATATCTCGGATTTTCTTCGAGGGATGGCTTATATGGGGGCTTCTTCCAATCAAACTTTCTTAAAGTAGCTCCCCTAGATTTGTCCACACCTCTAGCCTTCTTTTCAATGTAAGCTCTTTGCTTCTCAGCAGCATTTTGATCAGTCATATTTTGAGGATCCATAAACCATTGTTTGGGTTTCTTTCCAGTCTTCTCAAAATTGAAATCAAATCCTTTGGTAGCCAATGGGAGTCGGAACGGACCTATGTTATAAATCAGGACATTTGGATCTTCTGACTTCGGTACTAGAAGATCACCTTCATTGGTAGTGTCGGCTATTTTCTCAGATAAGCCTCCATCAGTATTTTGATTGTCGCTCTGGGCATTGGTAGCTAGTGGACTATCCATCTGATTTGCCACTGTTTTGATGTTTTCATCTTCTGTCTTTGAATTCTGATCTGTATTTGTCTCTGATGAAGACTGCTGTTGGCAGTCGTCGACTACTTCTTGTTTGATCTCCGGGACAGCTGTTAACAAGTTACTGTCTTTGTGCATGCGACCACAATGCGTCTGCAACTGGCTGTATCTTCTGAAGGGTTTCCTACAAATTTCACAAAAATAAGCATATTTATCACCGTGAAATGTGCCAATATGGGCAAAAATGTGGAATGGAAATTTACCAGCGTACGGACAAATGGGGCATTTAAAGGCCCGATCTTCGGAATGTGTTAATTTATGTGTTTTCATATTATGCCTGTTTCGGAATCTATGACCACAAACATCACATGAAAAGGGCTTATGGTCATTATGAGTAGTAAGATGATTTCTTAGAGAAATTCTGGTTTTAAATCTACGGGTACAAAGTTCACATTGGAATTTCCGTTCAGTGACATGTCTTAGTTTATGCTTTGACAAATTTGCAAACGTAGCAAATCCTTTGTTGCAAATATCACATACTTTGTCTCTTACATTGGAATGAATTTTAATGTGTTTGCTTAAATCCGATTTGGTTTTGCACCTTTGAGTGCAGCCAGGAAATGTACAAGGAAAGTTCCTCACATTGGAATGTTTATGTTGATGAAGCTTTAATTCAAAGTTAGTTTTACACCGAAAATCACATACAGGGCATTTCTTTGGTTTGTAATCGTTATGGCGGTACAAATGGTAATCTAGCCCGGTCTTACGTTTAAATCTCATATCACAAATATGGCACGAAAAGGGTCTTTCAGTCGAATGTTTAATTTGATGGTGCTTGATATTGTTGTACCATTTGGTCGTAAAGTCACATTGAGAACACATAAATTTCTTCTCATCCGAATGTTTCACTTGATGTTTGATCAGATCTCGCTTCCATCTCGACCGGAATGGACATTTTTTACACTTAAAGGGACGCTCACCTGTATGCTTGGTCACATGTTGGATCATAACATCACGTGTGTTGGTGCAAAAATCACAATATTCACACTCCAGGAAGGTTCCTCTAGCACGATGACCATTTTCATGTTTTTCAATGTTATCAAAAGAGCTGGCTACAAATTTACAGCATCGACATTTAAATTCTAGTTCTGGTATTTCTTCCTTAATGATTTTATTGACTTCTTCTTCGTCTTCAGGGTTAATTTGTTCGCATTTGGGTGAATTGAGAAGCATTTCGACATTCTCTTCCCACACTTTTTCTTTGATATCCTCAAAATCCACTGTTTCAATGTCAGTGTGCTCGCTTTCTGTATCCATTTTGTTTTTAGATTATGTTACCTGAAGAGAAATCAGACAGACCTATCATCAGATTAACAAAGAAAGAAAGACACTTATATTTTACAAATTAGGTTCAAGCTGATCCTGTTTACCAGGTAATGCTTAGGCCTAGTCGAAACCTTTTGGCATTCCTCTCTCCCGACGAATTCATAGCAACAGAAAATGAATACGTTAATTAGTCAATTCTAAATTTAATTTGTCCATCGTATAATTCTTGCAATTACACTAAAACTAACACGTTGATATCAATAGTAGCTTCCGGTAGATCACTGTCAGTGACGTCATAAAACGCGATAATTTTAGTGGAATTGCAAGAACCACAGACATCGGAATGGAAATTGAATGGCTCAAATTGGTGCTGCAATCAGTGTCCCCAATACAGATACAAAGTTTACAAAATCACTTTACAATCCCTTTTATATAAAAAATTAACTTAATTGTCATGCAAAATGCATGTTATTATATCTAGATAACCGTTATGTCTCATGATCTATTAGAAGATACTCAAAACTCATAAGTACTTACCTATGGAGGTACTCAATCGGGTAAATACACCATTCGAAACGACAGTAGCCTAATACCACTCCATAGTAGGCTATCTATAATAAAAAAAAATGATATCACGTATGTATTCTCTGTAAAAGCATTCTTTAAGCCTACATAATGGATATAATCATCTATATTTTTGGAAAAAAGCATATTAAATTTTAATTAGACTGAAAACATCTGTCACATATATTATTCATGACCTGTCTAGGCGCTACGAGTTGCCATTTTTAAGCGGGAAAGAAAATAGGCGCGAAATATCACGTGGCAACTATGTGACGATTTGAAACCTACTAACCAAACAGCCGTTTTGGTAGTCTATTGGAAACATTGTCAGTTTTGCAGCCTTTTCCATTTTGCTTTGGAATATTTTTAGTGTAGGACTATCTTTAAACCTTTTTTTTAAATTATGATTGACAATGTACATTTCTATTAATTCAATACAAAAACATGGATAGGCCTATAACGTCAAAATGGTTCGATATCCATGGGAATTTATTTCAACTCAGCCAATGTTAATGACATAACAGTAGAAGCAAGCTGTTGCTAGCGGGTTAAATCAAACTGAGGCGAATCATCATAACTTATGCATGGCATGAAGATCGAAGAGGACCCAATGCATAACCCTGACGCCAGCCATTTTGCCGTTTGCCAACTGTCAAAAATTATTTCAAAATAAAATAAGCAATAATAACTTAACAATTTTGCATATGAATAGATACGATTTTTACTTGGAATCTCTCAAAATCGCTCTTCTTTTCACGACATTGCTGAACATTTCCCGACTTGAAAGATGAAATTTTATAAAAATCGATAATATACTGGTTTTCAATCAGACATTTTATGAGATTCGTCTTGCATACGATGTTCCTGATACTACCAGGTTGAACATGTACTAATACTATGAAATTTGGGAAGAAACTTCAATAATATTTACCTCATTTTTCCAATAATTCAGAAATTTTCCGAGGATTCCATATTCTTGGCTTTTCGTGCCGACAGATTATCGACCGGTGTTACTAAAAATAGACACCGTGTTGTATGGAACTACATGATAGTATTGAGTTGGTTTTATTGAACTGGGAGAATCTTTCTGCAAATTTCAAGAATATGTTTCTGCATTGGGGTGATCTGTGGCAGTTTCTACCGAAAATAGCCTAATTTTAGGGGAGAGTTTAATTCATATAGGCCATATTAAATGGGATAAGTCTGTAAGGTGAAATTTTCTTTCCATTTCACATACATCGCAATGGAATTTCTCGAAGAGGGGCTGACACATTTCTAGGAGTCAGTTATACTGTTATAAAGATTCGAATATACTCCATGAAAATTAGATCCATGGCCTCCAAAACATACACTTCCTCGATAACCTGGATCTTTCCGATCACTACAGGATAAGGTCTTGTTTCCCTAAAATCTTAAATTTCGTCAAGGGTATGTAGTTATCTACACTTTGGACAATTTTCACTAGATTTTGTGATACAGATGTACATGTAGTTGACTTATAGGACATGTGCAAATCTTTTTCAAATTGGGTTACGAAATTGCTCATTTTTTATTTTATAACATACATGATAAAATGACTAATGAAACTTTTTTTTCATTTTCCACACTGTATTTTTATCAGCGCAGACATATACACGTGACACAAGTGAAAAACGCAAAATATAAATCTGTCGTACACGCGTTTCCAAAGCATGATTATATAATCCATAAAAAAACGTTGTCCAGAAACATGAACCAACATTTTAATTGAATTAAAACTCAAATCGGCTTAAAATTATACCACTTTAAATTAAAGTGGGTTTTTTTTTCAAATGTGCGCAGAAGGGAAATTCGGTTAATCACATGATTCACGTAATCCACTTAATTTTAAGAATTTAGACGATAATGCGGCCCACTCAAAAAGGGGCGTTCATGAGTAGTGTGCTGAACTGGGGTAGTTCTTTTATAATATTTGCAAACGCATGACTTTGAAAATAACAAATTTTGCGGATAAGAATACTTTTTGAGGATATTCCGACCAGTGTCATTTATAAGTTTTGGGGAGGAGGGGTTGAATGGAGCCCGAAGATAAAGCTGATCCGGCTCCCCTATACCCCAGTTTCTACAAGTCTGGTGCTTTCGTCCCCTTGACAATTCTGTGGCCCCTAGAAACCTAGAAACGCCAATGCCGTCAATACCTAGTATACCATGGGTGGATATGCTCACTATCCCAGAACACCTAATGCCACTCTGTGACGAGATTTCACCTTAGTTTTGAGAGTGAACGGAGCTGATGATGTTATATTATTTTATTGTGGAATTGTTCGGATGCCACTCTGCAGAGACGGAAAAAAAATGAAGTTTTACGTACCGTTTCTTCTGCACCTGGGCTAAAGGGGACGGAGAAACACCATATAGTGTGAAATGAGAGAAATTTTGCCAGGGCAGGAACATTAGTCTACTTTATTTTCGATTTCCAACTGTCGAGGGACCTTAAACGTTCACAGCCAATAGCACATGCACAGGGTCTCGGTTTATTGTCCCATAGGAAAGATTAGACGCTTTTTCCATGTCAGCCCCTCCGACCTGCATCACTGACAGGGGGAAAACGAGTTGAAAAATCCGAAGGTATCATTTCGATCCATGCTGAGATTGAACCCACTCTGTGACGAGATTTCACCTTAGTTTTGAGAGTCCACATAGCTGAAGGTGTTATTTTGGAATTCTTTGTAGCCTATTATTGGCGGGTGTCGCGCGCGAAGCAGACCATGCTTAGGCCTACTCTTTTCGAAACACCTGATGGTACTCTATTGCTCTCGATTAGTCCACTACTATATAACTATTGCTCTCGATTTTGCCATGATTTTGGATGCGATTTTGATTAACGGAATTGTTTGTATTATTATAAGGTAAAGTATCTTATGTATCATCAAGGTGATTCAGCCTTGGTATATAATTGATTATGTCAGGCGTCTGGGTTAGGACATTATTCGAAGACAGTGTGACACAAGATATTAATCAAATCCAATGAGACAGATATATGTTTGGTGAGGGCAAAGAACAAATTGGGAGAGCATAGGTGGTCATTGCGATGGGGGCCCTAAGAAATCCATGGGCCGGAAATGTGCTCAGTTTGCCTCTGACAATCTGTACTCGTTATTAAAGTGGCACAGGCTTCATTTTCGTGGGTCGATTTTTCCAAGTCTCAGAAACGGGGACTTTTTTAGTTCAGCAATTTAGTACTGGTTATCACAACTCACCATTGAAATTTGAGTCTTCAAATCCATGTGCATCCATAATTATTAGCATTTGTAAGTTATAATGCCCTACTACACATTAGCGATACTATGCAATATATAGAAAAGTCATCTATCGAAATAGAAGGAGAAATGTCTAATTTAAGATATATTTGAAGGAAATATGCAATTTTCGAATATTTCTAGTGCCTCTGAAGGATACTTAAGTATATTCAAGACCCAAATCAACCAATAAAAATGAAGACTGGTCCCCTTTAAGGCCTACATAATCTCCTAACGGGGGAAAGTGAGATTAATGGAATTGTGCTTGATTCCTTAAAAGAAAATTTTATGCCGCCTGGCGCCCTAACATTAATCAGCCCTATTAAGGGCAAGTTTGAATTTTGATCCTTAAACTTGGATTCTGGGTATAAAACAATGGTATGTAGACCGCACTTTCCCTGGAGCTAAGCTGGCGAAAAATATTCTACAATACATGTTTAGGAGCTTCAGATTTCTTGTCCCATTTAAATAACGGAAACACTAGTTAGCATAATATATCCTATCAGCTGATAAGACTATATAATGGCTGTTTTAAAAATGTTACCACAATTTCCTCAAAAAATAGGTCACTAAATTTGCTGATGGTGAAAATATATAGACAGTCTAATAGTCCCGTGATATTATGCATCATAAATCGTTGATATGCTTAATTGATTAGCACTTGTTATTGCGTCAATAAAGGGGTTAGGTCATCTCATTAAGTGTACGAAATAAATCAACGTTGATTGGCTGATATCATTATTACGAAATCACTGACCCAAAAACTAGCCAATCAAAATCTAGCATGATCATTCATTCATAAAATCTTTGTAGACTCGGACGCCCAGACTGAGTTGTCAATAGTTAAGTAGTTTCCAGAAAGGTCTTGAAGACTATGACTTAAACATGAGTAAAAGTTGTTTACTATAAAGAAATGAGAAGTTTGTTGACTCGTCACCGCTTTATTAAAGTAGGTGACGAATATCGGAACATAGAATTAATTGAGTGATTAGATCATGAGTCATCTTTCATTTAGTCAAGGTCAAAATCCAAGACATGATTCACCAAGAGTACAAAGATTTTTGTCTAACAACACGTCAGCGTTTATAATTTTAATGTCTTTATATGACGTCATTTGGACCTGATTTTTCCTCATCGTTCTTGTCGTTTGCGTCTCCAAAAGACAAGAAAAATAAATATGTAACATTAAAATGATTCGTTTTTATCACGATGATCGTGTCAACTGACGGTAACCATATAAATATTAATGGTCTCTGAAATAAATTTATCATCATACACTTATAAACATTAAGACAAATTTCCAATTTAGAATTTCATTTGACTTCGCTAATAATTAATAATTGTTTATACAAATTTCTTACATATCTACAGTTTTCCATACAATTGTTATTGTACCGGCAGATTCTTATTTTAGAATAGCCAATAAATTCATACCAAGGTCATTGAATTGTCATACATGCTCCTTTGTTTGTCTTCATTGGTACTTATCATGCAACTATTGAGATGGGTTCAAATTGTTTCCTTCAATAAGATTTATCTGTTAACATTTTGACTTATGAAATGTATTGAAATGAAATGGAGTTTTACGTTTCTGTACCTGTTTCTTCAAATGAGACAGACTTTGAGGGAAATTTTGGCAGGAAGGCAGCATAAGCATGCTCTTATTTCATAGCTGTAGGAGACAGGGGGACAGGAGGGGCATCTGCCCCCCTAAATATTATGTTTTCGGGCAAAAAATCCCCCAAATCGGGCAAAATATTGTTAAAATTAAGGCAATAAGTCGGTCTGCCCCCCTGTTAAGTCGTGGGCCCCTACGGCTATGCTTATTTTCTAATATAGAAATAATAACCTGTAGAACACAGGCCTTGGTTTATTTGCTACCATATATAAGTTCCACTATAATAAAAGAACATTTATTATGTAATAAGTGTTCCATTTGGAACTTTTATTGTATAAAATTAAATTATTTGTAAGCGTTTTTCAATAAATATATATAAGGTAGTTTTCTGCAGGGGCGGATTAAGTCGGGGGCTTGGCGGGCGTGCGCCCCCCCCCCCCCCCCCCATAAAATTGGCAAACCATGGGTTTCAAGATATCTATCTACGTTGCACCCACTCTAGAAGAATATTTCAATAACTTTGATTATTTTAACCTCAAATAATTTTTCCACTAGCTCCGCTCGGCAATTTTATTCTGCGCCCTTGAGGTAGTTTTCTGGATAATAGGGGTAATCCAGTGTGTGTTGGTATTCCTTTAAACATAGTCCTTCATTATTTATCAAATTAGATTTGGCATTGAAATTAATTAAAGATTTTCTCACTGACATTGACGGTAATTAAAAACCAATTTGAACACAATCACAAAAAATTTCAGGTGAAAAACATATGTATAAAAGTTGAATTAAAGATTTCATAATAATTTCATTAAATAATGAAAAGAAATGAAATATCTATTTTTTTGAATGTCAATGTTAATAGAATCAGGGTCATTCCTATTTCTTATTAGAATAACAATTTTCTATAACTTCTCATGATTATGTTATTTAATACCAACTCATTTTAAGGCCAGACTTGTTGTTGATATAAAGTTTACACATCAGCAACAATTGTCAAGGTTACACGATTTTCAGGATTAGCTTTCATAACATATTTATTTATGCATATTTACTGTATATATATAATATAATGAATATAATTATTAGAATAAACAACAAAATAATGTGGATAAAATATTTCTAAAACCTTCTGCTCATAAATGAGTCCACGAATTTACATGAAAAATTTATATATTTATGGACATGATTGTTAAATTTTGATTAAAATAAGAAAAAGATGTATGAAAAACTAATTTTAATTCCAATTCTAAGATGGTTCAATTGAATTTTGAAAAAAAATGCAATATTATTTATCATTAGCAAAAAATTTATCATTCATATTATTGAAATGGAAGTTTCAGATATAATGTACAGGATTCAAACGGTTATATTTATGAAAGTAAGGAACATCCCAATATTTGTTGTTTGTAAGGACAATCATATCTGTGTATCATGTTTGTTAGGACAATCATATCTGTGTATCATGTCTGTCAGGACAATCATATCTGTGTATCATTTTGTTGGGACAATCATATCTGTGTATCATGTTTGTAAGGACAATCATATCTGTGTATCATGTTTGTTAGGACAATCATATCTGTGTATCATGTTTGTTGGGACAATCATATCTGTGTATCATGTTTGTTAGGACAATCATATCTGTGTATCATGTTTGTTAGGACAATCATATCTGTGTATCATGTCAGTTAGGATAATCATATCTGTGTATCATGTTTGTAAGGACAATCATATCTGTGTATCATGTTTGTTAGGACAATCATATCTGTGTATCATGTCTGTCAGGACAATCATAACTGTGTATCATGTTTGTTGGGACAATCATATCTGTGTATCATGTTTGTTAGGACAATCATATCTGTGTATCATGTCTGTTAGGACTATCATATCTGTGTATCATGTTTATTAGGATTATCATATCTGTGTATCATGTTTGTTGGGACAATCATATCTGAGTATCATGTCTGTCAGGAAAATCATATCTGTGTATCATGTCTGTCAGGACAATCATATTTTGTGTATCATGTTTGTTAGGACAATCATATCTGTGTATCATGTTTGTTAGGACAATCATATCTGTGTATCATGTTTGTTGGGACAATCATATCTGTGTATCATGTTTGTTAGGACAATCATATCTGTGTATCATGTCTGTTAGGACAATCATATCTGTGTATCATGTTTGTTAGGAAAATCATATTTTGTGTATCATGTTTGTTAGGACAATCATATCTGTGTATCATGTTTCAGTCTAATTAAAATCAGACCCTAATTTCGTTCGTTCGTTTTTTTTTAAAATCCGGTTTTTTAACCACTAAAAAAAAACGAACGAACGAAATTAGGGTCTGATTTTAATTAGACTGTATCATGTTTGTAAGGACAATCATATCTGTGTATCATGTCTGTCAGGACAATCATATCTGTGTATCATGTTTGTTGGGACAATCATATCTGTGTATCATGTTTGTTGGGACAATCATATCTGTGTATCATGTCTGTCAGGACAATCATATCTATGTATCATGTTTGTTGGGACAATCATATCTGTGTATCATGTTTGTTGGGACAATCATATCTGTGTATCATGTTTGTCAGGACAATCATATCTGTGTATCATGTTTGTTGGGACAATCATATCTGTGTATCATGTTTGTTGGGACAATCATATCTGTGTATCATGTTTGTTGGGACAATCATATCTGTGTATCATGTTTGTTAGGACAATCATATCTGTGTATCATATCTGTTAGGAAAATCATATTCTGTGTATCATGTTTGTTAGGACAATCATATATGTGTATCATTTTGTTGGGACAATCATATCTGTGTATCATGTTTGTTGGGACAATCATATCTGTGTATCATTTTGTTGGGACAATCATATCTGTGTATCATGTTTGTTGGGACAATCATATCTGTGTATGTGTTTGTCAGGACAATCATATCTGTGTATCATGCCTATTAGGACAATCTGTGTATCTGTACAATATATGTAGTAAGACAGTGTACCACAATTCTGTACAAAATGACAGTGTATGACAATACTGTACTGTATGTCATTATACCATAATACTGAACAACATGACAGTGTTCTACAATACTGTACATAAAGACACGGTACCATAATATTGTACTGTAGTATGATGACATATTGTACAGTGAGATGTATGATGTACAATGTGACAGTGAGTCAACACAATGTTGTACAATATGTTACTGCATCCTATTATTGTACAATTTGGCAGTCAGATAGGGGACAACAATGCTGTACAAGAGGACCATTATACTGTACAATAACAATGTAGCAGTACCACTACTATGTACAATATAAAGTAAAGCCACATAGTTTTGGACAGAAAAAAATTAAACGTTTTTACTGCTTAGCCAATTTTATTTTTCATCACAAACAAAACAATTTATAACAGATAACAAATCAAATGAAATTTCTTGAATAATTTCCAATGAATATCATTTTATTAAGACATTTTCATTGATATATATAACAATTTTACTATATTTGGCTACAATACCAGAAATTGTATGGAATAAGGTCACTTGGCTGTACAATGAAGACAGTGACAACAAAAAACACATTTTACAATAAACAAGGTAAAATGAACATCTATTTTCAGAAACTAATCATGCAAAAATATCTTGTCTTTGACTATATATTACTGAGTAAATAATGATATTTAGGCATGATTTGTCACAGGTTTTAAAATATTACATATATATTTATGATTTAGTGATTATGACAATATACAATTCAACAATGAACAAAATACGTCAAAATTTCATCCAAAAATGCAATGCTCTGCTATCCTTATATGAACTTTTGTCACATTTTACTTATATATAATTACTACATAAATGTAAATATATTACAAATACTTTGAACTAGGTGGAATAAGGGTTGATAACTACATTTGACTACAAATAACTATGTATTTAGTATTTACATCATGCACCCAGATGGGTTGTCAAATACAAATTATGAGACACAAATTTAAATATACAAATCAAATATTGAGAAAATGATCTATAAAATATAAAAACTTATGAAGAAAATAGTATGAAAGGTGATATATAAAAATGCTTGTATTCATAAGTAAACCAAGATTTTATTTTCAAATGCTATGGCCATACTTGCAACAGCCTGACAATGCTCTTGAAAGACATATGGTTTATTCACAGGCCAATATGCCTTACACCACTCCTCACTTAGGATTTCAACTCACACCTTAGTACATGTTTAGTTTTTTTTAGTTGTTTGAATTACTTTAGCTTTGGGAGGAGAGACTTTCAGATTTACATAATCACTTTCACTCTAAGACTATTGCTATGCTATAAGGCAAATTGCTAGCATTGAGTTCAAATTTGATTCAAATGCTATGCTATATTTAGCACTTTAGCAAATCAGCATCCTACATATTCTTCTCTCCTACCGTGCCCCCATCTTTTTTAACATGAATTGCTCTCAGAGCATCAAAAAGATAGTTTAACAAACAACAAAAAACTTTGACACCAAATAATTGGACAACCAGACCTTTAACAACATTAATAACGATATTGAAACATTAAATCTTGCTGGCAAATTCTTTCCGTTATTTTTACTCATCAACATGTCTCTACATCAGAAAAATCAAACGCAATTATCACAAGATATGAATTGTTCTTTGGCGTCCAAGTCAAATAAATTCAGACTTTGACCAGCAAAAGTTTGAAATTTGACTGCATGCCTTGTCTTTTTCACAAATGATGTTAATATGTTGTATTTAAATCTTCATATTTCTTGAGTTTAAAAGTTCATGCGTTGCTTTAGGGAATCATAAAGTCATTTTCGCTTGTTGTTAAAAAGTTGGTACGACTGATTCTAAGTTGGTATTAGTCCATTTCATCTCAAGTTTAAGACAACTGAAAGAGTTCGGTGTAATACAAAATAAAGAGATTCTAGAGGGGTCAATCTCTGATTGGATGGAGCTGTTTATTTCCGAGCGCTAGGGATTCCTCCCGTTACGTCACCACTCTCTACTGCTTTTATCACACGGTTCACGTAAACTGTCGTGTTTCCTGCTGTTCTGTCGCCTGAAAAATAAATTTAAAAATCATGAGTATAAAAAAACATAAAGTTTATTTAATATTTGTTTGTGACTGTATGTATTGGATAAAGCTCAGAATTAATTGATTTTATCATTTTGTAACTTTCAAATTAAAAAAAAATGGTTATCTATTTAAACATCATGCTTTTGAGTTCAGTATCTTTTAAACACGTAACAGGGATGTCAAAATCTTTGTTTTTGCTATAAAGGTGTTTTTTAGTTGGGAAAAAGTCTAAATAAATGGGTTTCATTATTTGGGTCTTTAATGAGTTAAATACTTACTTAATTTGGTAGCAATTAAACCATCTAATTTATCAATTAAATTTTCTTTATTACTTGAAGTTTCATTAGTTTCCACTTCTCTTGCCTTATTTTTTAATTCTCCTTTTAAAGTCTTGATGACTTCTATTAACTGACCTGGAAGGAAAGAAGATAAGGTCAATAAACTTCAATACCGGACTTCATAGCCATGACCTTTCACATTTCAACTTTGAACTCTAGATGGTCTTAAGTTGAAAAATCTTTAGTCCATTTTCAAACAAATAAGCAAGTGAAATTTCAATTTTTGGAAAAATCTATTTTATTTTTAGATGCGATTGTCAGAAAGAAATTGACTTTGAATTTGTTTCACTTTCCACCCTCAAGCTTTTCATCTTTCAACTATTTTCCAAGAAATTCAAGGTGAAAAATCAATAATCAATCGTTTTTTTTCTCCGATATAAGCTGATCAATTCATATTTCTAAGAAATTTCAAATGAAAATTAACATATATACTTACTGTGTTCTTTTCCAATTCCAAATAGTTTCACTTTATTTGCTTCATGTTGAGCTTTCTTCTTTAATCTACAAGCTCTGGATGCGAGTTTATTCTTTCTCTTTCGTAATTCATTTCGTATGGAAGCTGGCTGATCATTATTGGCCGAGATTTCATTGATCATGTGATTCAACTTTCGTATCTGAACACCAAGATTGAAAAGTTTTCTGGGTGACGGCACAATATCATTTCCATCTCCTTTTCGAGCCTTTCCACCATGACGGATTCCCGATTTAGTATTATTAGGATCAAACACTGGATCTTCAAAGTTCTTTAATTTATGAGGATTTTTACTGTCAAGATGGAGTTTTAATTTCGTTCCTTTTGGACCTTTAGACTGAACATTATACTGCCAGAAAAATTTTTCTCCTTTTTTACCATCTTCTAAAACTGATGTGTTGTTCAGATGGGACATGTCCATTTCTGAAAAAATATGATAAAATTTCATATAAATACGGCACATTTATGAAAGTGTTCAAACTTAAATCCATTTATTTTATGAAAAAATACATCTAGAAATTCACGAACAAATTTCATATAACTTTTGAACATTGACATTACAACCTAAAAAAATCGAAGTCCATTTCCTCTCATTTCCTCCAGACAATTTAAAGAGACAAAAAAAAGATACATACCCCCATCTGAAAATTCTTCATCGCTGCTGTCATCGTCTTCATTAGAATCATCATAGGATCCAATCATAGAACTTTCTGAATCTGTAAATAGAAACAATACATCTTTAAATAAACAACCTTAAAATGTACCAAAAGTCAACCTTAAAATATACTTTAAATATGAACCAAGTTAAAAGTTTTTAACAGCCATTACTGAAGTTAATATAAACCACGTTAAAAAGTTTTGAATAGCCATTGATGAATATAGTATCATTTCATTGACACAAAGCAAGTTTATAAACAAAAGAATTTGAAGACATTATGAATTTTCCCCCACTGCACACCCCACCCCACCCTAATGTTAAACCCTAATCATAAAAATTTTAAAACCGAAACTGAAAGTAGACATGAAATCAAGTTATCATTAAAAGAAGAGTACTAACTGAACCTAAGTAGTAATTAACATTTAATTTTTTAATTAGGAAAAAGTCAAATAAAAAATCAATTAATGAATAATACCATAAAAGACAAAAAATTTAAATAATTATTATTGGATATATACCTTGAAACTGTGTGACAAATGCCATGATCTTGTTTTAAGTGCATTCAGCCATGAGGCAAACAAATAATAGAGTGTTTAAAGAAGGCCCATCCTGGTACAATACACTATGATATCACTATCTTTAAACAACTCTATTGGACGTTCAAATTTAGGATGGTTTTTATAAATAGGATATGATTTTTCGGTTAGTTTCACTTTCTGATGTAATTTAACTGGCCATTTTCTAGTTTATTGTTGAATAACACTTTTACAATACAATGTTCATGTTGGTTGAAATATTTTTATCCATATATGGAGTAGCCTACTCCTTAGTCATTTAAGTGCCATTTATTCATTCATAAAACTTTATATTCAAAATTTTCCGCTTTTCAATATCTATTGTCAATTGTTTTACATTATTTAATATAAATCTTTAAATATGACATTCCAAGTTCAGAGCCCATTGATATCAGGTGTTCTTGTTCATTATTTTGATATTTCAAATATGAATTACATAACTGACTGACAAATAGCCAAAATCAATAATCTATACAGAGAAAGTTCCAGAGACTATATAAATAGTGTCCTTGACCTTGGTAATATATCTATTTACATAAATTTGAAGATGAAGGACGAATTTTAAAACAAAACAACATTTGGCCTTGAATTTTTTCTGCCTCAAACCAAATGATTAACTACAACTTGACAAGTTATTTTCAAATTAGGAATTTATTTGTTAATTTTTTTATTTCGGTTTCAAAATTAGCTTGCATTTCTATTGTTCATTTTTTTTTGTATCATCCATTAATAACACTTGATTTATATCAAATTTCTGCGATAAATTAATTGAAAACGAATTCAATTTGTTCAAAATATTGAAAATCATCCGAGAAAATTGAATGAGTGTTATTTGAGAAACTCAATTATTTAAAAACAAAATGGAAACCTTCTTTTATTTAGTCCTAATTTTTGGACAACTACCTGTATAAATTAGGGCAGGGCGGAGTTTGTATGGGCATAGTTAAATTACTAACAACAATGGTGACAAGTTTATTACTCTAGATTTTACACTTGGGCGTATCTTGATCAAGTTCATGATTAAGATTTAAAAAATTGATTATGCAACTATTGCGCAATACCCCAAATTTTTGAGCCTATCCCTTATCATTTTTTTTTATGAACCCCAAATTATAAAGAGATGAGGGACTCAACTATGTGTTTTTGAGCAAATAACTGGAAAATTTTCATAAAAATCCAAACTTTCTTGGCTTGTGACTAATAAGGTGTCCACGTCCTACAGTTTTAGGGGTTTTTAAAAACAAATATTGTTCACCAAGTACCTCCTATTCATAACTAAAAACTGTACTGTCTAGTTATTTCTTGACGTATTCTCAATCTTGCCAATCAGATAAACTTTGTGCACATTGACAACATTTTTGTTACCATGTAGCCTACTCTTATTAATACAGTGCACCAAACAGCGAATTGAGTTCTAATAGTTTAAAGTTGTAAATATAAACAAGCACCCTAAAAACTGTTTACCTTAATAACAACAGTACATTGCCCTATCTGCACTCGGCGTTATCTAATAATATTCTAGAAGTGCATAATATCTACTCTATATGTGAATGAGATCTAGAATGGACTAAAGTGTTTGACTCTTATTATAGTCAGCTGATTGATCTAGTTTCTACTAGTGGTCTGAATTCTTTCTATCACGTGTCCTGACCTTTCTGTACTCAAAACAGTCAGTACACTGGCCTACATAATAATGTAGAAAGCTAAGGTACAATACAGGTAATACTACAAATTGTAAATACGACAGGAATTTTTGAAAAATTACTGAAAATTTTGTATATAAAGTGATGACCATAAAACTTTTTAAAATTTTGTTGGATATTCACGAATAGTGTGAACTTACTGAATAATTTGAGTATAAATCATCGATAAAGTCTAATTAAACATCGATAAAAGTCTAATTAAACTATAAAAATGAGAATTTCCTCATATTAATTAAGTAAATCGAAGTTTTAGTCCAATATTGCCCAATAACAAGTCTCTATAGATATCCATTCATTATTAATACAAATTATTAGTACACTATACAGCAGCTCTAGTACATTAGAGTGATATCTATTAATTTGTATTTTAACTTAATGTTATTATGATGACTGGTAATTTTCTATTTCCTCTGTAAAAGATACTTTAATATGGGTAGTTACTTGTGACCTCTTTGCACCGATATATCAATATATCCCTGGCCTTTTAGTCCAATATCCATTACCTTTATTACACTTGAAATTTCTAGACACGTTTCGGATATTGCTAGCTCATCAGCTTTTTCTTGGTCTCTATTTTTATAGCTTCGCTTACAAAATTGTAATAGCTCAAGGCCAATATGTTACAAAATTAATTCCAAAATGTGGTGGTTTATTTTGATGTCATATTCATAAAGAACTCTATTTAAATTTATTTAAATTATTGCTAATGGTCTAAGACAAAGGATTTTATTTTAAGTTTTTAAAAGCCTCTAAGGTTTAATAACATCTGTACTAAGAGATAACCCATGTGTCCTACACCACTGGTATCCTACACGTGTCTTTAAACAATAAATTTAATCTACCTTTGTATACTAAAATCATTAGTGACTGATAAGAATAAGTATAACCTTTGGCAATTTTTTAAAACTATTTTTTCATGACTTTGTTTTATTGGGATAAAAGCATTGTTTACACCAATATAGGTTCTCTTATTGTCTTTGGCACTAGAATACCGTACTTAAATTTTTTTAAAAGGTTCTGTCCAATGATAATGCCTAAAACAATTTTAAAGTTTTTAAATCTTAAGATTAAATCAGTACACATAAACTTTTATCCGTGACTATATCGTGCTAAAAAGTAAAGCACGTGTCAAGAGACTAATGTATTAACTATTTATATTTTTACCTATGTACACTAAGAATGACAGATACCACAAAACTGTCTTGACTTATGTGATTTATGACAAATGTTTAACATAAGATATGTATGATTTATATTTACATTATTTTATCTAGCTAGAGAATGTCCTGATCATACATGTACTTTGTTTGATAAAGATTCCTGTATGTAAATTGAAACGTTGCAAATATTAAAGAAAGGAGTAGTATATCCATAATAGTTTTTCTTAATTAATGTTCTACCTACTTCTTAATGCAAAAACTTATGGTATTTTGAAATTTCTTAGAATAAAGACGAGGCTAAAATGGGGGAGGTGGGGGGATTATTCACCCACCTCCCAATCTCCCTACCCCTAAGGCGCTGATGCTGCTAATAAGATTCATTATTTACTGCATGTTGGCCTACATTAAAGTTTTGTTTGGTGCACTACTATTTTTGTAACAGTGTTGTCTTTGTCGCTAAATGTTGTTACCTAGAGTACTATAAGGTAAATAACCTATCTTTAGGTTAATATCCTGTAATACATTTAATACAAGTACAGTGTTATACCATTATACAGTACAGGTAATCAATTATTGACCGATATCATAGCCCATATACTAATAGATTCTTTATATTGGTGTATATCACAGCCTATATATGATTATAATTTCCTATATTGCTCTATATATATCATAATCTTAACTGATTCACTAACTTAACTTAATTGGAACAAAGAATATCAAGAAATTTTATATTGGCCTCCTATTTTTAACTTCATGAATGTTTTTGTACTGAATGAATGAATAAGAATGATAATGCAAAATTTTAATCTTAATGCTTTAAGGTGTTTTTCTCGAAACCCAGAAATTAAGAAATACAGTTATCTCACTTATGTTATTGGTATGGCATCTACCAAATTCAAAATTTAAACTGAGAACTGTTTGCATTTGTTTCCAAAATTCCTAAAAGTAGCTGTTTGAATAATCATCAAAATCATGCAAAATCTATGTTTTCAAGATAAGCTATTTAAAAAAAAAAAAATTCATACAAAAGATTTTTGATACTCATAGATATTAATAGATTATTATCAGATATTAATAATGGAGAGTTTCTTTAAGAAATTCCTCGAAAATTCTTATCTTAAAGATTTAATTATTCTTTACAATAAAGAAATGAATAGAACAGATAATGAGATATTTTATGCTTTATATTGGATGACCTATTATATGTTGCTTTGTTAGAACTGATAAATAAACACAAAGTGTCATAAAATAACAATATTTTAATTTTTTTTTAAATTGTTGACACCCAAATATTTGATTACCAACGCAATAACCTAAAAATTTAACTTATTAGGAACATTTCAGAAGTACTCTTCTTTTTTGGCTTATTATTTAATTTAAAATTTTTGCTTCAAAATCAACATCGGTAAGGCACACTCATTTAATTATTGGCTTCAAGAGTTCAAGAACTGGGATGTGAAAAAAAAATATGTCTAACTCACCAAATCTTTTTCTCTTTTCTCTGGTTGGACGAAAATCTTTGACATCTTCCTCATCATCGTGAATATATTTCTCAATTTCTTTCCATTTCTCTTCCACGGAGTCGTCATCTTTCTCTTCTTTTATTGAAATCATAGGGCGTTTCACTCCGACCGTGCTCGTCACTGGTGAATCGTCGGCCATTAATAATTTCTGTAATCGTGATTTGTTGTCTTCGGAAAATGAACTGTTATTAGAGGAGTTGCTGGTAACTGTATGGGTCAAAGGCAAGGACTTAGAATTCTGTAGGGCTGTTTTGATATTTTGTATCGTTTTGCTACGATCTACCTCAGATTGACTGGACCAAGTTGGCCATGAGGAAATTGTCTTTAAACCATAATTATTATTATTCACAAAAGAATCATTCGTTCTGGTTGTTAGGGTGGTAAAAGTGTTACTTTGTTGAGAGACACTAGGAAATGTCTGTAATGAGTTCGTAAATGACGGAGTTTTGGGTATCACAGCTTCTAAATCTTCCAAGAATGATTCTGATTCACTTCCCATATTGAGTTCAGTTAATGTTGGGTTAGAGTTTCGGCCATTTTGACTCTGAGCAGAAAAGGCTGTGAAATTTGGTTGCACGTCTGTATCGACAATGGATGTGTTTGGCAACTCTAAATTCGCCTCGTATTGTGGATTCAAATCAAATTCCTCACAACTGAAGATATTTTCTTTTTTAAGATGAGATTGTGGACTGGTGTAACACTGTGTATTTCCCAAATGTTGCATGTCGTATCTTTCTTGTTCATACAAATATAATGAATTCGGGCTGGCGGCATACATTGGCATATCACTGTTAGGTAAGACATGGTCGGAGCCTGGCGAATATAAAAAATCAGGACCAAACAGATCCATATTCCCACTTAACTTGGCCTGAAAAATAAACATCGTAATTTTTAATCAAGTACATTTATATAAGTATTTACATAACTCTAATTGATTTCGAAAAAAAAATTGAATTGGATTTTTATTTTTCGTAACAGCTTGAAGGATTTTAGTTTTATAACTGTTTCGAAATTGCTTTGTCATCTGTCTCTTTTTTTTTCGGTCAAGATAGATGTTAACTTAAGTAGCCTATTTTTATATAATAATCGACAGAGAGCTGTTTGATTGATAAAAATTTTGCATGTCGTTAAACCAAAGACAAATCTATTTACTATATAGTGTTGTAATACTGAAAACTGTTCGATTGATGAACACATCGCATGTTGGTAACACAAAACAATTAGAAAACAAATTAACATTTTGATCAAGTTTTTCCTGCTTTTACCAAGAAAGAGGTAACAACATCAAAGAGCAACTTCAGAACCAAATTTGATTTACAAATTTTTAAAAAACATTTTAAATTTCAACCTTCAGAATTACTACACATTTCAAAATAAAACACCAAAGATTTTGAATATCATGCCAAGTACCTTCAATATGGTATACAAATACACATACTAATAAAAATATGAAATCAAAATCCTACCCTACCATTAAACAAAATAAATTCACACATTATGTTCCCTGTATAAACTCAAATTTAAATACCTGCCAATGTAAATTTTCAAAAATCATTTCTTATTATAGACAAAAAGCAAATATAGTTTTACTTTTACCCACAGTAATAAACCTTTTATAGAGGATTTGTCACTTTCTGTTACTAAAAATAGAACTTAGATATATGTACTTCAGAGATAAATTACCTATGTCATGCTGTGATGAAACACAGTCTATTGAAGTTTATTATTAAAGGGGAATTCCCTTTTTATTTTCACAGAAACAATATAGCAGCCAGGAAGATCTACTTTACAATTGAAAGATCTGGGTTTCCTTGACTTCATCTTCCCTGCCTTTATTAGGGACATCCCTGATATATGGGCAACTGTTTACCTGAATGAGTGGGAATTCCCTTGTGACAATACTTCAAATCCCATATTGACCATTCCCTTAATGGAACAAGGGATTCCCATTATACCCAATTCATTAAAGCTACCATGACTAAATAGGACTCTTGAAAGTGGGCATTTTTAAATAATAAGCCATAATCAGTTATCCTGGTCATAAGACCAACCTAGAAATAATCAACGTCATTCTTTCCAATATCCTGGTTCCTGATTCGTCTAATTCCTTTTATAACAGATAAAATTTAACAGAAAAACAAAAATCCTTGAAAATCAGTAATCAACAATAACATCCTGGGTTTATATATTACTTGTTGACTTTATGGCAAACTGATAAAAACATATCCTAGAAACAGGACACAAATTATCACATGATCTTCAAAACACAATTGTTTACTTACTGTCAGCACCATTGAAGGTTATTAAAATTAAACTAACTCTGCAAGCCATTGTTATTGTAAAGTACATATTTCAAATTTGTTGAAGAAACGCTGTAAATGAAATAAAATGAAACCCTACAAAATTTTTATCAGTTTTGATTTGAACAATTGATCAACCAGCTGCACATAATATTTCAAAATCTTAACAATTATCCAATAACATTTGATCCAAACTCTGACAAAAAGATCCAAATGTCATCTGATGTAATCTGATTTAATCTGATTTTCAGCTGGTTGGACCTGAATGATTACACACACTCATAGAGTCCCAATATCATCTGATAGGATCCATATCTGACTTAATTAGATCCAAAAGCCAGCTGAGAGGACCCTAACTTTTGTTGCTGGATCTATATTTCAGCTAAGATTAAAATCTGAATGGATTGTATCTAGCTTTCAAATCTCAACATCAGCTGCTGTACATTCACATCTCAGCTAATCCAGTAAGACGTTTTAGCAATTTTCAGAAATCCAAATACACGTTTTATCTACAAAACAACTGTCCAAATACATTATTGCATCCGTCTTCAGATTTCAAGCAGAAATTATGCTCTGAACGAACACACCAAGTAAATATATTCCGTAATGACAATTGCACCCTTTCCTATCAAATCATGTGACATGTTCCAAGAGATATCTCAGACGTCTGCAATGTCACTATTTGTTCAGCGATTCAAGTTTAAAGTAACTTCTCCAAAAATTCATAAACTATTGCTTATCATTCTCAGAGAAGACAGTCTAAAATTGAAAAGAAATGTAAACAAACCTTCCAATATAAGAGATAACTCCAGAAATTCATGTCTACAGACTTCCGACAGTCGATCTTATTCCAAGTGGACACGTTCACTGTCTAAAGCATTCTAAGTGATCATGTTATGATTTTGTGAAATATATGTTAAAATAAATGCCTAAAGCATCTTTGAAGAAAACATACTTGTTTGTCACTAATAGTAGTGTTATTGTCGAACGAAGAATGAAAAATACTATGTCACACTTGGAGTAAAAATATATATGATTACGTTCGTGTGGGGGTGTTCATTCATAAGATAGCGTTCTACGGCGTTAATCAAAGGTTTCCAGATACCTCTGGCAATTTCCAGAATCATCCTCCCAGCACTCGCACTTTTGATTGAACAAACAATTCGACCTTCCGCGTTCATTAACAAACTTCAATTTTCATTTTTTTATAGAACAATCTATTGAATTCCAGTAATTTCAAGTGATTTTCCATAAAATTTCAATGTCAATGAAAGACAAAAAACAAACAGCTTTATCAATGTCATCTGACAATCCACGAGACACTGCCGCCATCTTCTGGAAGTTTTTATTGTAACCTTGCATGATGGTATTCAAGTTAAATTGCTGTAGACTAAGATGACATCGCATGACTTTTGATCGATGATTCAGTTTTGTAACCAATTCTTTGATTAGTCAAGGATATGCTGACTTTATGTAACAACTTTCTGATTAGTCACGTATAAGCTTTTTTGTAAAAAGGCAACTGAATGGTCAAGGATATGCTGGCTTTATGTAACAACTTTATGTAACAAATAAGCCATTCTCATCCAAACTTATCTAGTAACAAGGCCACTGATTGGTCAAATAAAGTTTTAGAGAAAATCCAACATTTAGCAAAAATTAAACCAAAGCTTAAAACATGAAGAGTAAGAGTAACCTAAAATTCTCAAAATCTAAGTGGTAAAGCATCTTTAAGAAAAGTTAAAAGTTTAATGAACAGTTAACTCCATTTTAATGTATAAATGGACAAATTGAGTTGAAAAATTTTTTTTTTTTTTGCTGATATCATTACTGAAAGAATTCAAGGAAGGTCAATTGAAACATGTCTAGTATTTAAACAATGTCCTTCCCACAAATATTTCATGACTGACAGTTGACATCCATTTTGTTGACCTACTTGTTTTGACAGTCGACTTATCAAAAGTCACTGCATTTGACTTCTTTATCTTGCTTTTAAAGCAGGGCATGATCAAGGGGGTGAGGGGGGCTAACCATCAAACCCAATTCTGACTCTATGGGGTACCCTTTAACTGACACAATCATCAAAAAATTTAGATCAGCAAACTGTATCTAATAGGTTTATTTTGCAACCTTGACAACTTGACCTTTTTGAACTCATCTAATTAACTAATCTGAACCTAATTTCAAGCTGTCACACTATATATTTAGTTTACAATTGGGGTCAAATTTCTAATATCCAGTCTTCTTCTCCTTCTCAATAAATAGGAGACTAAGCAAACCTAACAAAAAGTTTATCTGATCGACAGAATAGCATTGGCATTTGGGAAGGCACAGTAGGCCTACTGATTTCAATGGAGATCAAATTCACCTGAGAGGCTCACTGAAAAGTAGTTTTTGGTCCCTGGCCTATTTCCCTTTTCTCCATGATTCCTAGAAATGTCATAGATTGAATTACTCCAAAGCCTTCACCTGAATCAATATTTTCCCACTCTCAGCTGTCTTAATCCCCACCCACACATTACAATAACCCTGCATAAATACTGCATAAGAAGTAAACAGTCTGACCATTTCTTCTAGCAACAAAATTCATATCATCAATACTGCTTGCCAACACGTGTTTCGGACATTCAATCCTTCATCAGTGCAGGTGTTATGAAAATTTATATCATAATTCAAAACTTATATGAGGCTTTAAGAAAACTTACAAAGATACTTAGAGAATGGGGGTGAGCTAGGACCCTAATAAATATGCTTTTCAGACATCAAACTCAAAACGTCATCCATAAGGACTTGTGAGCAATTTGAGAATAGAAAAGCTTACCAATATCTGCCACAAACATAATTTTATGCTATTTTGCCTAAAAACAATGTTTGCAAAGAAAAATATCCCCTGAAGAAGTCACCTTTACTCTTCCACAAGAAGAAAGAATGAACTCAGTGAAGTCGTGACATAATGATGTAATATCTTACATGACCCAGGTCAATACACCTCATATAACTATATCATTGGCTCAGGTCCTAATCCTTAAGTCAATTCCATGTCCTTGAGGAGGTGACCCTATAACACCTTCAAAGCTATAATTCAGGGCACTGTTCTGAATGACAGACAAGTGATCTAAATTAATATGTGAACTGGACATCCCCAATTATCTTCAATTGACAACTGATTAGGAAATTGGGGTTAAAGGGATTGTAAAGAGGTTTTGGAATTGGAATTGCAAGAACCAAAGACAACGGAATGGAAATTGGAATGGCGCAAATTGATGCTATCAGTGTCCCTGATACACATACAAAGTTAGAAAACCTCTTTACAATCCCTTTATGTTCCAATATCTGAACATAAGGAATACATGTAAAAGAAAATGAAATTTAGAGCCTTACCTTAGCTAAGTTATTGACTGTCATTTGAAATGAGTTATTCCTGTACGGTGGTATACTGGTGCTTCTTGAGACACCTCTTCTATAGTAACTAGAAGGCACTAGACTTCTCTGATAGTAATTCGGGGTACTGTTCCTTCTCAACAATTGATGAAGGTTGCTGTATACTTGAGTACTGGAAAAGGACAAATTCATATTATGGATGATTGTTAAAAACATTTTTACAGACAACTGTTTATATTACAAATACAGACTAAATCTTTTTGTCAAAACTCTGAGATGAACGTTTGACCTTGTAGCTCGTTAACGACCCCCAAATTGCCCGCGGAAAAAGTTTTGGCGGGAAAATATTTTGTACTCAAGCATATCTGTCAAAAGAAGTGGATTTTTTTCAAACTCGGGAATTCTAAATATCATTGTTATCGGAATTTCAAGTATTGAAAAAATATTGAACTTCTTATTTCAATTTTACATGTAGGGATGCACGTGTCTCACTCAAAGACTGAACACTCTCGATCATTCCAGTGATTTCTATTTCCATTTTATAGCACATATGACTGGATAATCGAGATGGAAAGTTGGTCACTACCACGTGCCGTTTGTTAGCAGTTGCCAAGATTTGTTGTCTATTTTTCTCACCTTGGCATTGTGCCTAACATTTGTTCTGATGAAGGCCGTGAAATCATTCCAATATTTTTCTCCATATAATGAACAATGGGTAAAAGATCCAAATGAGAAAAACTTCTCAAAATCCAAAAATAATTTCTAAGTCCCACTAAAAATTCATAATCCAAATTCGGTCAAGTTTCAAAATCCCCAAAGTATAATTCGGAACTGTAAAAAAATAAATTATTTTCTAAAACTCTGACTTGAGATTCCGTTAGACATGCGAACCATCCCAAGTGTGAAGTTAAAATGAGTATGAATCAGTGGTTACAAGGATCTACCCACTGTCGACTGGTAGAGCTGTTTACTAGGTCATCTAGGTCAATGTTGATTCATCCCAAAATAATAACAAAAAATCAGCTGAGATGACATATCTGTGCAGAAACCACAAAGAAAACCACAAATTTTGATTGTCATGTCATTTCTTTTCGAAATATACCCCTACGAGACTCAAACCAATGTTTTGGTAGAACTGTCAAAATTAGTTATATAACCTATCTGAATATATGGTATATTATCTTTGTTTACATGTCAAAATTCATATTTTACAGCTTCAAAAACATTCGACTTACCTTCTAATATGCTTAGATTTATTCCTTAGTATTTCAATGAAATAATCCTTCAATGTGATATCTCTAGATTTTAAATTATCCAAGTTATTCTGAAGAAAAAACTATTTATACTGTTTCTTAATTCAGTAGCAATGCTGGTTTGTTTTGATTTTCTGACAAAGCTCAGATATGTCACGTGCGGTTTTCAGTTCAAACCAATCAAAACAGGTTTTTATAATTTATTCATGACGTCATATATCAGTCAACCAATAGAAACTTACAAATCTATTTTTAGATTTTGATATTGTATGGAGAATTTGCTAGAAAATGATCTTCACTCCAGAAATTCACACGAATTAATTCCACGTATATGAATGGAAGCTGAAGAAAATCGTCTCTGAATCCGAAATGATTGAAATTTGGAAACTTTAATCCCTAAACTTAAGAGTTTAGCCTCAGATAGAATGTTCTAGATCGACACCCGAAATTCGGTCAAATATTCTATTTATAGATTATGACGTCATGATGTAAACAGGGCAAGATCCACTGTGTATCCTTAAAGTGCACTGGTTGGAAAACCTGTACAGGCCGATTTGAACTTTTATAGGTTAGCGTAAACAAAGTACTTAAATTTGTTGATACCCTTATAAAATATATTTTAGTAGCCTAAATATACCTATTTATAGCCCCGTAAATGTTGTTTATCTGTGCATATATTTGACAAAATATTCCATTCCTATTTTATATTGTAAGGTTTTGAATGTTGACCGAATTCTGTTTAGTTAATTAGCTCGAAATATCCCCAACGCATGTTACCGCATTCTTATCAATTTTAAAAATACGCCCATCAAAATAAGTCAAGGTTTTTGTAAATGAAATCTGAAATCATCAATTTTGAAAGCTACTTTGCATCTAATTTGCATATGCAAATTAGATCATTTTTCATGCTTTGAATTGCCTGAGAAGAAATACAGCTTGTATCCTAATGCTACCCGAGATATATTCTGAAGATTCTTATTATGCAGTAATGTATGAGACATTTGTTTAATTTTTTCACTAGCCCATATTTTATTTAACTTTATTTTGCTGTGTAAGGTATGTTGTTAGTTGCTCGTGGTCGTGGTCAAATGCATTTGGCCTCCCGATGATGAGGGGGCACAAAACTACCCCTTAGGCGATATTTCGAATTAAACAGGGGGCCACGGCTCTGGGAGTTTCGTTAATTTTGGGCCACGGTATGAAAAAGGTTGGGAACCACTGAACCAGAAGCATGCAAAAATACAATGATAGCAGGTAATGAGATAACGTTTATAACGTTTTGGTGCCTTCCAGAGCTTCAGTGTTGGAGAATTGTGTGTAATGACCAGTAACCGTGGGTTTCCGAGAAAAAATTGGAGACTCGAATCAAATTTGCAATAACCTTGCCTTTCACCTTTTAGAGATACTTTTTGTTTCCTTGTAAGGATACTTCTTGTCCCTTCTGTATGACTTGGCAACTGCATATTAGGACACTATCAAGAATATTGGTTATTATGTTATCGTATGTGATTTATATACTAATTAAATCTTGCAGTTTATCCCAATCTTTCATTTTCATGTGCTTATAATCTTGCATGGTAAGAGAAATAAAATGAAGTGAAATTGAGTTTTACGTCCTACGTTTATGCATTTTCTGGTTGGTGCAGTGGGCAATGAGGGAAATTTCGATATCCGACAGTTTAGGGATCTATAGCCGTTACGTCGTGCACAGCTTATTCGAACGACTATATTATTATATAAAATAACATACAACTCCTTTGAACCACAAATTTTCGGCCCCATGGCCTTTATCAAGTGGAAATAGAAATACTTCGAACAAAAACTTGAAAAACTTCCACTTGATAAAGGCCATGGGGCCGAAAATTTGTGGTTCAAAGGAGTTGTATGTTATTTTACATAAGAAGAATTCCCTGCAGGAATAAATTAGAGTACGAATATATTATTATAAGAAATAAAATATAAATGGAATTTTACGTCCTGTATTTCTGCACCTGTATGGGATAATGAGGACGGGCAAACACCATGCAGTGTGCTATGAGGGAAATTTTTGCCAGAGCAGCGGTATTTTCGATTACCAACATGCGAGGGCACGTGCACAGCCAATAGCCTCGGTATATTGTTCCATCCGAACGACTAGACGCTTTTTCATTGTCAGCCCCTCCGACCTGCATCACTGACTGGGGGAAACCGGGTTGAAAAATCTGGTATCATCTCGACTCATGCCGGATTTGAACCCTGGACACTCAGGTTAGCGAGCAAGCGTCTAAGTCACACCGCAGCTCGTTATAAGAGCTTGAACCCTGGACCAGGATCTTCAAGTTATCAAGAAAGCGTCTCAATCAGTCTGTGACCAAGTGGATCTTGGTTTAATATCTTACGATAAATGCTAGACCGGAACATCCTGTCCCTCAATTAGTGAATTTGAGGGACAGGAGACCAAGCTTGATTATATCTTGAAATCGCGCAACCAATTTGGTTGCGTTCAAATATTCTTCTTCCTGAAAGTTTTTTCTTTAAAAACTCGCAAATTTCTTTTATGTTATGATGTCAGCTTGATAACAACCATTTTTTCGACAAAATAAAACAATAATTGTTGTCTCTAATTTCAGTTAAAATAGACTATTTTAGTCAACTTGTCGGTCTACTAAATGGCTCTCTGTTTGAATATTTTAACTGAGATTAGGGCCTCGAGACAACAATTATTGTTTTATTTTGTCGAAAAAATGGTTGTTATCAAGCTGACATCATGACATAAAAGAAATTTGGCAGTTTTTAGAGAAAAAACTTTCAGGAAGAAGAATATTTCAACGCAACCAAATTGGTTGCGCGATTTCAAGATATAATCAAGCTTGGTCTCCTGTCCCTCAAATTCACTAATTGAGGGACAGGATGTTCCGGTCTAGATAAATGCATGCACTCATTCTACAATGGTTTTACTATTCATCGATCCAGTCAAGTCAGCAATAATCATTTTGCTAGTACAAGAAAGTCAAGGTGTGTATTAAGTCCAGTCCTAGAAACTAACCTAAAATATTGAGTTGATTCTCAGTGCAAAAAGGCCAAGTTACTGTCTCTATGTTGTCTATAGGTATTAATACATGTCTAGTGTACCGTAAATGAGATATATATATATCTATCTATAGAAATAAGCATGGTAAAGCACAATGTATATGGATATAAATTTCGTGACATTAATTTATTATACATAGATTTTTTTTCTCCAGATAACGCTGACTCTTTACGAGTACAAAATGTATTGAGTTAAATGTTATGTTACAAATATTGTACTTTCTTTTGTAATAATATAGTATTTCAAATCTTGTTTCTGAGAATAATAAGTGACAGCTGAAGTTGCATAAACAGTGGCGTTTTTAGCATGACCCCCCTCCCCCACCCCCAAGAAAGGAGTTTTCACGATGGGCAGTTGTTACGGAACGAATCAATGGCCATTTAGGAGTCTATGCATTGCGCAACCTGTACCACATGCAGCAACTGCTTTTCTTGTCGTTTATGTGACACATTTACTTTAAATTTCGATTCAATTCAAAGGGGAATGTTCAGCATTTTCGATGGTCGATTTGAGCCTTGAATATATGAAACTAGCCTTCAAAGTATACTAGAACTGCACAAAAATTGCATAATCCCTTTAATTATATCCCTACCAAAACATTTATATGTGTTTTCTATATAATGCGAAGTCTTACTAAACGCTCATAATTATGGCTATACGGGGATTTGACGGTTTATATTTGAGACTCAAATTTTGGTCGAGCAGTAAGTGAATAGGCCTGCATCCCTTTCACAAATATACCTAAAACCAAGAATTATACGCACGAGAGGGTTTTAATTGGGGAATTTTCCATTTGCACTTAAAGAAAATCTATTTTACAAAAACATGAAAGCCTACAATAAAAAGATTCAACATGCAAATTAGCAAAGAAGTAGGCTACTTTGGAGGGGTTTATTTGTGATTTTCCCCATAAAACGCCACGCAAGTCAAGCGTGTCCAAAGTAGTCTACTTCTTTGCTATTCGCAAGATTTCTCTTTGTATCATAGCATCTCAGATGTAGCTCAGTTAGTGTATAATATGCAAGATGTAGGCACAAATATAGAGCTTTGATATTAGCCAATGAAATTCCAGGTCGCCATGACGACAGCCAATCAGATGGTATTTGGAGGAAAGAGTTTTTTCCCATTGCGGTTAATTATAGAGAGATAACTGAGCCTAGAAAATGTACTGCAACGGTTTCAATTATATTAGCACATATCTGCTCACTATGAGGTGAAAACACTGCAACTGTAGGGAAAAAAAATGGGGGGCGGGTCTAAATTCATCGTCTTCTAGACAGGTTATAGTCCATTGGGCCCCTATCCAAAATGGCCTCTAGTCAAAATGGCCATAAAAGTTAAATTTGGTCAAAATGGCCTCTGAATTTACTCTTAGATTTATGGGGCCCAATTGACTATATAACCCTTCTAGACTACGCCATTGGAGTATAACCGATAAAAGCGCTCTTTTTGTAAACGAAAAAGGTTGCCTTTAATCATGAATTAATCACGTGTTTCGTGCGTGTGTTCATATTTTGAACAAAAATGTCCACTTGCAATCGTGTTGCATGGTGGGTTTGAAAGTCACGCGACATCATGGTTTATTTCGGTACCTTATTTGGGGTTTAGATCTTGGGGTAGTGATACCACCTCTTAGAATGAAAAAACAATTTAAGTTATCAAACTTGGCTAATCAGAGTATATTTATCAACGGTGTTCAAAGTAAACAAACAGAATCAAATAAACCCTTAAAACTATGTAATTTTCCATACAATTGCAAGTTATAATTGAAAAACGCTTAAAATTTTAGTAATTTTTCTGGATTTATCAGATTATTTTATAGGTAACCTGTTGTATAGTTATGCCACCAGGTAAGTCCCCTGATGAATATATATACTCCTATTGACCAAGTTTGAAAATTTAGATTTATTTTCATTCTAAGAGGTTGTATAAGAAAAAAATGGTCGAAATGAAGTGAATTCGGAAATGCAAATCCATATTTTACAATCATGTTTTCATGCCTTATTTTCCCGCGGACAAAATACCAAACTCAATATGTAAATCTATTTTGATCAGAATTTGAAGACCGGTGATTTAGATGCTGACACATGTGTCCAAGAATAAGGACAGTGGTTTTCCCAAAATGTAAAATATATATCGGAGAAAAGATTCACCGAATTGAGAAATAGTACGACCATATGGTGATAACTCCTACGGCATGCCACGACATCAACAATTTAAAGACAAATACATGATTCCAATTGCATATTAATCTATTAAGACTTTCTTGGAGACAAAAGACAAACCGTATGTCATGAAACCTCTTTGGCTAATGGCTTTGTGACATGAAGTGCTATAAGCGGCTTATAATGTGATTGTGGATTGTTGTAATATCATGCTAATAATGGTTTATTTCTGGATTTTAAAGTCTAAGTAATTGAAATGAACTGGATTATACAATTGCTAAATTTAAAGAATATCATTCAAAAGATTTTTCTTGTAGTCTTCTATATATATATATATTATTTCTTGGTTATTAAATCTTGCAGTGGTCAGATAAGTTCTTGTGGTGGGTGTAACAATAGTACAAAAAACAAAAAAATAGTATTCGGGAAGAGTAAGCATGCCCTAACTAGCTTCTGACATCCTCTGCAGTAGGCCTACTTATTTTACTAAAGCTCAACATTATAATAAAACGTCACTTTCTCGTGGCACCATAGAATAATAAGAGTTTCTAGTTCTATGGTGGCAAAGATCGTCGATTTTGAGAATCTATTTGAAAAAAGGGTAACAATACGCGTAGCCTATAATAGTATTTAAAGGGATATGTTCACTATTTGAAAAAAGGGTAACAATACGCGTAGCCTATAATAGTATTTAAAGGGATATGTTCACCATTCGTTCCACCAATAACATTTTAGTCTCAGAACCTGGAACTTTTTAGCTAATATAATCCTTAATCCGTCACACCAGTCCACTGTAGGTATAGAGCCTTCATGTAAAAATGATTTCGACTATATGGGAAAAGATAATCTTACTTTTCCAGATATGATGCTCTGACGCTCTTTTGACAAAAAAATGAAAATATCTGATGAAATGTTGTTCAGCAAACGATATTAAGGACGAACACCTGGTCAACTTAGTTTAATATTATTAGCACTTCGGCTAGGTAGATTTGCAGTTACAACAATTTTTTACGGACGTCATCGAACAGAAAGTAGATTACTTTTTGACATTTATCACCATAATAAATGCTACAGAAATCGATGGCTGAACACGGAAGGTGACAAACAAAATGTTGTTGACGTGTCTGTAATTGACTTGTTTTCGTAACACTAATGTAATATAATTAAAATTGTTGTTTTCAAAGGCAGTGTGACGGTTTAAGACACTGGCATCGTGGCTAAATTCTTTAAATCAAATCAGGAATTAAGGAGAATCTGTGAATGACGTCATATTTCCCGCGGTTACGCCAGCTTGACGTTGTTATTATTAGGCCTATTGCGAGCCTGAAGGTTTTTGAGAAAACTGACTTTGTTTAGTGACAAATAAGGAACACATACTATACTATTATAGCATTATTGTGCCTATATTGTATTTTTACCAAAATCTACCAATTTCGAACCCAGGACAACCGAATTATAACAATAAGTCATGTTCTTGTAAAGTTCCCATAAAAAGGTGTAATATTATGCAACTTACAGCACCGACAACTAAGAACTCAATTCCCGGTTCCTCATGTCAGTGATGCAGGTCGGAGGGGCTGACATGGAAAAGCGTCTAGTCGTTTTGATGGGACAATAAACCGAGGCCCCGTGTGCTATTGGCTGTGCACGTTAAAGATCCCTCGTCAGTTGGAAATCGAAAATAAGAGCAGGCTAATGCCGCTGTCCTGGCAAAATTTCCCTCATTGCACACTGCATGGCGTTGGCCCGTCCTTAATTAGCCCATATAGGTGCAGAAAAGTAGGACGTAAAACTCCATTCATTTCATTTCATTTAAGAACTCAATTACACAATTTGAGAAAAAGTCGGGCCAGGTAGGCTACAATCCTTTTTGGTACAATACAACACAAACCCCATTGTTCAATCTGAAACCTAGCTAGCTACTAATATAGTTATATAGAGAAGGGAATCTATTCTGCTATAAATGACGTCATGATGCTTCAAGCTGTAAAGGAAAGCCACAAGTCTTGGCAAGGTCACGCTCATGATTGATGTCACAAACGATGGAGAAAAAAATTTGAAAAAAACATGAAAGGAAGACAATGACTGATCGATCATGTAATGTCGACATCAAAACATCCATTATTTTCTTTCCGGGTTCATTATACTAGTGTCATTTTTCAGGTGGTTTGATCAGGCAAGTTCATGGCAAACGTCCAATCAAGGGGGATGTTTAGGTATCCCCATATTAGGCTCTACCCATTCCTCGAAAGTTATTTCTACCAGGATGCTTGGAAGCCTAGAAACATGGAGACCACGGTACGAAAATTTAGAAAATTTGTCTCCCTGAAACACTTTATGCTGGCAATTTTAGGTTTATTTTTTATAGATAAACGATAAGAAAATGTTGGTAATTAAGCGCCTTAACTCATCATTTAAATCATCTAAATTAGTAGATAATTGATAGTTAATAGATTTCAAACACTACTCAGTAGAATGAACTGTTTTTAAACACAACTCATCAATTTAAACATCTAAATTAGTAGATAATTGATAGTGAATAGATTTCAAACACTATTCAGTAGAATGAACTGTTTTTAAACACAACTCATCACTTAAATCATCTAAATTAGTAGATAATTGATAGTGAATAGATTTCAAACACTACTCAGTAGAGTGAACTGTTTTTAAACACAACTCATCAATTTAAACATCTAAATTAGTAGATAATTGATAGTGAATAGATTTCAAACACTACTCAGTAGAGTGAACTGTTTTTTAAACACAACTCATCAATGTAAACATATAAATTAGTAGATAATTGATAGTGAATAGATTTCAAACACTACTCAGTAGGGTGAACAGTTTTTTGTAAACACAACTCATCAATTTAAACATATAAATTAGTAGATAATTGATAGTTAATAGATTTCAAACACTACTCAGTAGAATGAACTGTTTTTAAACACAACTCATCAATTTAAACATCTAAATTAGTAGATAATTGATAGTGAATAGATTTCAAATACTACTCAGTAGAGTGAACTGTTAAAACACAACTCATCAATTTAAACATATAAATTAGTAGATAATTGATAGTTAATAGATTTCAAACACTACTCAGTAGGGTGAACTGTTTTTAAACGCAACTCATCAATTTAAACATCTAAATTAGTAGATAATTGATAGTGAATAGATTTCAAACACTATTCAGTAGAATGAACTGTTTTTAAACACAACTCATCAATTTAATCATCTAAATTAGTAGATAATTGATAGTGAATAGATTTCAAATACTACTCAGTAGAGTGAACTGTTAAAACACAACTCATCAATTTAAACATATAAATTAGTAGATAATTGATAGTTAATAGATTTCAAACACTACTCAGTAGGGTGAACTGTTTTTAAACGCAACTCATCAATTTAAACATATAAATTAGTAGATTATTGATAGTGAATAGATTTCAAACACTACTCAGTAGAATGAACTGTTTTTAAACACAACTCATCAATTTAAACATCTAAATTAGTAGATAATTGATAGTGAATAGATTTCAAATACTACTCAGTAGAGTGAACTGTTAAAACACAACTCATCAATTTAAACATATAAATTAGTAGATAATTGATAGTTAATAGATTTCAAACACTACTCAGTAGGGTGAACTGTTTTTAAACGCAACTTATCAATTTAAACATCCAAATTAGCAAACGGTCTCCGTGAAAGTTTACGGAAACTGCCGAGGATTGCCGATTGCCAAATTAGTAGATTATTGATAGTGAATATATTTCAAACACTACTAAGTACGGTGAACTGTCATTAAACACAACTCATCACTTAAATCATCTAAATTAGTAGATAATTGATAGTGAATAGATTTCAAACACTACTCAGTAGGGTGAACTGTTTTTAAACATAACACATCAATTTAAAACATCTAAATTAGTAGATTATTGATAGTGAATATATTTCAAACACTACTCAGTACGGTGAACTGTTTTTAAACATAACACATCAATTTAAAACATCTAAATTAGTAGATAATTGATAGTGAATAGATTTCAAACACTTCTCAGTAGGGTGAACTGTTTTTAAACATAACACATCAATTTAAAACATCTAAATTAGTAGATTATTGATAGTGAATATATTTCAAACACTACTAAGTACGGTGAACTGTCATTAAACACAACTCATCACTTAAATCATCTAAATTAGTAGATAATTGATAGTGAATAGATTTCAAACACTACTCAGTAGGGTGAACTGTTTTAAAACACAACTCATCAATTTAAACATCTAAATAAGTTGATAATTGATAGTGAATAGATTTCAAACACTACTCAGTAGGGCGAACTGTTTTTAAACACAACTCATCAATTTAAACATCTAAATTAGTAGATAATTGATAGTGAATAGATTTCAAACACTACTCAGTAGGGTGAACTGTTTTTAAACACAAATCATCAATTTAAACATATAAATTAGTAGATAATTGATAGTGAATAGATTTCAAACACTACTCAGTAGGGTGAACTGTTTTTAAACACAACTCATCAATTTAAACATCTAAATTAGTAGATAATTGATAGTGAAAAGATTTCAAACACTACTCAGTAGGCGAACTGTTTTTAAACACAACTCATCAATTTAATCATCTAAATTAGTAGATAATTGATAGTGAATAGATTTGAAACACTACTCAGTAGGGTGAACAGTTTTTAAACACAACTCATCACTTTAAACATCTAAATTAGTAGATAATTGATAGTGAATAGATTTCAAACACTACTCAGTAGGGTGAACTGTTTTTAAACACAACTCATCAATTTAAACATCTAAATTAGTAGATAATTGATAGTGAATAGATTTCAAACACTATTCAGTAGAGTGAATTGTTTTTAAACACAACTCATCAATTTAAACATTTAAATTAGTAGATAATTGATAGTGAATAGATTTCAAACACTACTCAGTAGGGTGAACTGTTTTTAAACACAACTCATCAATTTAAACATCTAAATTAGCAGATTATTGATAGTGAATAGATTACAAACACTACTCAGTAGAGTGAATTGTTATTAAACACAACTCATCACTGAAATCATCTAAATTAGTAGATAATTGATAGTGAATAGATTTAAAACACTACTCAGTAAGGCGAACTGTTTTTAAACACAACTCATCACTTAAAACATCTAAATTAGCAGATAATTGATAGTGAATAGATTTCAAACACTACTCAGTAGAGTGAACTGTTTTAAAACACAACTCATCACTTAAATCATCTAAATTAGTAGATAATTGATAGTAAATAGATTTCTAACACTACTCAGTAGGGCGAACTGTTTTTAAACACAACTCATCAATTTAAACATCTAAATTAGTAGATAATTGATAGTTAATAGATTTCAAACACTACTCAGTAGGGTGAACTGTTTTTAAACACAACTCATCACTTTAACGTGTCTAAATTAGAAGATCATTGATAGTGAATAGATTTCAAACACTACTCAGTAGAGTGAACTGTTTTTAAACACAACTCATCACTTTAACGTGTCTAAATTAGAAGATCATTGATAGTGAATAGATTTCAAACACTACTCAGTAGAGTGAACTGTTTTTAAACACAACTCATCACTTTAACGTGTCTAAATTAGAAGATCATTGATAGTGAATAGATTTCAAACACTACTCAGTAGAGTGAACTGTTTTTAAACACAACTCATCACTTTAACGTGTCTAAATTAGAAGATCATTGATGGTTAATAGATTTCAAACACTACTCAGTAGAGTGAACTGTTTTTAAACACAACTTATTACTTAAATCATCTATATTAGTAGATAATTGATAGTGAATAGATTTCAAACACTACTCAGTAGGGTGAATTGTTTTTAAACACAACTCATCAATTTAAACATATATAGTGTATAAAAATTTAAAAACAATTCACCCTACTGAGTAGTGTTTGAAATCTATTCACTATCAATTATCTACTAATTTAGATGTTTAAATTGATGAGTTGTGTTTAAAAACAGTTCACCCTACTGAGTAGTGTTTGAAATCTATTCACTATCAATTATCTACTAATATAGATGATTTAAGTAATAAGTTGTGTTTAAAAACAGTTCACTCTACTGAGTAGTGTTTGAAATCTATTAACCATCAATGATCTTCTAATTTAGACACGTTAAAGTGATGAGTTGTGTTTAAAAACAGTTCACTCTACTGAGTAGTGTTTGAAATCTATTCACTATCAATTATCTACTAATTTAGATGATTTAAGTGATAATAGATTTCAAACACTACTCAGTATTGAGAACTGTTTTTAAACACAACTCATCACTTAAATCATCTAAATTAGTAGATAATTGATAGTGAATGGATTTCAAACACTACTCAGTAGTGAGAACTGTTTTAAAACACAACTCATCACTTAAATCATCTAAATTAGTAGATAATTGATAGTGAATAGATTTCAAACACTACTCAGTAGGGTGAATTGTTTTTAAACACAACTCATCAATTTAAACATATAAATTAGTGGATCATTGATAGTGAATAGATTTCAAACACTACTCAGGAGAGTGAACTGTTTTAAAACACAACTATTCAATTTAAACATCTAAATTAGTAGATAATTGATAGTGAATAGATTTCAAACACTACTCAGTAGGGTGACCTGTTTTAAAACACAACTCATCACTTAAATCATCTTAATTAGTAGACAGTTGATAGTGAATAGATTTCAAACACTACTCAGTAGAGTGAACTGTTTTTAAACACAACTCATTACTTAAATCATCTATATTAGTAGATAATTGATAGTGAATAGATTTCAAACACTACTCAGTAGGGTGAATTGTTTTTAAACACAACTCATCAATTTAAACATATAAATTAGTAGATCATTGATGGTTAATAGATTTCAAACACTACTCAGGAGAGTGACCTGTTTTAAAACACAACTCATCACTTAAATCATCTAAATTAGTAGATAATTGAGAGTGAATAGATTTCAAACACTACTCAGTAAGGTGAACTGTTTTTAAACACAACTCATCAATTTAAACATCTTAATTAGTAGATCATTGATAGTGAATAGATTTCAAACACTACTCAGTAGGGTGAACTGTTTTTAAACACAACTCATCAATTTAAACATCTAAATTAGTAGATAATTGATAGTTAATAGATTTCAAACACTACTCAGTAGGGTGAACTGTTTTTAAACACAACTCATCAATTTAAACATATAAATTAGTAGATAATTGATAGTGAATAGATTTCAAACACTACTCAGTAGGGTGAACTGTTTTTAAACGCAACTTATCAATTTAAACATCCAAATTAGCAAACGGTCTCCGTGAAAGTTTACAGAAAACTGCCGAGGATTGCCGATTGCCAAATTAGTAGATTATTGATAGTGAATATTTTTCAAACACTACTAAGTACGGTGAACTGTCATTAAACACAACTAATAATAATAATAATAATAATAATAAACTCTTTATTTTACATGGGTCAGAATTAGGCCCTATACCACGAGTGGTAACGGTCCTGTCTCACACCCAGCCCATGGGGACAAACATAGATACAATATACAACATATAGACACCAAAAAAAAAAAAAAAAAAAAAAAAAAAAAAAAAAAAAAAAAATTTGTGTACAAAGTTTGATGATTTAGAGATCAAGTACATGACCACAGGCTACTGGATATTTTTTTTTTTAAGATATACAATATAGCAATATACACAAGTACATGTGTATTAAATGGACATATTATACTCAAGCGATTAGTGTACAGAATTTGATGATTTAGAGATCAAATACATGACCACAGGGTACTGGATATTTTTTTAAGATATACAATATAGCAATATACACAAGTACATGTGTATTAAATGGACATTATTATCCTCAAGCGATTAAGTACATTGCGACAAATTGTAAAAAAAAAAAAAAAAAAAAAAAAAAATTCATTAAAATTTGTGAAGCCAAAGGTAGGTCACTTAAATCATCTAAATTAGTAGATAATTGATAGTGAATAGATTTCAAACACTACTCAGTAGGGTGAACTGTTTTAAAACACAACTCATCAATTTAAACATCTAAATAAGTAGATAATTGATAGTGAATAGATTTCAAACACTACTCAGTAAGGTGAACTGTCATTAAACACAACTCATCAATTTAAACATCTAAATTAGTAGATAATTGATAGTGAATAGATTTCAAACACTACTCAGTAGGGTGAACTGTTTTTAAACACAACTCATCAATTTAAACATCTAAATTAGTAGATAATTGATAGTGAATAGATTTCAAACACTACTCAGTAGGGTGAACTGTTTTTAAACACAACTCATCAATTTAATCATCTAAATTAGTAGATAATTGATAGTGAATAGATTTCAAACACTACTCAGTAGGGTGAACTGTTTTTAAACACAACTCATCAATTTAAACATCTAAATTAGTAGATAATTGATAGTGAATAGATTTCAAACACTACTCAGTAGGGTGAACTGTTTTTAAACACAACTCATCAATTTAAACATATAAATTAGTAGATAATTGATAGTTAATAGATTTCAAAAGCTACTTAGTAGGGCGAACTGTTTTTAAACACAACTCATCAATTTAAACATATAAATTAGTAGATAATTGATAGTTAATAGATTTCAAACACTACTCAGTAGGGTGAACTGTTTTTAAACACAACTCATCACTTAAAGAGTCTAAATTAGTAGATTATGGATCGTGAGTAGATTTCAAACACTACTCAGTCAGTAGGGTGAACTGCTTTTAAACACAACTCATCAATTTAAACATATAAATTAGTAGATTATTGATAGTGAATAGATTTCAAACACTACTCAGTAGGGTGAACTGTTTTTAAACACAACTCATCACTGTGTTGACTTTTCAATCTTGGCTAGGTTCTCTATAATGTGTGTTAATGGTTTAGGGTTGGGGTCCCTCTGATTGCTTCAATCAATTCCTAAGGTAGTTGGGCCACTGGGACTCAAATTAGAGATCCTGATGTGACGTTAATGCCATGGGTTTCGAAACAGTTAGTCTTTAAAAAAAAAAATTTTTTATTTGTCTCAATATTTTTATCATTCATTTCATAAGTGTTCAATGCTCGACTTGCTCGTCTAATTTTCTTTTATTCTGTCGGCTTTTAAACTTCTAGAATTTTTTCTTTAGGTTCGTGTTGATTTTCTCTATGTGATTAAATAATGATTTTAGAACAGAAGTAGGCCCATGTTACAATACCCTATCAATAAATATTTCCCACAAAGTTGCCTGGTGTCCTTGAATTTTTTTTACAGGCACAGATTATAATATATTTATGGGCCATTGCGTCTCAACTTTTAGAGTCGGTTCAATTTTCATGTAAATCATAACAATTGACCTTTTGTTTGTGGGAGTCGAGTTTGAAGTTAGTCGGTCAACTGATTTGTGTGATGTCGTATCAGTCAGGGTCAGAGACCATGTAATTTTAATTTTTATCAGTGGCCTATATGTACCACACTATCTTATTCCGCATATTTGAGGTTTTGTTTTCACCGGTCACGCGACTGCACTCGTAGCAAGAATTCGGTTAATGTTCAGATTTCGTGAGTTGTAGGTTACATAATTATGAAAATGTGGCCAAATTAGATTTAATATCCTTGATTTAAATATTAAAATACAGATCCGCCACTATATGGTTGGACATGATATGCTTACATTTCCAGAACACTTAATGTCGCACCGAGATTAGATTTAGTCCAAATCTTTTGGACTAATGATGGTTTGAGGTAATATCAACGAATATTTGCTTCTTAGTGATTTGGTTTGTAGGTAGGTCTAACTTTAAATCCCCCCATATATTTGAGGAGGGTAAAAACAATATTTTGAGAAAATTATCCGCGTTTGAAAGTTAAAATGACAACTATAATAAGCCATAGTTTTTTCTAAGCTGTAGGCCTAGGAACATTATAATAACTTTTTAGTTAAGGAATGCTTTTGTGACACTTAAAGAAAGTAGCATACTGTGATGAAATAGTGGTGACTACGAACCACAAAAAAATTTTGCATCAGTAAATGTAGTTTCTTCCCCTTACCGGAAGTTAATGTCTCGAGAAATTCCAGAGTAAACATGATGGTGAGTTTCAGCAAGCCAAATAAATTTTTAATCCAGAGCCATCCACGGTCACATCGCCCAAATTCTGGAATTGACACGTGTCGCTGAGTTGTTTAGCATCCGGTCCGAGTTCCTTATCACTTTTTTTGTCGTGTTGAATTTAATCAGGCGGCGTTCTTTTGAAGCGATGGTTGCTACAACGTGACTATACATGTGGAACATTCCAGAACGATCTTTGTAAACTGGTCGAGATATTGTCTTCATCATGGTATATTACATCTACTTCTGTTGCTTTTCTAGGTTTTCTTTAATAATATGGAATAGCTTTAGGTCTCTTGTTTGGTCTTCCGTTTACATTTCCTGGACGTCTTGAATGAATATTTATGCAATTGTTATGTTGTTTTTGTAGCTGGGCAGGCATTGGCCATATATTTTTTCGTTGATAGAAAGAATTGACTTTTTTGCCCTATAGTGCCCTATCCCCCTATCGTAGCGTGTGCAATCTTTAGACTTTGAGCTGTTTTCAGCATCCAACTTGGTAATATTAATAGGGTCAGGACGGTTGATTAATTTGTTCCCTTTTCTTTCAGCAACCTCCAATTATTTTGTTAAAAGAAGGGACTGATACTTCCCAGGGTGTCCCACAGATAGTCAGTAATATCAATGCATGCCAAGCCATCGCAGATGCAGTCAGAACCACACTGGGCCCTCGGGGCATGGACAAGCTGATAGTTGCGGATGGAGGTAAGGCATTGAATCTTTGACCGAGTCTTTGTTGCATGATTATTTTTTAACAAAAGTATTGAATTTGAGAAAACATGTATTGCTATAGATTTGTATCACAGATTGATTGTTGCAGGAATATTGACAACGCGTGTGTCTCCAGATTTAATGTTATTTAATCTGCAGCTTTTTATGTTCTGACATAATAGAGTAACTTTATTGCTATTTTCAGGAAAAGCTGTGATATCAAATGATGGTGCCACCATTTTAAAAACATTAGATATTGTCCATCCTGCTGCAAAAACATTGGTGGATATCGCTAAATCTCAAGATGCTGAGGTTTGTTGCATTTTATAAAGCTTACATTTTTACCTAGACCTCAATACCAAGATTAAGTGCCATAGTTTAGAAAATAAGTAAATATCAAAGAAGTTAATAGTATGGTATATTTACAGTTTTACTGGTTGCAATGTCTTCTGGTAAAATGTAAATTTTGAAACTTGGGAGAAGTATGTCTCACACACTCTTTTCTTCAAGCCATTAACATACTCATTTCAAGAGAATATGATAATATGAATTAATAATGTTTTATAGGTTGGAGATGGTACCACTAGTGTTGTATTATTAGCTGGAGAGTTTCTTAAAGAAGCTAAACCATATATAGAGGAGAAAGTTCATCCACAAGTTATCATTCGATCATTCAGGAAAGCTGGACATTTGGTAGGTTGTTGCAGAGCTTGAGTTTTGAATTCCGAATTCTCAAATTAACCATCCCTGTTGATGACTTTAGGTTTTAAAATGATGATAAAGTGAGGCTATGATATTTTATTATAAATGATATATATACCTTGCTTCGCTCGCCGTGCTGATTAAAACCTGAATTGATAAATTTCTGTGACCAAATGATGTAATATGAGACATAGTATAATTCATTGATGACATCTATTCATCACCCATTGAACTGATGGTCACAGATGACATCAAATTATTTTCATCATTATTTTCATTTCCCAATAATGGAAGTTTATTTCTTACTTTTGGATTTGATTTGTATTAGGAACATATTGATTTTTTTTACTGATGTTTGTGAATATCGTACAAGAAAATAATTTCTGATTTCAGATGATCCAGAAAATAAAAGAAATAGCCATTAAAATCAAAAAGGATAACCCAGCGTAAGTAAAATATTTTTTTTTCTTATACACATCTGTTGGATTTGACTTCTGCATCACAAATTTTTTACGGTACAGTTTTGGTGTGGGTCCTATAACAGATAGGATAAGTTTTTGATGTGTCAGGATACCTAAAGTTATGAATATATATATAGTTTAAATGCAATGATTATTGGTCCGTGTTGTTGATACTAACTGAAAATACAACTAACCTACACTGAACTTGTAATTTTATACCGGTACTACAAAGTCTCGTCAAATAACAATTAGTTATTTGAATTAGGTCATACTGGGTTTTAAAATGATGATAAAGTGAGGCTATGATATTTTATTATAAATGATATACTTACCTTGCTTCGCTCGCCGTGCTGATTAAAGCCCATGTGACTTAATTTTAAAATTTGAGTTATTGCCCTTGACTAGTAACATTATGATTTTAGTGGACTTGAGGTTTTAAAATGATGATAAAGTGAGGCTATGATATTTTATTATAAATGATATATTTACCTTGCTTCGCTCGCCGTACTGATTAAAACCTATAAAAGTTTTGAAATAGAGTCTGAACAAGTTATGATGATTATTGGTCCGTGTTGTTGAATCTAACTGAAAATACAACTAACCTACACTGAACTTGTTCCTTAACCTGCCAACAAATAAAAGCTTATATAAATAAGTAGCGAAATTCCAAAGCAAAGTATAATATTTGAATGGGGCAAAGCCTGCTCCGTGATAGACACAATGTTTTCAGTGGTTTATATGATGTTTGATAGGAAGAGACTGAATTCTATTTATAGATTCACATGAAGTCAGTTTTATTTGCTGATAAACCACATTATAAATTCAATTGCTGTTAACATTAATCTTGGTGCAAATTATATTTTTTTAACTAAAGAAGTTATTTCGAACTGAAATGAATGGGTTGGAAGTAGGCCTAGATTGTTGATTGGTCTAAATGATGTTTGATAGGAAGAGACTGAAACAATTTATTATTAGATTGAATTGATGTCAATTTTAAACCCTGATAGACTAATTAACAATTTCTATGTCTTGAAAATCGAATTATTATTGAGAATTCTCTCCAAGTTAAAGAATTATGGGTTTGTTGATGATTCTTTTGTATAAAAAAGGCCCCTTGAGTTGGCCGTAGTTTCTGTGAATTTGATTTTTCAGAAGTTTCAATAACTTGATATGAAATGAATTTTAAAGACCAAATGATGTAATATGAGACATAGTATAATTCATTGATGACATCTATTCATCACCCATTGAACTGATGGTCTTTCTTATAAAATATACAATTTTACCCTGGGTTTTAAAATGATGATAAAGTGAGGCTATGATATTTTATTATAATTGATATATTTACCTTGCTTCGCTCGCCGTACTGATTAAAACCTTGAAAAGTTTTGAAATGGAATTTGAACAAGTTGTGATGATTTTTGGTCCGTGTTGTTGAATCTAACTGAAAATACAACTAACCTACACTGAACTTGTTCAAAAAATATGAAAAATATATAACTTTTATGCTAGTCCCGGTCTGGATTTGTGAGTCTCCCATGTTCACAGGGCTGCCAGAAAATGGCATCTTCACAGTTGGGTAATACGGACCCTGGACAACATCGTACAGGAACTTGTCTTGTTTCAAGTTTGTAGTTGATTGTGTTGTAATTATATCCCTCGAATATATGCACAGCCTATAGTCCTTTCTGTCGAGGGCTGTATTCGCTCTTGATTTGATTTTTTGATTATTTCTACATAACATAAATTTCTGTATTTCAGAGAATTAAGAGAGCTATTAGAAAAATGTGCCGCTACCTCATTAAGCTCGAAATTAGTAGCAGCTCAGAAAGATTTTTTCTCCAAGATGGTGGTTGATGCTGTCATGATGTTAGATGAGTTATTGCCCTTGAATATGATTGGTATTAAAAAGGTCCAAGGTGGAGCTCTAGAGGTGAGGATAGTGGTCAATTTTTAAAATATGCTAATCTTTACGGACTGGAGACTTAACCCTTTGAACCCTGATATTATTTTTGATAAGACGTCATATACGAGCTCCCAGCAATATTTCTTAAAGTGTATTACTTTAAGGTTGCATGACGTCACTTGACAATGGCAGGTTTACCGGCTTGTCGGGTATATAACGTAAGGATGAGCCGGTATACCGGCCGCTCGTATTCAAAGGGTTAAAACAATAAGGTCAATATTTAGAAATATTGTATTTCAAGAACAGTATTGACTGGTATGCTCTCCAATTAAGTTTATATTTATCCAGTAATGGCTACTATGTATTAGTATTGGCTCTAGCAGACCAAATGATGTAACATGAAACATAGTATAATTCATTGATGACATCTATTCATCACCCATTGAACTGATGGTCTTTCTTATAAAATATACAATTTTACCCTGGGTTTTAAAATGATGATAAAGTGAGGCTATGATATTTTATTATAAATGATATATTTACCTTGCTTCGCTCGCCGTACTGATTGAAACCTTGAAATGAAATGAACGCGTTTTATTATGTCACTGACAGTGATCTGCATGGATATCAGTAGTAACTTCCGGTAGATCACTGTCAGTAACGTCATAAAAAGCGTTAGTTTTAGCTGAATTGCAAGAACTAGATGTCTGAATGGAAATTGGAATGGCGCAAATTGATGCTATCGGTGTCCCCGATATACATACAAAGATTAGAAATACTCTTTACAATCCCTTTAAGATAATTTATCCCAAAGCTCATACATGCTTTCTGCCAGTAATTTCTAAATTGCATACATTGCATAGCCAAGGAGTAACATATAAACTAATCATTCTACTGCTTGCTTTCAATTTTGTAAATTTTGTGTTCCAGGATTCTAGGTTGGTAGCTGGTGTAGCCTTCAAGAAAACTTTCAGTTATGCTGGCTTTGAGATGCAGTCTAAAACATACACGAACCCTAAGATAGCTTTATTAAATATAGAATTAGAATTGAAAGCTGAGAAAGAAAACGCCGAGATTAGAGTGAATTCTGTAGCAGTAAGTATTTGAGTTTTGAATTGTGTATATAGGTGATTTAAACTAAAAGATTATTTTGAAATCTTCATTTCTTTTTATGAAATAGATTCTTTTTCGGAACCTTATTCATCAAAAACTTAAATGCTTGTGTCTAGTCATCTACAGACATGATTTTCCTTCGTTTTAAAGTGGAATTCCGCTTTTTGTCCAATCTGATTCCGATTTTTTAAAATTTATTCCGTTTTTCATAAAATCCCGATTTTGAACGGTTCGTTTTAAATGATTCGTTTTCTGTTGACGAAAATTTCAAAATTTTACTGTATCCACTGACTATAGTATAGTCTCCGATACCCAGACCTCTCGTTTACACAGACATCGGTTATTTATAGGATAGCGTCTACTGGCTTTAGTAGTCTCCTATACCCAGACTTCTCGTTGACACAAGACATCGGTTGTTTGGATGATAGCGTCTACGTGTTGTTGAGAAAAATGGCGTCCCGTGTTGTCGATGTTTGGAAATGGGAATGGCTAGAACGGGAAGTTGATGGAGAGTTAGTTGTAGATTCATTCGAAAAATAAATACCAAGGGAATGGCATTTTGCGAGCTGTGCGGAAAGGATGTTAACTACACGACAAAAGTATGAAAAACAGGGTTAAATTCGTAGATGTCATTGCTGTTTTTATACGCCCTCATCTCTCTATGAGGACGTACATTGTAGTCACCCCGGTCCGTCCGTCCGTCAACATTTGCTCGTAAACGCTCTAAAAACTAGAGTTTTTGACGGAATCAAATGAAATTTGATATGTGTATACATATTCATAAAACGAAGATCAAGTTCGAATTTGAGCTATTTTCGATCGTTAGAAGCAGAGTTATTGCCCTTGCCCCAAATCCGTTGGTCCGTCCATCAACATTTGCTTGTAAACGCTCTAAAAACTAGAGTTTTTGACAGAATCAAATGAAATTTGAAATGTGTATATATATTCAGAAAACGAAGATCAAGTTCGAATTTGAGCTATTTTCGATCGTTACAAGCAGAGTTATTGCCCTTGCCCCAAATCTTAAATATGCTATTACTCTCTTAGTTTTCAACCGATTTTGATGAAACTTAAAATGGGTGTTATTGGACCTAAATCGAAAGGTTTGAGAAAGTTAAGTTTTCTCCTGATTAAATTTTTTCCATCTTCGACTTTTTCGTTAGGCGTATATGGCCGTGGTCCACTATCTTATTCAAAAATATTCATTTATGGGAATTTTTCTAGTAAATTATATAATGCACTGTAAAAAATACATGTTTATTAGGATTCAAAATAAGTGCCAGGAAACGTCAGATATCAGGATTTTGCACCATTTTCCTCAGAGCTTCTGGGGGCCTAGGAGGCCCCCAGTACCCCGGCCTGACTGGGTTGGATTTTCAGCTTTTTTTTTCTCCTGGCAAAATCATGTCTGCATCTATCACTAGTATAAACTTAGGAACTACACTAGCCTTACATAACCTTGTATACTTTTCGGTGATTTGCCATGTTGAATAAATTATAGTTCAGTCAATCACAATCTTTGTCTTGTGCGCTAAAACCAGCCAATCAAAATTGATCCCAAAACAAGGTGTCTTCCTTTGCCCATTTACCTGGCAAGATGGCTGCCTTTCATGGCCAAGTCATTATTATATAGACCAAATGATGTAATATGAGACATAGTATAATTCATTGATGACATCTATTCATCACCCATTGAACTGATGGTCTTTCTTATAAAATATACAATTTTACCCTGGGTTTTAAAATGATGATAAAGTGAGGCTATGATATTTTATTATAATTGATATATTTACCTTGCTTCGCTCGCCGTACTGATTAAAGTCCATGTGACTTAATTTTAAAATTTGAGTTATTGCCCTTGACTAGTAATATTATGATTTTAGTGGACTTTAGGTTTTAAAATGATGATAAAGTGAGGCTATGATATTTTATTATAATTGATATATTTACCTTGCTTCGCTCGCCGTACTGATTAAAACCATTGACCTTCGAAAGTGAACTCATACAATTAATAGAGTTAATGCCCTTGACTTATGATATCTATATTGAATTGTAGGAATATCAGTCTATTGTGGATGCTGAATGGAAGATTCTATATGATAAATTAGATATGTTACATAAAAGTGGAGCCAAGGTGGTGTTATCAAAGTTACCTATAGGAGATGTGGCTACTCAGTACTTCGCTGATAGGTAGGTTTATGAATTAAATATATATTTGAACAGTAGTAACCAGCTAAATTCATCTTTCATGTAGGTGTTAAAAGTAGACATTGGTGCTGTTCCTTGAAAGCCCTGACTGTGGCATCAGAATTTGTTCTTGCCTTAAGGGATATTTAAACAGTTTATGTCAATAACAATGCATACCATCCAAATTGGGAATAGTTTATTTAGATTATTTCTTATGACTGTATGCTAGATTGATCAGCCTCTGCGACATTGAATCATTTTATATGATGTTCAGTTACTTGTAGGCAGACAATTCTATATGAATATCAAAGGGGCAAATCAATAAGTTTACAAAGTTCACTTACAATCCCTTATCCCTATAATTCTATGTTACAGGGAAATGTTCTATTTTTTTAATGTATTGTTACAGGGATATATTCTATGTAATGTTAATGTATTGTTATAGGGATATGTTTTAAGTAATGTTAATGTGTGTTACAGGGATATGTTCTATGTAATGGTTATGTATGTTACAGTGATGATCTATGTAATGTTAATGTATGTTACAGTGATGATCTATGTAATGTTAATGTATGTTACAGTGATGTTATATGGATAAGTTCCATGTTAATGAATGTTACAGGGATATGTTCTATGTAATGTTAATGTATGTTACAGGGATATGTTCTGTGTAATGTTAATGTACGTTACAGGGATATGTTCTATATAATGTTGATGTATGTTACAGGGATATGTTCTGTGCTGGTCGTGTACCTGAAGAAGATTTAAAGAGAACAATGAAAGCCTGTGGTGGTTCAATACAGACTACTGTACAAGGGTTAAAACCAGATGTACTTGGTACTTGTGAAAATTTTGAAGAAGTTCAAGTTGGCTGTGAAAGGTAAGGGTCGAGATCTGCAATCTCAAACTAAAGCCAAAGACATATTGCTTACTTGATTACAAGTCTGGTCCCCGTTTCTCGATAAATTGTCATAAGTGAGACATTATGCAATGAATAATTAATTGCACACTTGCGCCAATTTTAAATCGTAAGATTTTTTGAGAAACAGTTCCCTAATCTTTCTGTATCTTATTTTACAAAAATTTAAGTTATAAAATAATTAACATTTTCCCCTCTTAGGAATTGTTGCTAATATTTTAACTGTTTTCAGGTACAATGTCTTCAAAGGGTGTCCTCAAGCTAAAACCTGTACAATTATTTTACGAGGGGGTGCTGAACAATTCATGGAAGAGACTGAAAGATCTTTACATGATGCCATTATGATTGCTAGAAGAGCCATGAAAAATGACTCCGTAGTTGCTGGTAAGTTTTCAATAATTGAGCTTTTGTTTTCATTCCATTTTGATATCCCCACATTAAGCTCTTTATCAAACTGCTGATGGGCGACTTGCCGCAAGCTTATGTTTTACTTTGTTTGAAAGGGGATCAAGTTGATTGGTATAATGTGAAAGCTAGACACATCGTGAGAATCGGCTGTTGGTTAACCAAGCTTGCTGCAGCTTGCCATTGCCATTAGTTGCTCATATTCCAAATACAGTTGATCACAATTGATTAGAATGAAATTGACATCTAGGCACACCTTGAACAAGTTATGATGATTATTGGTCCGTGTTGTTGAATCTAACTGAAAATACAACTAACCTACACTGAACTTGTTATTTTATACGAAGTCACGACAAATAACAATTAGTTATTTTTATTAGGTCATACTGGGTTTTAAAATGATGATAAAGTGAGGCTATGATATTTTATTATAAATGATATATTTACCTTGCTTCGCTCGCCGTGCTGATTAAAACCCATGTGACTTGACTTGACTGAGTTATTGCCCTTGACTAGTAACGTTATTAACTTTTCCTTTTGATTAATTTAGGTTTTAAAATGATGATAAAGTGAGGCTATGATATTTTATTATAAATGATATATTTACCTTGCTTCGCTCGCCGTGCTGATTAAAACCCATGTGACTTGACTTGACTGAGTTATTGCCCTTGACTAGTAACGTTGTTAACTTTTCCTTTTGATGAATTTAGGTTTTAAAATGATGATAAAGTGAGGCTATGATATTTTATTATAAATGATATATTTACCTTGCTTCGCTCGCCGTGCTGATTAAAACCTTGAATTGATAAATTTCTGTGACCAAATGATGTAATATGAGACATAGTATAATTCATTGATGACATCTATTCATCACCCATTGAACTGATGGTCTTAAAACAGAAAAACTATCTCATCCCAAATTTCCAAACCTTAATACTTATTAATTTGTAATGATAAAAATAATTTCAGGAGGTGGAGCTATTGAAATGGAACTTAGTAAATATCTACGAGAACTCTCACAAACTATAGCTGGTAAAGAACAACTATTAATGACGGCTTTAGGCAAAGCTTTAGAAGTTATTCCACGTCAACTATGTGATAATGCTGGTTTTGACGCCACTAATATTCTCAATAAACTACGACAGAAACATGCTGAAGGTAAACTATTTTTTTGATAAACCATGTTTTATGTGATTTGTATAGGAATTCCTGTACATACAGAATTACGATGTCGCAGAAGTGACTATCAATACAATAGTGGAGATTACTTATTGAATATTAAAGACCAAATGATGTAATATGAGACATAGTATAATTCATTGATGACATCTATTCATCACCCATTGAACTGATGGTCTTTCTTATAAAATATACAATTTTACCCTGGGTTTTAAAATGATAAAGTGAGGCTATGATATTTTATTATAAATGATATATTTACCTTGCTTCGCTCGCCGTACTGATTAAAACCTAAGGAAATTGGTATTATACAGTATACAAAACCTAAGGAAATTGGTATTATACAGTATACACTACGACTACACTATCTTAGTATAAATACTAATTACTACTCAGATAGTAGTATTGTGACTGTATATTTTTTCCTCATAATAAATATTCCTAGTGGAACTTCAATTATTATAATAAATGATCTCTGGAACTCTTATCATATATCTGTGTTTGGCCTTGTATTATATGAAAAAAGTTCCATTACATAAAAAATGTTCTTTAGAATACTTATTATAGTGGAACTTAATACTTATATACCATCACAGTATGATGGGTCTCTAGATATTATAAGCAGTTATTCTGATATTGTTAAGTTGTAGTGGAAATGCCAAATAAAGACACTTAGAAATCCTTTAAAAATACTCAAATTTGCATGTACGTTATTTTTCCTTGTTCTTGTTTTCTGGTCTTTTAATTGTTTTCTGGGATATATTACAGGTGGTACATGGTTTGGAGTAAATGTAATGACTGAAGACATCTGTGATAATTTCCAAGGTTTTGTTTGGGAACCATCTGTAGTAAAAATTAACGCTTTAACAGCTGCCATAGAATCAACCTGTTTAATATTATCAGTGGATGAAACTATCAGGAACCCTAAAGCAGATGGTGGAGGACCCCCAGGAGCTGGTCGAGGAAGGGGTCGACCCATGTAATTTATAAATTTATAGGACTTTATTCAATTTACTTAAAATGGCTCTAGTGATCAGTTGAAGATACTGGAATGGAAATTGGAAATTTTGTTCAAGGTTGATGCATTTGGTTAAATGCGTAAGTTTTGTGGCTTTATCAATTGAGATATGCAAAAGAACATTTGTACCAGCAATTTTTTTATAAAAAGTATATTAATTACGATTCCCATCCAGTCTTCAATTGATCTGAAGCCATAATCCTTACATCTCATTTATCTTCGGTTTAGCATGCATTAATCATGTGACCACCATGTTAGCTTCATGTTTTTTTTATATTTCTAATTTATTTAAAATTGTCCATCTTAAGAGTGCTATCAATATCTATCAAATTTCTACATCATTACCATCAAAATAAAAAGTTTATTTACATTTCTAATTTATTTATAACTCGGCATTTGATAGGCAGACTTAAAGGAATTGTAAAGCGCGTTTCCAAACTTTGTACGTGTATTGGGGACACTGGTAGCATTAATTTGTGCTAGTCCATTTTCCATTCTGACGTTTGTGGTTCTTGCAATTCCACTAAAACTAACGCGTTTTATGACGTCACTGACAGTGATCTGCATAGAAATCAATCATTACATTCCGGGAGATCAGACATTAAGTGCGTTAGAAGAACCAGATGTCAGAATGGAAATTGGAATGGCGCAAATTGATGCTACCAGTGTCCCCGATACAGATACAAAGTTTAGAAAACCATATTACAATCCCTTTAATTACCGTACCTTAACTTCATGGGGGTCTTCCAACCCCAAAACGCCCCAATCATTTAGTTTTTACAATAGGGACTTTATCAAACTCTTTCTCAGTAAATGAAATAGATGCTCTGGATATCAAAATTCTAGAAAATGGCGTGGAGATGGTCTGGAAAATGTTGAATTAAAAACTACAAGTAGACTAGTAATGACTGTATTGTCAAGGAAATATAATAATTATAATAAAATGCAAACAATATAACATATTCAATCATTTAAACTAATAATCCATTTAACTTCATACAAAATTATTGCATTTAAACACTAAATTAAAATAATAGATAATTATTTTTAATCCATTGTCCCTTAAAGGGATTGTAAAGTGAATTTCTAAACTTAGTATGTGTATAGGGAACACTGATGGCATCAATTTGCGCCTGAGGTTCTTGCAATTCCATTAAAACTAAAGTGTTTTATGACGTCTCTGACAGTGATCTACCAGAGCTACTATTAATATAGTGATCTACCAGAAGCTACTATTGATATCTTTGCAAATCACTGTCGGTGACGTCTTAAAAAGCGTTAGTTTTAGTGGAATTGCAAGAATCACATGTTGGAATGGCGCAAATTGATGCTATCAATGTCCCCGATACACGTACAAAGTTTAGACAATCCCTTTATATATTATATGGGAAAACTAGTACTTGGTATCTTACTAACTTCTAATCTAATTGTCAGTACAATATTGGCCACTGATGATTAAGTGGTTTGGGTTCTGAAACATTTCTTGCACATGTGCTCAAATGTGAAATGACTGTAAAATTCTTAATGAGTTTTTAGCCATGAATGCTGATGGGATGACTAAGTAACCGAGGTTCTAAATAAAGTAAATAGTGTCAACCTTATGAAATTTGAATTAAAAGAAGTGAACCAACATTAACAAAACTATAAACATTAACTATTATAAACCTTCTTAAACAACCAAAATAATTTAAAAAAGCAGGTTCATTTGACTTCATTGTTTTTGTGATCAGAGAAAAAGCCTACTTTCAATCCACACTAGGTTCGACATGATCACTCATCTTATAAATTGACAGAAACAACAATACATTCCCCATTCTATAAGTACATGTACTCTTTTCCATAAAATAATGTTTATAGTGCAAAGTCAAACAAGAAGTTTGCCCTGAACAAATATTAACTTTAGATTTGATAGCAGCAGAAATAGATTCCATACTATTAATTAGCAAAAATAGCTTGCTCTTAAAGGGATTGTAAAACGTATTTTCTAAACTTTGTATGTGTATCTGGGACACAGATAGCATCAATTTGCACCATTCCCATTTCCATGTCTGTGGTTCTTGCAATTCCATTAAAACTAGCATGATTAATGACATAACTGACAGTGATCTACCTTCCGGTAGGAATGGAAATTGGAATGGCGCAAATTGATGCTATCAGTGTCCCCGATACACAGAGTTTAGAAATACGCTTTACAATCCCATGTTGTGAGGTCTACAAGAAGTTTGCCCTGAACACTTATCAATATTAATTCTGATACAAGTAATACAATATAATAAATATTTCTATATAATTTATATACTAGTTAATATCTGCTCTATTAATTCTTAAATATAATAATACTAAATACAGGCAAGTTAATAAAACAACAATATAGTTCTTTATTATAAAGGAATTCTGTCCCCAAACTGAAGGCAATGGTTATAACTCCAAATAGCTTTGGTTGGAGTTAATAAGAACATAAAGTCAAAATTTATGTTGAAGTTTTAATGTTATTACATGGGTAATGTCAATTTTCGAAATAAAAAATAATACATTACTCCCTGATCTAAAAACTGGACATATGATAGTGGCATCAAATTAAATGATTCTTTAGCTTGAATATTGCATTTCTATGATAAAATATCCCATAGACATAATAATCTAGTCCTTACATTATGATGCACAAATATTTTTGAATGGAAGTAAAAATACTACATAAATAATATTGCCTATGTGAACTCTCAAAAAAAGAAGGTTAGATTCTTAATCAATCAAAGCTATTTGAATTTAATAACAAATGCCATAAGGGAATTCAACACTTACATTCAATATAATCTGAAAACATATATATTCGATGACATAATCAAGGCATTTTTTCACATCTCCATATACACACAGATAAAACACAAGAATATATTGCTTGAAATAATTGCTGATTCTTTTCTATTGAATATTTGATTATGCTTAGGAGTTAATTCCCCTCACAATGGTAACAATTCTTAACCTACTTTCTATCTTAACTGTAAAATATTGGCATTGAATATGAAAAATACTAAAATTACTGTCAATCATTAGTAAGTGCATTTAAATCATAATACACATGTATGTGTGATGCAACAAAAGGAATATAACCACAATTGAGGATATATTTTTTCATAATCCCTTATATAACAAGCCATCATAACTTTTTCATGCTCTTTTAACATCTCCATGACCTCCATGTATTATTGCAGAAAAGTAGGACGTAAAACTCCATTTCAGTATTATTTCCTATATTATTGACCATGGCAATTGTAAAAATTATATCGAACAGGGGCCTTGTTCTCGAAAACTTAACTTGGATAAAATCCAGATTTTAAGCAAACAGCAATCTGATTGGATAATAATACTTAATTTAAAACTGATTTAAGTAACTGACCAATCAGATTACAGGATCAATAAAACTATCTTAAATTAAGATTTTGAGAATAAGGCTCCTCTGGCCAATTATTTTGAGTAAAATCTTGTATAAGGATGTCTTGCACAATCTGTTCAATAAATAAGTGTTGCATAGTGTGTTATGCAAGTGGAAGGAAGGAAGGAGGGAGTGCACCAGGCTCAGAAGCTTGGGTCAGGGATAGACACCGTGAATAAGGTCACACACAAACATAAACATCTATAGATAATTAATGGCACTAGATATTAATAGTCTGAATGCCTTGAAAATCATCAAATTCACAACAACGCCTAAATAAGGGTCCAAAGATTACAAGAACACAACTTTTTAGTTTCGTATTTAAAACCAACTCTTAATCATCAAATGATCATGATCAAACATCCCCACCAATGGTTACAACACAAACCAATTCTGGCACAAATTCCAACAATTGCAGTTATTCTGTCATTCCACTGAATTGCTTGAAATATCATATAAAAACCTAAGTAAAGCCTAAAATCTTTTTTTTAGCATTCTTTGCATATACTCAATTTATGTTAATTTTGGATTGTCATTGTCAAGAATATCAGCCTTTCAACGAACAATTTCATTCAATCCTAATTATCATTTAGGGTGATTTTGTGCCCAAAATCTTGGCATACTATCATCATCATCATCATCAACACAGCTTTGCTTATCCACAACCATAATGACAAACCACAGACAAACAACTTACACAACCTTATTTCGAGGTGGCTCCGAATTTCTGAGAATCCTTCATTAACTGAGGATACAGCTGAGCTGGAGAAATCAGAATCTGAGGTGTTGCCGTGTTCAGCTGTCCAAACAATCCAACCTGTTGACGCATCATCTCTTCATAAGCTGCTAACTGGGCAGCATTAGCTTGGAATTGAGCTGCATAAAGCTGTTGTAATTGTAACGGGGTTGCAGCTGCAGCGAGGTTGGTGGGTGAATGCTGGGATAGATATGCATATTGAAATGCTGGGTGGACGGCAGCATTAAATATGTCATTACTGGAAGTTATAACAGGAACATTGGACGGTGTATTAGCTTGTTCCTACAAATAAAAACAATGCTTGGATTACTTAAGGGCCCTGCTTCCCCTGTTTGCCTTCTCAACATTTTGAGGCTGCTGATACCTCCTCTTCCACCATAACCACAGCAAACCCTATCTTGCAGTGCGAGACAAATATCTAGCCTAGCATCTGATCTATGCTCAAGATTGAAAGCAGAAAAAATAGATGAATATAATATGGAAACATTGCTCACCTTAATTCTAGGTTTGGATTTATCATTAGGTGTAACAGATCTATCAGTTGATTTGGTAGGCATGAAACTTTCTGATAGAGAGCGGGAACGATTGGCTATATGGCTTTGTAATGACCTTGACACATGGCTTTTTGAAGATATCTTTCCTGATGATGTTGAATGTAGAGCCTTGCTGACTTGTGTTGAAGCACGTTTTTCATGGTCCAGTTTCCGTAAGGTTTTCATACTAAAGTCAAATGGTTCATCAATAGCACTGGTTTCTTGAGGTTTAATAGCATGAGCACTAGGTGGCATTTCAAGTCTTTGCCGCTTGGGCGTTTCGGGTTTAGAATTAAAGTTTGGCGACATGATATCCGAAACGGAATAGGATCTTTTATGATTTGAATGTGCTGGAACTGACGTTGACATATAAGGTATGTGAGGATGTCCTGTTGGTAAGGTGGGACTTGTTAAACCTCCTGGATGCACTACCGAAGAGTTCTTAGGTTGCGATGTACGCGATTTATCCACAGGTCTTGGTGAAGGGATAACAGAGTGAGAGAAAAGTTGAGAGGCAGCTAAAGGGTAGCCATTAGCGTAAAAAGCACTAGAAGTAGGGGTTAAAGGTGAGGAGGTTGAAGGCGTGGCACTAGGTTTAAGATGTTTCGGAGCTGTGCGATAAGCAAGGGGAGATAATATGCTAGTTTTCTGACGAATTGTTGGTATTTCTAACACACTTGGGTTTTCAGATTTCACTTGTAAACTCTGGGATACCATATTGGTTGACTGATTCATCCAGTCTTGTTTACTGTTTTCAGTTTTAGCAGAAACATTATCCAGTAAATTCTTAACAGTTTGTCTTTGTGCTTTCTTTACCTTTAAAAGAAAATAATTAAGAATGTGTCAAAAGAATTATTCAAAACACATCAGGTCTAATTTTCACCAGATTTGACCACCAAGAGGTATTAACACGTGACATCTTTGCTGGATTTGTCTTTGTGGTCTAGTTCATCAATCTTTCAAAGGATAATAAAATTCCATTATCTAACATAGTCAAGTTAAAGCAACTATGCTTGAGACATGACTGTTTAGGTTGTGAAAAATGAGATAACAGTCATAAAGTTGACATTGAAATATGAACTGTGTCGAAATATTGTCCCAATCCGTCAATTCTACGCGGAGATATGAGCATTCAAAAATTCTGTACCTTTGTTGACATTTTGATATCGAAAAATGTACGGAAATAGCCGTGGTACCACGGAAATGACCGAGCGAGGCTCTGGCAGGACCGGTTGATCGCGACGAAGTTTGACATGACAGTATCACGTGATGTAAATATAGTCACAATCGTCAGGGCGTCTTCTATGGTCTTTTCCGGTCATTTCCGGTTGACGTCATCACAACAACGTAAATTTAATCGAGTTAGCTTGTTGACATCATCGAAAACAAATCCGATATAATCCAAACCATCGGTGGTTGTTTTGAAATTATAAAAGCGCTAATCTTTTAATTATACATTACTCTTTCATTTGTGTATTTATTTTTTTTTTTTCGTCTCAAGCATAGTTGCTTTAAAATATTTGTTCATCGAGGTCTGATTCAAATCATAAACACAAGCAGTTCACATAATATCTACGTAGTATAACTAGTAATTACACAGACTATTTAAAAATATACGACCTGGATAAACACAAATAACTTTGCTTAAATAAACAGAGAGAATAAAAAATAACAAAATTCAATTCGAATACCTTTTCTTTATGGTTTTGTTTTCTAATTTCATTCCATTGTCTTTCTTTGATTTCTACTCCAACTTGGGTTAAGCCTAGGCCTACTGCCTGTGATTTCTGCTAAAAAAAAAAGATTCAGAATGAAATTGAATTCAGCAGACCACATACCAGACCAGCATCAAGCCCCCATTAAGACAATTAGGTTGAAGTGAATATGTTCTTCATTCATGTTGCCATACACCAGTCTAGTCTTTTGCTAAGAATCAGTATGAAGGTCATGGCCAGCGCTTCTGCCTTAGCTTAACCATCAAAAATGAATTTCAATTCACTTATCTGGAACTAAACTGGAATAGTCACTGAAACAGGCTGCCACTCTGAGATTGAGCATATCTTTATTTTGTTTCATATTGTTGACCATCATGACTTACTTGTTGAGAGGCAATGATAGCCTGAATCTGTTCTTTTTCTTGTTTACTTTCAATTTTATCTTTCACTTTATTAATTACACTTTTCTTTTCTTTATGTCCACCTTTTATTGTTTTCATATATTTCTCATATGGCAGCAGAAGTCTGAAAATTTACCAATATAATTCAATCACACACACAATTTTTTGATATTTCTTTTAGTGCTATTATCCTTTTACCAGGTTTTGCAAAATTTCCCAAGATACAATTCAATTTGCTCAATAACATTTACTGGCTACCATTAAAGGGATTGTAAAGAGGTTTATTGAATTTTTTTTATTAATTCACATTAATTTGCACCATTTCAATATTCAATCAGACGTCTGTGGTTTCTGCAATTACACTTAAACTAAGTGTTTGATGATGTCACTGATTGCAAAACATCAAATTCAAATAAGGGCTTAAATACAAGATTAGTGAAATCATCAAACACTTAGTTTAAGTGAAATTGCAGGAACCACACACATCTGATTGAATATCCCCTATACACATGCGTTAGAAAAAACCACTCTTTACAATCTCTTAAAGATTAAGATGTACGCCTAATTTTGATTTACAAAGTGAAAATTATGAATATTATGTTTCAATATGTGGAATAAAGCACCAAATTCTCCTTACTTTTCATAATGGCGTCTTGTACAGGTGGCAGCACTAGTACTTCCTGGATTACCACCTAGCTTATCATATAAAAACTTCCATAACCTCTTCTTTGTTACTGCTTCATATCCTCCAAACTTTTCAGCATATTTATAGAATACATACAAATCCACTGAAAAAAGACAATTCACTATATTTTGAAATCTTGACTTAAAGAAGTCTTAAAACCTAGCACATTATTCTTGTTAACTTAATTTTAGTGATTAAGCACAACTATTCGATCAAGCACTTCATTCGATTTTTAAATTCAGTTTGATTTGCAACTCAGAGCACTGTCTTTCTTAAAATACAGTAAAATTTAGGAGAATAAGGTCCTTTTTATCAAAACAAAAGTCATAAACTAAATATAGAAATACAAGGAAAATTCTTTTTCAGTTTATTTTATCTCTACTTTCCGCTATGTTTGATTGATTAATTGGCAGTAAAATTAAAATAGAAAACTTTAATTCAAAAACATTTTTTTTCAAGGATTGAAAAAGTTTGTGTGTACTGAATAGAAGGAAATGAAAAAAAAGGAAATTTAAATTTAATTGATGTTTTCTTCAAAAACATTATCATACAAGTGAATATCAATTCTTTTCCTACTTATCACATTATTATTGAAAATATGATTACGGCAACCGTTCGATCAAAAAACTTTAAGTCTCAAAACCTGGATTTTTTTTAGCTTATCTAATCCGTAACAATATTCCAAACTTTCCCTCAAAATTTAAGCCTTCAAATCCCTGTGTATCCATAAATATCAGCGTTTGAAAGTCAAAAATACGACTCGTCGTTTAGTAAGACTATGACTTATATAGAAAACACATATACAGAAAATGAAAGATAACTGTTAAGGTACAGGGATTTTTGAAGGGATTGTGTGATTTTTTGTCAGTTCTTGTAAATCTGAAGGCTTTTTACATAAATTCAAGGCCCAAATCAATCCCCGAAAATACTGAAATTTCTGCTCAACACAGTAAGAAATCTAGGCTATTATGAATAACAAGAAGAAATAAAGGATACTTACATTGTCTAAAACCTAACGATGGTATTCTCTCTATAGGTGTATTACGATTTCTCATGAATTTATGTAGAGCTATGAGAAAACATTGTTCAGCTTCTGTTGTTTTATTCTTTTCAAAAAATGAACAACCTTGTGACTGAAATATACAAAGACTCAAAGATTATTATACTTAAACGTAAACTTTTATAAATAATAAAAAAAAAATCTTTATTTTACATTAGATCTTGGGCCTTATTCTCAAAATCTTAACTTGAATAAAATCCAGATTTTAAGAAATACAGTAATCTGATTGAATAATAATACTTAATTTAAAACTGATTTTAGTAATTGACCAAACAGATTACTGCATCACTAAAATCATTTTAAGTTAAGTTTTCGAGAATAAGGCCTCAGAATTGATTTCATAAACCATTTTAAAAAATGTAATGGTCCTATCTACAAGGACACTTGAATGGTCATTTTTGCACATTCAGGATTCATGGACTTAACAGAAAATAACAGTCCATAATATGTTCCACCTGTTCAGACATAAAGTAGGTGCAGAAATCAAAATGGTTGAGAAGTATATAGAAAAATAAAAGAGTTACCTACCCTAGTTTTGTGTGGTGAAGGTTTTAATAATGGAGAATCTGAATAAATGGTTTTATCCGTCTGCCCATTACTGCTGTCAGAATCATGTGACCACTGTTTATTAATAGATAACTTCTTCTTACGAGGTCTACCCTTCAAACTTGGTGCTGTAATGAGAAATAAAAATATATTCAAACACAAAGATTAGACTATCAATGGTTGAATGTTTTGTTGAAGAATACTGAATACCAAGAAAATTTATCAGAAGAGTCAAAATAAACTTTTGTGGCAAAAAGTGCAAGGCAAATCATGTAGATAATAATGTAGAATCTGCATAATGAAATATATGTTGCAGTAAATGTACACGCCTGAAGTGTTTAACTATATTATACTATTATGGGAATATATAACTAGGAGCCATAATTAGGTAGCATGCTCCAAGCTCAAAGATTATAACACACAATTATATGATTACTTCACAAATTTTGTAGTTTTCAAACTTTGATCAAAAACCTGCAATTCTATTTAAAATAAGTATTTCAAAATTGCGAAATACGTCAGTATCACATAAAGCCTTCTAAATGTCTCGATGTCATCAAACACTTAGCTTTGGTGGAATTGATGAACTACAATCATCGAATTGTGCAATATACCATCTGAATTACTATAATAACCGTATATTTCCGAATATAATGCGCACCCATGTATAATGCGCACCCCTTCTTTACCCCATCAAAATCAAGAAAAATTCATATGTTTTTTAGGTACATGATATGTTTTATACCTACCTAAATGATCACATCTTATTTCAAGTTCATCTAAATCAGAACTATAAAACGTATCTAAGCAATACACAACACGACAATTCTTAGATTTGGTAGAAAATCCACCAAGGGCGCAAACTAAAGCGTTCTTCAACCATTTGTCTTGAACCCCTTCCAGACGTTTCAGAGCTGTTCGGAATCGACAATACTGTGGATAACTTCTGATTACAACTTGAGATCTTTCTGATTCTGAAAAAGACGAAAGACATGAAATTACAGAAATAACATTATTTTCTATTTTAAATCTTCTTAGACAATGCGCAAGATTACTGCATTTTTTAAGAACTTAATGTCCATTTTTACATTTTTTATTTTATTTTCCATAGACCTTGATTTTTTGTGTTTCATAGCCATTTTAAAATTTGGTAGTATTTGTACAATTATAGTTTTAGACTTAAAAAATCGTTAATATATGATTAGGGTATTCTAAAATGAAGTTTTATTGTACACAACATTTTACAAGTTACATTCAGAAGTAGTATAACATAATATGGTGTCCCATTATTTAAAATTATCTACTCCTAAAGTCGCTTAAGGATGCCCGAATGACATCATATTTTCATATAATTGACAACTAATCACATTCAATGACGTAAACAGAATTGACGACAAATTATTTAAAAACACATAAAAATGTCAGTTGAAACATTTAATGTCTGTTTGACATTTCTATTTTTCTAGTTAAATAAATTAATGAAATAGCTAGACACAAATGTCATCAGAATTCTATCAATATGTATCCATTTCAAACCAAAACAATAATGAGCAGAAATCAAAATTTGAAAAGCTGAATCAATAATTATTACTTATATCACTTTCAATAAATTTCAGATAACAAAAACTAAAAAAGAAATATCTATTACAATTACAAAGCCCTAAAGGAATTGTTCTAAACTTTGTATGTGTATCGGGAACACTGATAGCATCAATTTGCGCTATTCCAATTTCCATTCCAACTTCTGTGGTTCTTACAATTCTACCAAAAATAACGGTGGCACTCTTTACAATCTCTTTAAGACAAATTTCAAAACCAACGGTCACACATACACACACACATTTATATTTCTGCCTACAACAATGATTACTAAATACCTCAAAATATCAGATATAAAAAATTAAAGTATTATTTCATTCCAAATCTCAGTAATTCTGTATTCAGCAACATTTCAAAATAGAAAAATTATGACAATATAAAAAGAAGAAATTAAAAATAGAAAAGAAAATGGAATTATGTTAATAAAAGCTATCTAATACGTGGAATATTTTAATAATAGAAACTGATTCCAACTAAATCAATAATAACTGAGATTTTACAACACTCAATTTACTTCTAATACAACATTATACAACTTTCATTTTATCTTTTCTTTATATTTTAAGAATCAGTTGTAAACAAATGTTGGTTTCTATTCGTATGTATATGACAAGTTAAGTTCATTTGTAAACAGTAAGCTCATATCGATTGGATATTATATGGTTTATGTCCCAAAATGACTCATAAACATTTTTTTAAAAGTCTCAACCCATGTCAAAATCTTATAATAATCACTGTCTAGAATCGTCCTTACCATCAGCATTGTTTTTCCAGTTTGTCAAGCCCTAAAAACAGGCCTTCTCAAATGGCGGCTTGCGACGCCCTTGAGAATGGCCATTCAAGAGTAACCCCCTACGCTTAAACGTTCTGCTTGTTATGCTAGATAAGCTCTATTTGGCCCTTTTATTTTATTTATAAAATGCATTTGGCCCTTTACAAAAATTAATTGAGAAGGCCTGTCTTTTAACAAAAAAAGCTGTGCACTAAACACACAAATATATGCCATAGATTGTACAGTAGCAGCACACCTTGTAAAATCATACATTTATATAACCTTGAACAATAGCTTGCATGCCTTCTTAAATGGCGGCCAGCAGGCCAAATCTGGACCACGATGCCCTTGAAAATAGCCCGCCAAGAGTAACCACTTCTGCTAACACGCTATGCTAGCTTAGCTCTATTTAGCCCTTATATCTTTTTCATAAAATGCATTTGGCCCTTAAAATAAATTAATTGAGAAGGCCTGGTTTAAGGTATCGTAACATTACATAATCTTCAACTGAAAATAATGATCAAAAGGTTTCTTACTTGTTGTTTATTGTAATACAGTTCTATTCTAATATTAATAACTATTGTTTTTTAATAAGGAAATAACCTTGAGACTAGCAGATCACTTATTACTTTTACTATTTTTGGAATACTGGAATATATTTTCATCTTTTTACTGCCAAAAATAGTAAAATGATATCTTAAATCGACAGATCAAGTTTTCAATTCCCACATTGGTCAAGATAATATCTTTCAATGATGCAGGTCAAAGAGACTTACATGGAAGTGTTTTAATGGGACAATAAACCAAGGGTGGGTTACAGGCTGTGCACGTAAAATATTCCTTAATACTGGGCCTTGACAGTTGCAAATCAGTAGAAGGGTAGCACTAATGCTGCTGTACTGGAATAATCTCCCTTATTGCACACTGCAATCTTCATTAGCCAATACAAGGGCAGAAAAGTAGGAAATTTCATTTCATTATTATATTTTCAACTATTAGGAAATCAATTCCAAACAATAATATATATAAGGAAATCATAATGACAGTGATCAGAATTTCACAGCCATAATAAAATCAGTTTTTTATGTCAGTAGGCCTATAACAAATCCACTAGGCTATAATTAATGTTATCTTATTGTAATGCTGCAAGGAAAAAATGGAAAATTATGCCGATTCCAAATGTCAATAGGTGCCTAGGTCACGTTGACATAAAGTAATATAAGAATAGATCCAATTATTACAGAAAATCTTTGAGAATGCTAATTTTGTTTCAGAAGAACAAGACTGGAATAAATATATATCAAGATAACTGTGTGACCAATATTGTTAGTAAATCACATTTTATAAAATTATTTTGATATTAATTGAAATATCAACATTGAAATATTATTGACAACCATAGACTGTTCTTAAGGGGAGCCACTCGTATCAACTTCGGAATTAGACTGGCTAGATAACCTCGTATACTGTACGGTACTTGCCATGTTGAATAAATTATAGTTCAACCAATCACTATCATTCTTCAGAATGTATTCATCATCTTTCGCGGAAAAAACAGCCAATCAAAATCAACCCATCAGCCCAAATACCGGGCAAGATGGCCGCCTATCTTGGCCGAGTCATCATATAGTCTCGAACAATGACGAAGGTTGAGCCGAATGAAGGGGAGCATTAACTATCTGTTCAACCAATCTTACCCTAGTCTACCTCAACCTGTGCTTTCCACTTTCCGACTGAGATATAGAACCATACAATCATTCTGACTGGCTTTATTTAAGTAAATTATCTTACCTATTGTATTTCCATTACTAGTAGAATCATAAGGTACTGGATAACCCACTGTCCAATCTATATCATATTTTATCATTGGTATCAAGTCTGGAAGTTTTAATATCATTTTATGGTGCAGGGCCAATATCTCATCCTGGAAATATAAAACAAAAATACATAAATAAAAGTTAAAATAAATGAAAACATTTGGATTGCAAATACTCTAAAATTTGGAATTATATTTTTTGATCATATACATAATAAAATATGTAATAAAATAAAACAGACTTTTATACTTTGTGAAAAATGTACCAAACGGGGCAAAAGTAGAGGTACAAAGTCAGCACATATTAGATGTCCTTATAAGGACCTTATAAAAGGGTATGAAACTATGAATGATATTGAAAAAATCAAACAGGTCTGGCCAAGTATAGAGCATCTTAAGAATCTATTTGTTATTCTTATTAGATATGGGCATTTTTTTTTTCTTTAAGGTTTATTCAGACATAACTGGTAAAGTATACAACCCTGACTTAGACAATCTGATCAGACATAAACTTTGTAAAGGAAAGCTAGCTCAAAGCTAGCAAAGAGCTAGCTTTATTGTCGAACACGTTGCGTTTACACTGAGTTTTACTGGTTCCCGAACGACTTTAGTTTTGATCATAAAGTCACACATGGGATCAACAATTTACTCTACTAGTTAACAATAAAGAGCAAGCGCCCCCTATTGCTGAACGACACATACAGCTAGCTTTCATTTGGCCCCCGATAAATTGACGAACAAGAAAGGCTTCGATTGAGGAAGCGTTAACCGTTATGGTTTAGCAATAGCCCAGTGGAAACACACAAAAGCTAGCTTAAAGCCGTCTTTTTTTGTCAGTGGAAACACAGTTATATCTGGTGAATAAAACCAAACCAGAATCCCTATCTTAAGACAATTCTACTATCAGTTGTTTACTATCTAGACTAATATAAACTGTTATCTTATAATAACCTTGAAGATAATGGATACTGATCTGTAAATAATATTACAGTAATAGAGACCAAACATGGATAACTTTGATCTTAATCAATTCTGTGACAGAATCCTCAATTTTAAAAAATATAAGCACTGCCATAAAAACCTCACATAAACACAATATATTATCAGATATTCAAGATTTTAAGCATGCCAATAATGATGCTGTTTTTTTTAATTCCAAATTAATAATATCTGCAGACAGTACTGTAGATTAACAGAGATTTTACTGTCTTAATTCAGTTTATTTTTAAAAAATGTAAACTTATATTATTATGAAATATTCAAGCATCGTTAGCTCTGCGCATTCTCAAAAAGGGTAGCCAATTTGACAAACCCAAATACTGATTATCATTATTGCTGAGGACTCTCTAATTGAGAAACCCAGTTTAAAAATAAATTATCGACACCCAACACAAGGATAAAATTTGGCTTTGAATTTTTGAAAGGATTGTCCTATTCCTCGGTCAACTCTCTTGTCGCCTTTTTCCCCCTTTTTTCTTTTTTGCAGGGCAAATTTTGGGATTTTAATGTGTGAAATTAGATTTTGGTAAAAAAAAAAATTTGAAGCGTAAGTATTAGTGCGAAAATTGTTGTTTCCTGAACATTACAGTCTTTACATCAAGCAATGGTCTACTTTCAATTTGCTTAATTCAAAATTTTCATGGTCACCATATATTGAATTTTTGTGCAGAAAATATGTCAGGCTTTCACGTGACATTGGAAAATCTTCAACGAAATTTCTAGAAAAAAATTATAAAGATTCAATTTCGTGACTTAACATGGAAAGGCATGGCAAATGAATTAGTGGACTGAGTCCATAAATACAGAAGATTGTCAAGAATAGAGGAAAGATAAAATCAATGAAATAAAATTAATGATAGAAATTTCTGATGAATTGAATGTTATAAAAGTAACACATGGTTTCTTCTTTACAAATAATCAATGGTGAACATTAATACTTATAATATTATTAAATAACACAACACAATATATGGTATACTACCCCTGTGTTTTGGTTTTATTGGACACATTTACATTGTCATTATCAGCACATTTTTGGTTTTGGAGTTAGGGGAGGGGAGCATCGGAGTAAGTAGGGTGTTATTTATAGTCAGTGAGTTGCTCGGGAAAGTTTTCGATGGGGAGGGAGGGGCAGCATGAAAGCCAGCATAATAAATCAGCTGGAATGAAATAGACCAATTAACTGGTATTCTAGTTGTAATATGTTTTGTAGTAGATCTTTATTACTAGTATGTATATATACTGACAATAGAATTGAGATGTATTATCATTCACTATATAGATAGACTGTAATATCTGGCACATCCTCAAAATATTACTCTTGTATATCATTATACAGTTGTAAAATAAATGAAATAAAAGAAAAAGGTAGGGTTGGGTGGTATTGAATGAATGAATGGATGAATAAAACACACAAAATAAACTAAAATAAATAAATAGATAACAATAAAAAAACTAAAAAAAAAAAAAAAAATTAAATTAACTATTTGAAATTAAAGGAATACAACCTCTTAAAATGAATCAAAAAATATAAATTTTCAAACTTGGTCAATAGGAGTTTATATTCATCAAGGGACTTACCTGGTGGCATAACTATACAACAGATTACCTAAATAATCTGATAAATCCAGAAAACAATGTTTATATACAATAATTGAAAAACCCTTAATCAAATTTAAGGCGTTTATCAATTATAACCTGTTATTATATGGAAATTTACATAATTTTATGGGTTTTTTGCATTCTGTTTGTATACTTTGGACATCGTTGATGAATATATACTCTGATTGTCCAAGTTTGAGAACTTAATTTTTCTAAGAGGTTGTATTGCTTTAAGATACAAAATTAAGACAAAAAATAAATAGGATATAAAAAGAAACATAAAATCAATGCATATTACTTGACTAAACAATTGATGAAGAAGATATTTTGATGTAAATATAAGATAAATTATAAGATTAATAAATAAATAATGAAGAAAGGAATAAAGAAAGAGATGAGGACTTATTAGAACAAGGTAGAAATCAATATATTATCATTCACTGTACAGATTGTTTGAAGGTCATACTTAACATCATTTACATCATTATATTTTATAGAATATGATTTGTTACTAAATACAATTTACATCATTATACTAAATAGAATATACATCATTGTACTAAATAGAATTCACATCATTATACTAAATAGAATATACATCATTATACCAAATAGAATGTACATCATTATACTAAATAAAATGTACATCATTATACTAAATATAATAAATATACTTTATTATACTAATTAGAATGTAGGCCTACATAATTATACTAATTACAATGTGTATCATTAAACCAAATTGAATATACATCACTAAATAACATATAGGCCTACTTACTTCATTATACTAAATAGAATATACTTCATTATACTAAATAAAATATACATCATAATACTAAACAGAGTATACACCATTATACTCTTTTAATATACTATACATCATATTACTAAACAGAATATACATCATTATACTAAATTTGCATCTTATATTCAAAAAACTTGTTATGTTAATCTGACATGAGTTGTCTTAGGATTGCAACTTATTCTAAAATTTGTGGAAAATTGAATTTGAATTGTTGTAAATAGACCAAGAAGGTAAATAATAATAAATGGAACATTGTACAATTTTTAAATGTCATGTTTATTTTGAAGGTTAAACAGTAAAACAGGACTAGTTCGAAACATTACAACTCTAAACATTATAGCGAAATTGTGAGGTACAGAACATATTTTGAAATGTGAAACATCATTTTTCATTTGATGTTAAAAGTAATTTATAGAAATGTTATGCTTAAAATAAACATAACATCAGTCAGTCAGTCAGTCAATTAGAGCATTTGACATCATTTGTTTGAATACAAATGTTGTAGAAATAAAAACAATCTTCATGGATGGATACTTGTCAAATCTTTTGATAAAAATCTTTTGTTGGAACATTGTGATTCAATCAAATTGTATTGTATCATAAATTATTGTATTGATGCAATTTGTTAAAAATAAAATGATGCAAAGCCTAGAAAATCACAATTTGACCTTTAAGGTAACATTGTTGAAACATTGTAATGCATAATATAAGATTGTGAAATTATACAAAGATGAAATATCTAGAAATCATCATTTGACCTCTAAGGTAATATTGTTGAAACATTGTAATGCATAATATGAGATTGTGAAATTATACAAAGATGAAATGTCTAGAAAATCACAATTTGACCTTTAAGGTAATATTGTTGAAACATTGTAATATAAGATTGTGAAATTATACAAAGATGAAATATCTAGAAATCATCATTTGACCTCTAAGGTAATATTGTTGAAACATTGTAATGTGTAATATAAGATTGTGAAATAATAATAATATACTGTGGTACTAGTTAAAACTTGAATTTGTATATCACTAATTAGCAAAGATGAAATGTCTAGAAATTATCATTTGACCTCTAAGGTAATATTGTTGAAACATTGTAATATAAGATTGTGAAATTATACAAAGATGAAATATCTAGAAATCATCATTTGACCTCTAAGGTAATATTGTTGAAACATTGTAATGTGTAATATAAGATTGTGAAATAATAATAATATACTGTGGTACTAGTTAAAACTTGAATTTGTATATCACTAATTAGCAAAGATGAAATGTCTAGAAATTATCATTTGACCTCTAAGGTAATATTGTTGAAACATTGTAATATAAGATTGTGAAATAATAATATAGTACTAGTTAAAACTTGAATTTGTATATCACTAATTAGCAATTGATAATGACCAAATGTCTAGAAATCATCATTTGACCTCTGACCTTATAGACTATGAGGAGAATAAGTTATAAATTGATAATAAAATAAGAATCTGTTTGAATATTATGTTTATTCATTACAGCTATTACTGTAAACATTCTAAAACATGACACATAGTTATAGTGGCTCTCTGACTGGCTATAGTTTATAGCTTTCTCTATATCAGTATAATAGCTTGTATTGTATAAACAGAAACAGGAAAACTAAGCTGTATAAATCTATTCTATATATTACAGTTAAAAATAATGACATAAGGCATTATTTATGTGTAAATATTACAAATATATTATGTCCTGTTTACAATCTACAATGTAATATTAACAGATGATTTTTTTACCTGTTAAAAGAATTCTAATGAGGTTTTTCAATTTATGCGTGTATTCAGAACACTGATAGCATCAATTTGCACCATTCCAATTTTTAAATTGCCTTCCATGCTTCCATGGTTCCAGCAATTAAACTTAAATTAAGTTTTTGTTGACTTGATGACTTTACACCCTTATATTTCACAAGAATATTTTGCAATTAGTGACATCATCAAACACTTGTTAACAAAAATATACAAACTTCAAAAACTCTCATTTAAAATTGTGCAAAAATTTATATTTTCATTCAATATTCATTTATAAAATTTTCAAAACGTAATTTTATATTATGTAACAATTCATAAAATTTCTTTATCATAATATAGATATAATATAAGCAATGAATAAAACTGTGCCAAATCTCATATGAAAACAATCAACTATTACCATATAATTCAAGGTTATAAAATATATTCTGTATTTCAATCATTATTATATTGGGTTAAATCAGAGTTGTTTACTAATAAATGATAAAATAAAATCTTCTATTTTATGTTGTATAAAGAAACCAAGTACGAACGATCCAAACTGCAAAACGAAACCCAAAAAGACATTTTGACAGAACATTATCAGTAACAGCTTATGAACTTTTCACATGAGGAATTAAATCAATCATACATGAGTAAGTATTTTATAATGAAAAGAGGTATCAGATGTCTAGAAGAATAAGCATACCTTGCCTGGCGCCACACCCGTCCTATCGACAAACCCAGTGGTTGTGGTCCAACCCAATACTCTACTCCCTACTTAACATAATTTTCTCCTATGCCTCATCAAATTCATTCAATATGAAAATTGAGCAAATCCGAATTTATCACTTGAGATAGTAAGCAATGGAAATATTAAATCAAAAGCTCTGAATCCAACTTCACAAAAATTCCCTACAATCAATAATTTGTTTTAAATAGTTTTTTTTTTTACATTTTGAAATACAATTTTAAATCCTGCTTTTCTGAACTGGCTAATGAAAACAGGCAAATACATGCAGTGTTCAATAAGGGAAATTTTGCAAGGACTGTGGAGTAGCTTAGATATACTTTACAATGCATCTCAGAAAAAATTTTGTCCACCTAGTTTGCGCTAGCTCGATCTAGTTTAAAGTAAGTACATGTAATAAAAATTCAAGATATATATGAGTGAGGGAAACTGGTTCATTACATCAAATATCTTGTCTACTTTCCTACATGGTAGTTTACACTCATTATTTACCTTTCATTCTCTAGTAAATAGTTTGTTGTTTCAACAATAAAAACATTTCACTTCATCCTTTATTAGACTTTACTAGACCCTGTCTCTTATTTCTTTATTATATAAGCTTATAAAATATAACTTATTAAAGGGATTGTAAAGAGGTTTTCTAAACTTTGTATGTGCATCAAATTTCCATCCGATGTCTTTGGTTCTTACAATTCCGCTAAAACTAACGTGTTTTATTACGTCGCCCCCACTGATCTACTGGAAGCTACTATTGATATCTATGCAGATCAGTCATAAAATGTGCTAGTTTAAGTAGAATTGCAAGAACCACAGACGTCAGAATGGAAATTGGAATGGAGCAAATTGATGCTATCAGTGTCCCCGATGCATATACAAAGTTTAGAAAACCTCTTTACAATCCCTTTAATATTTTTCTTCAAATTCAGGAAAGGCAAGAGGGTAGGTTGGTATTTGACAAGTTAATGTTTGCAGATGCTGATATCACAAACTAGGTAGTTGTTGGGAGTCTAAAAGTTGCCTTTAGGTACCTCTAGGAGAGGGGTAATATAGGCTCAGCCTGTTCCCCAATACTTTTCATAAATGTATTGGATATTTTATGTATAAAATATTGTTTACAAAAAAAAAAAAAAAAGGAACCGTGATCATTGAGTTTAGAATACAATTCACTCTACCCAATATTTGAGTGTCTTCTCTCATGGTTGAATTCATTCAATAGCAAATTTTCAGTCTTTGAAATATGCTCATATCACAGAAAACCTCTACAGGTCATCAAACACTTTAAATTGAATGCTGGAACCACAGATGTCTGATTGAAAATTTGAATGGTGCTAATTTATGCTATTAGTGTCCCAAACACACATTAAATTTAAAGAAAACCTCTTTACAATTGCTTTAAATGTCCTGTACTACAGAAGTCCAAATTTACCTCTAGACAATTTAAAGTTTCATTCAGACATGACTGGTTAATAGTCTTAAAGCAAATCAACAGTCCTGTGCTAGACACAATGACTTATCTCATCAATTTGTAACAAAATAAATCTTTATATCATTGATTATTTCTATTTATTTCATTCTGAGACTAGACAGACTATAAATGTTGTGTCAAACTATAATTTCTTTTTAAATAATTTTGAAGTCTGCGTTTAAAAATTGTTGAGGGAGTCAATCTTTATTACCATTAGATCAGAAAAGGATTTAAAAGAAATTTTTTCACTAACTGTTTCACCAATACAATTTTTGTCTCAGAACCTGGAATTTTTTAGCTATTCTGATCCATAATAACTCTCCCTCGAAATATAAGCCTTCAAATCCCTGTGTAGCCACAATTATGAGCGTTTGAAAGACAAAACTACGACTCGTCGTTTAGTAAGACTGTGACTTCTACAGAAAACACAAATACAGAAAATGCAAGATAAATGTTTAGGTAGGGATATAATTGAAGGGATTATGCAAAATTTGTGCAGTTCTAGTACTTCTGGAGACTATATACATATACTCAAGTCTCAAATCGTCCCTCGAAAATACTGAACATTCCCCTTTAAAAGAAATAATGTCAGATACAGTTTTATGTCAACTTGAGATTATGACTACTCACTATATTATCCCAATTGACTACTTTTATTTCAGCATAAATTACCTCCCTTTACTATAAATTAACTTGATGTAAAATCTCTTCATAAGTTTGCAAGATTCTCATAAACCTTTTTCTGGTTTAGTATTAATCCGAAACTTGCTGATTCTATTCCAAGACTTTAAAAGATATTTGGACAGATATGACAGAAAAACCAGACCCCAAAAGGTGGTGATTTTTTGTACCTTTGCAGATGTGTTTTTTTTTTAATCATACAAACGTCTGTATATTTGGAAAGATGGATACTTTTCAATCATATCATAGGTATCCCCCTTCACCATTCATGTCATGCCTGAGGTTCCAGGAAATTCAATCTTTCAATCGACATTGATGGCTGTGTGCGCAACCGTAACTATTGTCTCACTTTATTACAAAAATTTATCCGCAAAGGGGACGGCTTCAGAATTTATTTTTGAATGAGCATACTTACAGGTGTATCTACCAAGTTGTTGGTCTAACATATATTTGTATTGTTTATGTAGGCCTATTGTCGCAAGTTGTTGGTCTACATACATTTGTATTGTTTATGTAGGCCTATGTCGCAAGTTGTTGGTCTACATACATTTGTATTGTTTATGTAGGCCTATGTCGCAAGTTGTTGGTCTAACATACATTTGTATTGTTTATGTAGGCCTATGTCGCAAGTTGTTGGTCTAACATAGGCTACATTTGTATTGTTTATGTAGGCCTATGTCGCAAGTTGTTGGTCTAACATACATTTGTATTGTTTATGTAGGCCTATGTCGCAAGTTGTTGGTCTAACATACATTTGTATTGTTTATGTAGGCCTATGTCGCAAGTTGTTGGTCTACATACATTTGTATTGTTTATGTAGGCCTATGTCGCAAGTTGTTGGTCTAACATACATTTGTATTGTTTATGTAGGCCTATGTCGCAAGTTGTTGGTCTAACATACATTTGTATTGTTTATGTAGGCCTATGTCGCAAGTTGTTGGTCTAACATACATTTGTATTGTTTATGTAGGCCTATGTCGCAAGTTGTTGGTCTAACATACATTTGTATTGTTTATGTAGGCCTATGTCGCAAGTTGTTGGTCTAACATACATTTGTATTGTTTATGTAGGCCTATGTCGCAAGTTGTTGGTCTAACATACATTTGTATTGTTTATGTAGGCCTATGTCGCAAGTTGTTGGTCTAACATACATTTGTATTGTTTATGTAGGCCTATGTCGCAAGTTGTTGGTCTAACATACATTTGTATTGTTTATGTAGGCCTATGTCGCAAGTTGTTGGTCTAACATACATTTGTATTGTTTATGTAGGCCTATGTCGCAAGTTGTTGGTCTACATACATTTGTATTGTTTATGTAGGCCTATGTCGCAAGTTGTTGGTCTAACATACATTTGTATTGTTTATGTAGGCCTATGTCGCAAGTTGTTGGTCTACATACATTTGTATTGTTTATGTAGGCCTATGTCGCAAGTTGTTGGTCTAACATACATTTGTATTGTTTATGTAGGCCTATGTCGCAAGTTGTTGGTCTAACATACATTTGTATTGTTTATGTAGGCCTATGTCGCAAGTTGTTGGTCTAACATACATTTGTATTGTTTATGTAGGCCTATGTCGCAAGTTGTTGGTCTAACATACATTTGTATTGTTTATGTAGGCCTATGTCGCAAGTTGTTGGTCTAACATACATTTGTATTGTTTATGTAGGCCTATGTCGCAAGTTGTTGGTCTAACATACATTTGTATTGTTTATGTAGGCCTATGTCGCAAGTTGTTGGTCTAACATACATTTGTATTGTTTATGTAGGCCTATGTCGCAAGTTGTTGGTCTAACATACATTTGTATTGTTTATGTAGGCCTATGTCGCAAATTGTTGGTCTAACATACATTTGTATTGTTTATGTAGGCCTATGTCGCAAGTTGTTGGTCTAACATACATTTGTATTGTTTATGTAGGCCTATGTCGCAAGTTGTTGGTCTAACATACATTTGTATTGTTTATGTAGGCCTATTGTCGCAAATTGTTGGTCTAACATACATTTGTATTGTTTATGTAGGCCTATGTCGCAAATTGTTGGTCTAACATACATTTGTATTGTTTATGTAGGCCTATGTCGCAAGTTGTTGGTCTAACATACATTTGTATTGTTTATGTAGGCCTATGTCGCAAGTTGTTGGTCTAACATACATTTGTATTGTTTATGTAGGCCTATGTCGCAAGTTGTTGGTCTAACATACATTTGTATTGTTTATGTAGGCCTATGTCGCAAGTTGTTGGTCTAACATACATTTGTATTGTTTATGTAGGCCTATGTCGCAAGTTGTTGGTCTACATACATTTGTATTGTTTATGTAGGCCTATGTCGCAAGTTGTTGGTCTAACATACATTTGTATTGTTTATGTAGGCCTATGTCGCAAGTTGTTGGTCTAACATACATTTGTATTGTTTATGTAGGCCTATGTCGCAAGTTGTTGGTCTAACATACATTTGTATTGTTTATGTAGGCCTATGTCGCAAGTTGTTGGTCTACATACATTTGTATTGTTTATGTAGGCCTATGTCGCAAGTTGTTGGTCTAACATACATTTGTATTGTTTATGTAGGCCTATGTCGCAAGTTGTTGGTCTAACATACATTTGTATTGTTTATGTAGGCCTATGTCGCAAGTTGTTGGTCTAACATACATTTGTATTGTTTATGTAGGCCTATGTCGCAAGTTGTTGGTCTAACATACATTTGTATTGTTTATGTAGGCCTATGTCGCAAGTTGTTGGTCTAACATACATTTGTATTGTTTATGTAGGCCTATGTCGCAAGTTGTTGGTCTAACATACATTTGTATTGTTTATGTAGGCCTATGTCGCAAGTTGTTGGTCTACATACATTTGTATTGTTTATGTAGGCCTATGTCGCAAGTTGTTGGTCTAACATACATTTGTATTGTTTATGTAGGCCTATGTCGCAAGTTGTTGGTCTAACATACATTTGTATTGTTTATGTAGGCCTATGTCGCAAGTTGTTGGTCTAACATACATTTGTATTGTTTATGTAGGCCTATGTCGCAAGTTGTTGGTCTAACATACATTTGTATTGTTTATGTAGGCCTATGTCGCAAGTTGTTGGTCTAACATACATTTGTATTGTTTATGTAGGCCTATGTCGCAAGTTGTTGGTCTAACATATATTTGTATTGTTTATGTAGGCCTATGTCGCAAGTTGTTGGTCTAACATACATTTGTATTGTTTATGTAGGCCTATGTCGCAAGTTGTTGGTCTAACATACATTTGTATTGTTTATGTAGGCCTATGTCGCAAGTTGTTGGTCTAACATACATTTGTATTGTTTATGTAGGCCTATGTCGCAAGTTGTTGGTCTAACATACATTTGTATTGTTTATGTAGGCCTATGTCGCAAGTTGTTGGTCTAACATACATTTGTATTGTTTATGTAGGCCTATGTCGCAAGTTGTTGGTCTAACATACATTTGTATTGTTTATGTAGGCCTATGTCGCAAGTTGTTGGTCTAACATACATTTGTATTGTTTATGTAGGCCTATGTCGCAAGTTGTTGGTCTAACATACATTTGTATTGTTTATGTAGGCCTATGTCGCAAGTTGTTGGTCTAACATACATTTGTATTGTTTATGTAGGCCTATGTCGCAAGTTGTTGGTCTACATACATTTGTATTGTTTATTATTAAGTTGCCATTTTTTAACATATATTATATTATAATAGCCGGATAGGCTTATCCTGTTCCCCAATTCTTTTCATGATGTATATTTTAAATATATTTGAGGACAAGACATTGTTTACAAAAATAAATTCATCCTTTTTCTTTTGCTAAGTTACCTCCCTTGTCTAAGTAATCTTCAATATAATTATTTTCTATAATAACATTATGTTGATTGGCTCTATAGTATGATTATAGAGTTAAAATCACTGGGGAATAGTTCTAAGCAGAATACAAGTCAGTCCTAGAGTGAAAACTGAATTCAATCAAATCACACTACAAATAATAACTATTTTCTCTTGAACATCTACTGGCATAGCTACTTATCTGAAAACAATTCCACAAAATTTTGATATTCAAATTTGATTTAGATTTGATTCAATATTCACCAATATTTTTTTCAAAGACATAACATTTCAGGATTTCATACAAGGACAAGATTCTGGTTGTTGTTAATTTGATATATTGACTCATTTATGGCAAGATATAGTAGAAATTCTATTTTCACATGATATTTCATCAAAAACAATAATTATTCCAAAATAACTGGAATAAAACTTCAATTTATTATCAGTGTGTCAAATTTTTTAATTAAAAAGAGAAATTATTTGTGATTTAGATGTGACAGAGTGAAGGGATAAAAATTTACATAAATTAAGGAGTTGATTGCTGGTGATATTGATTAGAGAAGGAAATCAATATAGAACAGAGATACGATGTGAATAACACACTACTTTATACTGTCATTTATATCATTTCTCTTATTATACTTCCTTTTCTCTTGATTCTTAAACATTTCTCTTAATTATTAAACATTTCTCTTATAATAGTTCCTTTTCTCTTGATTCTTAAACATTTCTCTTAATTATTAAACATTTCTCTTAATTTTCAAACAATTCTCTTATTATAGTATCTTTTCTCTTAATTCTTAACCATTTCTCTTATTATAACAACTTTTCTCTTGATTATTAAACATTTCTCTTAATTCTTAAATATTTTTCATTATAGTACCTTTTCTCTTAATTCTTAAACATTTCTCTCATTATGGTACCTTTTCTTTATTTCTTTTCTTTATTACACCATTTCTATTGATATCTTACAATTTATGTCAATAATTCTTAAATATTTTGTTTCACCATTTCTCTTATTTCTTAAACATGATTCTTATAATAGTACCTTTTCTCTTTCTTAATTCTTAGACATATTATAGTACCTTTTTCTCTTAATTTCTAAACACTTCTCTTACTATTAGTACCTTTTTCTCTACCTTTTTCTCTTAATTTCTAAACACTTCTCTTTTATAGTACCTTTGCTCTTAATTTTCAAACACTTCTCTTATTATAGTACCATTTATCTTATTTCTTAAATATTTCTCTTATTGAAGTACTTTTTCTCTTAAATTTCGAGACCAAGATATTGGTTGAACGAATAATAAACGTACCCCTTTTAATATACACGATACTGCATACAAATTATTCGAAAAGTTACATGTAAAAATCAATTATCTTAACTGAAAGCTATATCATGTCTCACAGTATGAAAAGTTTTAATATCTCATTCAGTTTCTCTTGTGTAGTTAGTATACTGTAAGTCAAGATGTTACTTAAATTAACTGAAATCATGAATATTTATAAGATTTTCTTTGTTCCATAATTTTTTCTCAGTTTGTGTTGTCATTATGGATAATCCTTTAAATCATCACTAAGAGATTAGCTAGCTTAGCCACAGACCTGCAGGATTATTTGCACATATGGCTTTAAAAATAAATGATTATAACACAAATTCTTCAACAGAAATAAGTTTTATGTCATAAGGCTACTTTACAATTTTATATGCAATATGCAATGAGACACATATTGTAGACACTGCCATAAGCCCTGGAAAGGTTAATGATTAATTTTTTCTTTCATGGAAATAAAGCTATAGATTTATTCAACACCTGATGCCACTTTGCTTATTTGCTAGTTAGTGCTAGTCAGCTTGGAAGTAGCTGTTAATTTGTGTCCAGTCTAATTAAAATCAGACCCTAATTTCGTTCCTTCGTTTTTTTTTTTTAAATCCGGTTTTTTAACCACTACATTTGGGTCTGAGAACGTCGCGCTTTGCCAGCCGTTCAGGTTAACTTTGACCTAACCTTAATGACCTTTGTTTTAACCAATCAGATCTTTGCCCTCTCCCGCGCTGGGATTTTGTTCGCGAACAATAGGTGCATTATAGGATTCCTAAGTGCTGTAGACTAGTTTATCAGGTCATGTTTATCAAAGTTAACCTGAACGGCTGGCAAAGCGCGACGTTCTCAGACCCAAATGTAGTGGTTAAAAACCGGATTTAAAAAAAAACGAACGAACGAAATTAGGGTCTGATTTTAATTAGACTGATTTGTGTCCATCCCATTTTATTTCAGAAATTAATAGACAAACACCTGATTCCACTTTTCTATTGTGTGAGTCATCTTGACCTTTTTTAAATAGAAATTGCATAGAGGTCTGTATTAACACTGTTAAAGGTTTTTAAGAAATCATTATTTCAAAAACTGTTAATAATAATTATCTGAGTGCCTTAAAAAACACTTATTTTTGTGGAGTTGCAAGAACCACAGACATCTGATTGAAAATTAAAATTGTGCAAATTGATGCTATGAGTGTCTCCAATATACATACAAAGTTTACAAAATATCTTTACAATCCCTTTAAAAGTATTATTAATGTGAATTTCATTTTAACTGTAGTTTCTATTTATAATAGAAAACTATTTAATATAATCGACAAAATATGTTTTAGATTTAATACAGAGAAAAAATACACTTGGTTTTTGTAATAAACATTTTTATTTATTGAAATAACTTCAAGTTTTGTAAAACTGAATCAATTTCAACCCTTACAAATTTGAATCTATTTCATTTGGCCACATGTGAACAGGGATAATGTGGTGAATGCTTTTTCATTTTTTTCAGGGACATTGCTACTCATGCACGGTAAAAATTTGTAGAAAATGCCATGCTAACAATAAACTTGGTCGAATATTTTTTTAGAAGCCAAGCTCTGATGTCAAAATGAAGCATAATTTTTGTCAATATGTAGCATAATTTTTGTCAAAGTGAACCTTAAAGGGATTGTAAAGAGGTTTTCTAGCCTTTTTATGTGGACGAAGGACACTTCCAACATCTATTTCGTACATACAAAATATTCATCGGGTGCCCGTGGTTCCTGTTATTCCAGAAAGAAAAACAGGAAGTGACGTCACAATCTTGGAAAAAATCGGACTGGATGATCAGGTACAGGGCATTATAACCACGGGCACCCAATGAATATTTTGTATGTACGAAATAGATGTTGGAAGTGTCCTTCGTCCACATAAAAAGGCTAGAAAACCTCTTTACAATCCCTTTAACCTTTGATAGAAATTGACCTGATATTGCTCAAAATTGACCTTCATTTTGGTCTAAAAGGATCCAATCTTTGGTAATAACCTCAATAAAATACATAATATCAGTTATTTTTATCACACATACAATATTATATATGTGAATTTTATGTGTAATTTATTCCATGTTAGTAGGAAGTAGAACACATATAAAAAGAGGAAAATAAAAGCTCTTCAGTCAAGTGTATATATTGTCAATATGTCATTGACATAATTTATAGGTTTTCGAAAATAAGGCCCCAGGATTTTCAAAACCATGTTCCCTGTGAATCAGTAATTTTTACTCATAATTTCAGTCCATGCAGCTGTAAATTGGTACAGATAATCCAGGAAAGACCAATGTCAAGGATAAACTGGGAGAAAGGATCCCCATGTGAACGCAAGTTATCATCCTTGTAAAATATAGATGTTTCTTTCAATTTTTTAACAATTGCACATGGCCGGTCTGACAAAGAAAAGTAGATTGTCAGCTTTCTGTTTGTTATTAAATAAAATGAAATGAATGGTGTTTTACGTCCTGCTTTTCTGCACCTATATGAGCTAATTGAGGACGGGCAAATACCATGCAGTGTGCAATGAGGGAAATTTTTGCCAGAGCACCCACATTAGCCTGCGCTGCACATGGGACCTAGGCGCTTGGCTTATTGTCCCATCGAATGACTTGATGCTTTTTCCATGTTAGCCCATCCGACCTGAATCACTGACAGGGGAAACCAAATTGAAAAATCCGAAAGTATCTTCTCGACCTGTTTGTTATTAAGAATAAGTGTAAGAATGATAAGTTTATAATGAAACTATATGTCAAGTTTTATATCTTATCTATAACATGTATTATAATTATTATCAACTGTTATTATATCTTATATTACTATTTATATTATAACAACATATGTTTATAACTTTAATATTCCCACAACAAAATACTTTTATAAAATACAAATATCATTAAAATATCTCATGTTCTTTGTTAACAGTTGCAAGCTTTCAAAACTCATTATTTCCATAAACCAAACATATTACATGTATTGTTATGAAAATTCTAATGAGTCTAATGGTGGAATGCTAGTACAATTCTTTCACCTGGGCCCCAGCACGAATTCACTTCTATTGACAGATCTGTCAACTATCCCCTCCCACCAAGGACAAGTATATTAAGTTAGGTATATGAAGTTAGTTTTCTAAACTTTGTATTCGATCCGGGACACTGATAGCATCAATTTGCGCCATTCCAATTTCCATTCCAATGTTGTAGTTCTTGCACAGTAATAATTAAGTAGTAATTCCACTAAAACTAACGCGTTTTAGGACGTCACCTCCACTGATCTCCAGAGATATCAATAGTAGCTTCCAGTAGATCAGTGGGGGTGACGTCATAAAACGTGTTAGTTTAAGTGGAATTGCAAGAACCACAGACGTTGCAATGGAAATTTGAATGGCGCAAATTGATGCTATAAGTGTCCCCGAAACACATACAAAGTTTAGAAAACCTCTTTACAATCCCTTTAAAAATACAACAAAATGAACAGTTAAATTTTGAATGAATAAGGTTATAAATAGATCAAATCAATTTAATGTGACAGTACACCATTAAAATATAATTAACTCTGTAGGGTTGGTTATAACAATATGTTGCACATCCATTACATGTGCATGTGTTGTGTTTATTTTAAACACCAACTGGCCAGACAGTAGGTCATTATCTCAAGTCTCAAATTACAATAAATGAGCCATCTTGTTTTACTCAAACATGAAGAAATCTGTGACCATGTTAACTGTAATCTAGCTTTAGGCTTAATTCACTTATAATATAAGATTTTACACAGAGTGAAGTTCTATACAACCATTTTGAACCTGAACAAATAATATTATTTCTTTTATGTAGCAAATTTCAAAACATACAGAGGTAACCATTTCAAATTTTAACAAAATGATTTCAGAGACCTGTTATCTAATTACAGAGGTCTATCATTGTATACTTTTGACACTTAGGTTCTATCCATACATAGGTAACCATTTCAAATATTAACAAAATGATTACAGAGATCTGTTATCTAATTACATATGTACAAAGTACAATGATAATAATAATTTTAATTGGTTTAATATGCTTATTCACAGAGATAACCTTTTAAATCAAAACAGAATGATATAAGAAAGATTTCTGTTAAATTCTGTTATCAATTTACAGAGCTTTTATATTGATGATAATAATTTCTAAGTTATTAACAATTTCCAGATCATCTGATGAGAAAGTTCTATTGGATTCAATTCAATCAAGATCTCAGTAGGGGGTCGCGAGGAAGACATTTATTCTTGTGTTTATATTGATTGACTCAGTAATACTGGTATTATAGTGAAACGTACAGTTTGACATGCAAAATAATACTAATATGACAACCTGCAATATGATTCCACATATCAAACAATAGTCAATATCATTTTACAAAAATATTGATGATATTATCAATCCATTGAAATTTATTCACAAAATATTCAATTTTTATTTCATAAAAAGTTTGATATCATACTATAATATTCAATTTTATTTTAACAAAAAGACGAACGACAATTCATTAAAACTATCCACAAAATATTAAATTTTCATTTAATAAAAGCTTTGATATCTTACAGAAATTACCCTAATATAACTAGTAAATTTTGTCGTACTTATTTGTCACAATAGTAAATTTTATTTGTCATACTAGTAAATTTTAATTGTCATACTAGTAAATTTAATTGTCATACTAGTAAAAACATTTCAACATTGTAAACTCTATATCATACTTTTTTAAATCTTATTTATTTGTCATAAGCATAAATTTAATTTGTCATTTTATATTAAGAAATTTTATAAATGTAAGAAATCCAAATATTATATTGATATAATAATCCATGTATATAAAATTCATATCACATCAATGGCTTTCTACATTGTTAATCAATATCATCACCTCAATTCCTCTTCACAATATCAAGAATATTCCATTGTTTTACTCAGAATTACCTCAATAATGTATACTAATACATTTAATCAATACAAAAATATAGTCTTAGCAAAATTTCCCTAATGACCCAAAAGATCAAATCACTGAATGTTTTGGTTAACGATAATTTACATTTAAAAATTTCTGTACATTTTAAAATTTCTGAACATCTAACTTGCACTTTTATAAATTTTTACTTTGTAGCCCATCGCTACCACAACTAAGTTTAATGACAAACAAAATATTGAATTGTCTGCTCATTTTCTAAATCTGCCTTAAACTGCTGAAGTTCAGCATAAATGGCAGAAACTAAAAACTCAATAAGCCTACTGGTCTGAGAATGTTAAAACATACAATTAATGATAATAATAGAAAAATATTGAAATGTATTGTATGTATTCATGTTTTAAGTCAATCTACTTAAAATTAGATTACATTTCGTTTTGGTTATTTTTTGATTGTCAACTCCATGTAATCTAAAGACTTGTATAAGGAGGTCATCTTCTGGTGACGAATAAGCTATTTATAGCACGTGCCACCCCTCTGCCAATCAGAACACCGTTTATTGAATATTTTGTATTGCGTCATATTTTTCCCACAATGCATATCAATGCATAGACCCGCAATCTTGAAGGTAGTTTTTGATTGGCTGAATTTTTCGTCACCAGAAGATGACCTCCTTATACAAGTCTTTAGATTACATGGAGTCGACAATCAAAAAATAACCAAAACGAAATGTAATCTAATTTTAATTAGATTGGTTTTAAGTCTGCCATAAACTGAAAATTTGGGGCCAAGTTTAGGATGACTGGCAGAAACCAACTAAATGAACCTGCTGGTCTCAGAATGCTAAAATATACAATTAATATTGAAATGAATTGAAATAATAAAGGTAAATAGATTAATCTATGTATTTTATACAATGAATTAAATAATGTACAATAATAAGACTGAAAGATCAATATCTCACTGGTAAACCAATGTATAAACATTCTGTTTTTTATTCCATTATACTGGCATTTCATTTATCATAATACAACATAGAAATAATATTATCAATAAATGTGCAATCTTAAACAAAATATGATAACATGTATTTTTGCTTATAATCTTGAAATACTGTTTCCTTGTATCCCCTTGTGTTGCAAACCCTTTTCAGTTGCTAGTAGTCATCAAAAATTCAAATTGTAAGATCAACCTAAGTCACTCTTTAATGATGGGTTTTCTTATTTTGAAGTGTCAAATTAAGCAATCTTTTTTTAATGAATAATCCATATACTTTTTATGCATTTTTTAAAATATAATTCAGAGTTTTGATCAATTATAAATATCCATGTATGTACAGTCTGGATAAGCAAAAAAAAAAAAAAATTTATGACCTCTCTTCATCGACCGCTCGAATGGTAATTTTTTATAAATTTAGCTAATTATGACATAATTATATGCATGTTAAACTTTCTATTCATATAAGTATTAACATTTTCATTTTTAAAAATGAAAAAGAGGAAACTCATTTTTAAGATTATAAACGAGAAAAATTTAAATTCATGAAAAATAAATTAATGATTAATATGTGGTTTATCGAAATCAGACATTACTGAACTTATACATAGTTATTTATAACAAAAAATCTGATCAATAGTTCACCAATGAAGATTTATCAGAATAAAATATGTACTATAAGAAAAAATATATCATAAAATGCTTCTAAATTTAAAATAACCTGATGAATAGTTCAGTAACAAAAACTGAAATTCATAAAATAAATTTTGAATGATTAACCCTATGATTTATATGTATCAGAAATTGCTGTCATTAAACATAAAAACATTGTTATTTATTTAATGAATCAAGCTCAAAAAAAACATCAATAGTTCAGCAGTGACAAAAACTGAAATCCATGAAAAATAACCTATGATATAATTCAGTACTAGAGATAAATTTATCATAAAATGATAATGACATTGATTAAAAGATAACAAAGCCAGTTATCATAAGGGACTGCATCAGAAAAGATTAATCATCATGTGCATAAAAAATTATGTTTCATAATTAAAAAAACAGTCATTGTAATGAAATGCCATTAAAGCTTTGACTTGTTTCTGTATAGATTGTAAATCATAATAAATACAGTGAATCTAAACGATGGTTGATCTATGTTTGTATAAATTGTAAATCATGAATAAATACAGTCAATCTGAACTATGGTTGATCTATGTTTGTATAAATTGTAAATCATGAATAAATACAGTCAATCTAAACTATGGTTGATCTATGTTTGTATAAATTGTAAATCATGAATAAATACAGTCAATCTGAACTATGGTTGATCTATGTTTGTATAAATTGTAAATCATGAATAAATACAGTCAATCTGAACTATGGTTGATCTATGTTTGTATAAATTGTAGATCATGAATAAATAGGCCTACAGTCAATCTGAACTATGGTTGATCTATGTTTGTGTAAATTGTAAATCATGAATAAATACAGTCAATCTGAACTATGGTTGATCTATGTTTGTATAAATTGTAAATCATGAATAAATAGGCCTACAGTCAATCTGAACTATGGTTGATCTATGTTTGTATAAATTGTAAATCATGAATAAATACAGTCAATCTGAACTATGGTTGATCTATGTTTGTATAAATTGTAGATCATGAATAAATAGGCCTACAGTCAATCTGAACTATGGTTGATATGTTTTTGTAAATTGTAAATCATGAATAAATACAGTCAATCTGAACTATGGTTGATCTATGTTTGTATAAATTGTAAATCATGAATAAATACAGTCAATCTAAACTATGGTTGATCTATGTTTGTGTAAATTGTAAATCATGAATAAATACAGTCAATCTGAAGTAAAGTTGATCTATGTTTGTATAAATTGTAAATCATTAATAAATACAGTCAATCTGAACTATGGTTGATCTATGTTTGTGTAAATTGTAAATCATAAATAAATACAGTCAATCTGAACTATGGTTGATCTATGTTTGTATAAATCATAAATCATAAATAAATACAGTCAATCTGAACTATGGTTGATCTATGTTTGTATAAATTGTAAATCATGAACAAATACAGTCAATCTGAACTATGGTTGATCTATGTTTGTATAAATTGTAGATCATGAATAAATAGGCCTACAGTCAATCTGAACTATGGTTGATATGTTTTTGTAAATTGTAAATCATGAATAAATACAGTCAATCTGAACTATGGTTGATCTATGTTTGTATAAATTGTAAATCATGAATAAATACAGTCAATCTAAACTATGGTTGATCTATGTTTGTGTAAATTGTAAATCATGAATAAATACAGTCAATCTGAAGTAAAGTTGATCTATGTTTGTATAAATTGTAAATCATAAATAAATACAGTCAATCTGAACTAAAGTTGATCTATGTTTGTATAAATTGTAAATCATGAATAGATTCAGTCAATCTGAACTATGGTTGATCTATGTTTGTATAAATTGTAAATCATGAACAAATACAGTCAATCTGAACTATGGTTGATCTATGTTTGTATAAATTGTAGATCATGAATAAATAGGCCTACAGTCAATCTGAACTATGGTTGATATGTTTTTGTAAATTTTAAATCATGAATAAATACAGTCAATCTGAACTATGGTTGATCTATGTTTGTATAAATTGTCAATTGGAATTGGTGTTAGGTTAAAGTAAATCATGAAAAAAAAACTGAAAATATTTTACAAGTATGATAACTAAGTTTAATAGGATCTGAATGGAGTTTAACATTCTACTATTCTGTATCTCTGATGATATGATGGTTCGTGGCCATCATTAAAGAGTAAAGTAATAATTATGTGGACCATAGATATCATGTAATGTTTCATGAGAAGATCTGTATTTTCTATAACCAAGCTAATAAGTAAAAACAAAGAGCATGCTATAAATATATGTCATTAGTGTTGGTAATGGAAATACATCAAGTCTTATTTTAAAGAAGCTCATCCCGATAATGTTATATTACTACGTGATTGTTCAAGAGCAAATGTCTGTGTAAATGTAAATTATTTTTTGAAAAAGACCTTCCAGAGCAGAGCATTGGTTCTTAAACTAAGGTTCCAAATATATGCGTCATGTGACATCCGTCATGCGTCAAAAATCGAAATGGTTGGTTTAAGAGGGTATGATTCTTATATATGCGGTGGCGGTATCCGTCAAATGGTCTCTCGCCAGCTGTAGTGATTTTTGACGCATCCGGACGCCTTTCCGTACGGAGATCTCTCAAAATGTGTATTTTGTGGGGATTTCCCTGTCTTTTTTCCCACAATAAAAGAATTCTGTGCCTCAAAAGAAAGATAACGCATACGTTTAACGCGCATATGGAATCATATTTGATGCATGACAAATTCGCAAGGGCCATTTATGTTCGCATGACGCTTATATGGAATTTTGCTTAATAATAAAATGTTCATATAATTTTACATATTAGGAAATATCAGGTGCTATGATGTTTTATCAAATGGATTATTCTTTGTAGATATTCAAAAGATAGCTATTTCGAAATACATGTTTTTATTTTTAACTAATAACAACTTCCTATATGACCTAGGATATGAGAATACTCTCACCAAATGGCATAAATCAGTATCACGTTTCATGTATTTGTTATTAGCTTCACCTATGTTTTACAATAAATATTATCTTCCACAAAAATAAAATGTTATATCTCATAAATAATTTACTATCAAATGAATGAATGAATGAATCCCACCATGTAAATTCATAAGGAATTCAGGGACCATAAAACAATTTTTTTTGATATATATAGTACAAGGTATGCAATTGTCAGTTACAGTACGCCCTACTTTGATATTTCTAAATAATGTGTTGTGATGCTGTATAATAATATCATGTAAAAAAAGAGCCAAATTACCCACACAAATCCTGATTCAAGATATATACGGTACCGGTATGATAAAATATTGATAATGTAAGACCTTTGAAATATTTCTTCATATCCAATATTCAAATCTCAATTCAAGGTGGGATATAATAATATAATGTTTGGTATATAAAGACCTTTGATATTAATAATATTAAAGACAAATGTTATGAAGCTATATCAAATTACTCCTAGCTATATCTTGATTCTTGAATGATGATAATAAATGATGGCCAGTAGTCACATGGTGAGGAATTCAAGCAAATCACTTCATTTCTCTCTAAACAGGATCAATAAATTACGTTTCTTATTATCAATCTCTTTCTTTAAATACTTCAGTGAACCAAGATTTAGTCCTTTAAAGACAAGAATTAATATAGCAAGACTTGGACTTAATTACGTTTCATTATAAATTACTCAAAAAGTTGTTTTGATAAATAATTCTTCCTTTTCTTTCTTTTAACACTTAGTCACTATGCCTTAATATAGCAAAACTTGAACTTAATTATGTTTCATTATAAATTTCTCAAAAAGTATTGTTTTGATAAATAATTTCTCACCATCATTTCTTTTTAATATAACAAGATTTGAATTGTCTGAATATGTCCTAAATAAACCTGAATGATGTTGAATTTATTTCTTCTGAACAGCACAACAATACAACTCAATATAGCATAACTTGGACATACAAGGCCAATATCATTTTAAAATATCTATATTGTAACTGTTCAGTCCACTGATATTTTAGTCCTTCAACTCATATTTAAGCGAGGAATAAATGATTAATTTCAGGTATATATATATTGGGTGCCATATTGTTTATGACAGAATCTCTGAAAATCACCGCTAGAAGTGCTCCAGTTGCTATAAAAAGTAAATGTGCTTTGACTGCACGCTCCGATAATTTGACGCCTGCAAAATATCGTAGGGCGATCCATCCAAAAATCGTTTTACAAGTAAACCTAAATTATGTTCATTAGAACTCCTTATAACCCTTCAGAATCCTGATGTAACAAAGGTTTATTATCAATATTTCATTTTATCATCTACAAATTTTATTGTGAGACAAGTGATTTCATCAATTTTATTATCAACCCAAGTTTTCTGATTTTCTAAAGATTCACAAATTAATATTCAACAAAATATCTAGCCTAGAGTTATATTTGTTGTCATTACCATTGTATATTATCAATATTGAGCTGAATTTAGAAACCAATTATCTTATAGAATTTATATCATAATCAGCTTCCATAATATCATCACAGTTATATTTATTTCAACTAATTTATTTGGTAATTGGACTAAACGTGGGCCAATATTCTAGATATTCAACAACAATTTACATATTTTCTAATATACAATAATATAAAATAAATCAGTTTTTAATAAATTTACCAGAAAAATGATTGAATTGTATAAATCATTTGAAAGTACAAAGATTGATCAATGTAGAAATATAATTGAAGTTTTTATGTGTGAAATAATATAGTGTTCATAATCAGCCTGAAGCATGTGTTAGTGTTATTAATTCCAACTATTTACAAGGCGTTACAGGTTATAGCAAGTTTACAATAATTGATTACAATTTAATTATATCACATAGAATATTTCTAAAGGTATAAAATTTATCTGTGATGTTGTACACATTTGTGTCTTGATTTTCTAAAAATAAAAATTGATAGTGTTCCATTTTTGTATGGCCTTTGAGCATCATATTTCAAAATATATTTAAAAAATAATTCCATTTTACATGCATCAATAGCAAAAACAGTTTAAAGGTAAAATCTCAGCCTATGTTGGGATTAAACCCTGGACCCTCAGGTTAGCAAGCTATTTTTCAACAAATAAACATATGGTATACATTATGGTACATTTTTCTTACTTCTAAATATATTCCATATTCCATATATTCTCTTGTGATGAGTATTTTTATTTTATACTTTTGTGCAAATGAATACGATACAATCAAATGATATTTTACATCCTATTCTTCAAGCAGTGTACAATGAGGAAAATGATGCTCGCAGCAACAATAACTCTTACAAATTTTAATAAGAAAAGTTTCAACAATTGTATGATCATTATTTAAAATCAAACTTGTCCGTTATATTATGTAATTAAATTTCTTAAATAATTTTTCTAGAATTAATGACATTAAGCGTAAATGTCCTGTACCAGCCTGAAGCAACAATGAAAGGTGGATAGTGTAATAGAACTAGATAGTTGTATTTAGAGACAAGTAAACCTATAATATTCACTCTATGTTAAATACAACCAAATCTTGTCAATGACCCCTATTGTTTATCTCTTGATAAACATTTTCTTTACCAGATTATATATTACTTTAACAAATTTTATCTCTTTATTTTTCACAATCTGTCACAAGTGATGGTCACATAATATTTAGAACATAACTGATACCCGAGTATAATTTTGAATAACACAATTGCAACCAATAATCAAATTTGTTAATATTGACCTAAACTATATAATAACCACATCTGAAATAATTTATTACAAACACGCATTATTCTAATATATTCTAAACTGAAGCTATATTTAACAACTTGCACTACAATTATACTTCAATAAACATTTATTCATATGAATATTTTTTTACAATTCATTTTTTATTGACTAGTAATACTTATAATAACTTTGGTATTGACCTAAAAATATCAAAATATATTTTAAAATAGTTTTAACCTATTCATACCAATTTAATTTTTTAATATTTGAAATTTTGATTCTATATATAGGCCTATGTTTTTCATAATGATCAACAACATACACTAATGATACAGGTTTTTATAACTTAAATTACAATAATGATAATTAAATTTCATTTAAAATTCATATACAGTAACACAAAGAGTTCAATATCATTTTCTGAAATTGTATCTTTTACCTATATTGAATTCCACCCTCTTGCATTTAACTAACACAGGCTAACTAAATTTTAAAAATGACTATTTAAAAATTCTATTATTTCTGTCAGATAAGTTGACTAAATTGTAAAAATGAACTCTATATGAAGTTTATATTATTATTTCCTTTAAATCAGCTTTCTATTCACCTAGTTATTATTTACAAGGCAAAGAAAATGACTAAAAAGAAAACCAAGTCACCATATTGTAATAATATTAGAGGTGATAAACACTTGTTTAAAGATACAGTCTAAAGATACAGTCTCGGGAAAATTTTCTTTTAATACATCTATGGAAGGATGGATGGATGGATGAATGAATGAATTTTTATTAACCCTCACCACATGACAATGAAGGCACAAGTTCACTCAAATACTGCACAATGTGACATTGTACTCGATTAGTAATTCAGTCATTCAGGATTCATTTTTTGTTGTTTTTTGACATCAGAATTTACACATATTATACACCTCAATTTTTTGTAATATTTATTCTTTATATCAGTACATCAGTCGCAATGAACTATGCAATCACTTAAAACATGAAAACAATTTACACGCAAATCAATCTATGTCAAAATTTTACAAATAATATGTAATAAACGTTAATATTTCAAATTGATGTTTATATGAGTCATTTTCTATCTTTAATTGTAATATTTCATTTTTACTTGGCTAAGTTACAAACACGAAAATCAACATTCTTAATATCTTTACTAAGACAAAGACAAATATTTTCAAGAGAATAAGAATGTTAAAGGGGAATGTTCACTGTCTGTTCGTTCAATCATACCTAACTCTTAGAAAAGGGATTTGTTTAGATAAGCTAATCAGGGGCGGATCCAGGATTTAGAGAAAGAGGGGGCTCTGAAATACAATATGCCTCAAATTCACGGAACCGCAAGCAACGAATGTGCGACCGTCAAATTTTTAGAGTGTTCTGACATCAGTCGGCCAAAAATAGGTGGGGGCTCAAGCCAGGGGAGCCCCCCCTCCCTAGATGCGCTCCTGCTAATCAGTAATAGTGTTCACAAATCACAGTCCAATTTTGGGTATCCGCAATTATCTGTTAATAAGTTCAAAATTCAACTGATATAAGCTTATAATACGCGCTATATATAAAAGACATATAAGCTAAGTTATAACTTAACTTAACATTTAAAGGGATTATGTAATTTTCGGGCATTTCTTGTACTTCTAAAAATTATTTACATATTCAAAGACAAAAATTAATGCCCAAAAATTCTGACTGTTCCCCTTTAACATCTTTACTAAGACAAAGGCAAATATTTTGAAGAAAATAAAAATGTTAAGGAGAATAAGGGTGATCACTGTATAACAATGGTCAGGTCGTAAAACTAAGGTTATTGTTTGTCTTCAAACTATTATTGATTAGGCATGGAGAAAACAAATAGAAGAAGAAAAAGTTCACTACATTAAAAATCAACTAAACTGATGTACCTAATGCATTTAAATTAATGACAAAAATTGCAGTCTATTTAAAGAAGCTACACATGTGAAATTGATAAAAAAAACACTGTAATTACAGAAGCTTCTCATATGATTTGATTGTTGACTACAGCTATTGGATGTGCAAGTTTTACCGCGGATCGATTTGGGCCTTGAATTTATGTAAATAGCCTTCAAATTTACTGCAACTGCCCAAAAATCACACAATCCCTTCAATTATACCCATACCTTAACAGTTATCTTTCATTTTCTGTATATGTTAGGGCTGGGCGATATACCGGTATCGCGATAAATACCGGTATGGGAATTTATATCGTTAGTAATATCGCCTCAAATAAAAATACCGAAATATCGACATATCGTGATATATGTAATCATCATGATATATCGTCAAATTTTGGTCAAGATAAAGTCATTTTAACAGTTTTAACACATAACTTAATACTTTTGGATATTTGAAAAAGATGTGTTTTTTCATGCTATTGAAGATTTGGTTGTTTTTGACAGATATTTACTGTTTTTCTTACATTTAAGATTTTTTGATAGAACAAAACATGAACATTTTGTTTCAAAAACCAGTAAAAACCCTTCTTAAAAATATCGCGATATATACCCATATCGTGATATATTAATGATGAATATCGTGATATCCACTTTAACCAATATCGCCCAGCCCTAGTATATGTGTTTTCTATAAAGGCCTACAAGGCATAGTCTTACTAAATGACGAGCCGTGTTTTTGACTGTTTTTGAATAGTTAGTGAACATATCCCTTTAACATGACCTCAGAAACTAGAAAAAATCTTCAAATTTAGGGTCTAGTTTCCCAAATTAGAATTTTGAGTTACTCTGAATCTTAAAAAATTTTGACAAAGAAGAAATGAATTTAAAATCATAAGTTTAATCAGACTAAATCATCTAATGGTTCAGTTGTTTTATAAGTATCTGATCTATGAATGTAATTATCTTCGCTCCAGTAGCTCTATGTTTGGTCGACACAGAGCTGAGCTGACTCGAACTCTCGAAGAAGCATTGGCCAAGGCATGATGATTTTTCTAATCTAGAGGAGAATTCAAACCCATTACATGTAAAGCTATGTATGTGAAAGATTTTTCAACAGTTTCCCTCACTGCACACTGCATTACATGTGCACTTCCTCTTTAGACCAGGTAGAGAAAAGTAGGACATAAAACTTCCTGTCATTTATAAATAACAATAAATACAAGTTTATTTGGTTGAGTCGCTTTAAGATAAGTGATAGTAAGAAAAAAAGGAGTGTATGTTAGAGTAGATGTTTACGGTAAACCTATTAAAAAGTGATAAGAAATGTTCAAATCCTGACTAAGTAAGATACACATGTAGTAGAGTCTAGCTAGGTATATTATTACTATTAACTCAAATGACATTTAGGAGGCCAAATTATTTTGTCTTATAAGTCGAAGTGATAGAAGCTTATACAAATATATCATAACAGAATTAGGGCAAAGCCTACAAGGCTACATAATTTCATAACTTAAAGGATGTAAGCTTATAATATAATAACCTGTATGTAAGAAAAAAAAAAGAGGAAGCAATTTTGTTAAAAATAGAAATTGCAAAATTACTCTATAGTAAATTTTTTTTAAACCTCTTTCATTTTGAAATATGTTTTTTTTTCTAAAAAAAATGTATGGAGTTCATATTTTTAATAAGAATAAATTTCACTCAGAAAGCTTATATGTTCGTGTTCATAGAAATATGATAAAAATAATAATAACTCATGATCAATACCATATTTTGATGAATCAATATTATATAAAAAATACAATAAATGATTATAGCTCACTTATTCAATTCGAAAAAAAATTATTGGGAAATTAAGAGAAAAACCACAAAGGTCATATATGACTGTTTGAATTTGATTAAAGTTCATCAAAACATGTGAGATATTTTGTAGGAAATAAATAAGACAAACTAATGCAAAATAATTTACATTTGATATTTCAAACTCAAGGCTGGCAAAGTTAACATTATAAATTTAGTTGGTAATAAAAAACACAATAGCTAAAAATATGTGATAACTGAGTAATCTTTTTAATGTGTCAATATTAGCTTAGGTTAAAAGTTTAGTTTCTACTGGTTTCAAAATGATAAAGGTGAAACCGGTCTACAACCTCATTAACATAATTTATGCACACTGACTGCCAGCTGAAGGCTAGGATAACATTCTAACACAGTATATATTGCTGTTATTGATTATTTCTGAGTTATTTCTGATTAATAGTATCACCATAATTAAAAGACATCACAAATATTTTTTATCTGATATTAATGTAATATATTATGAGCTTTGTTTTAAAGTATAACATTACTTGAGCCAATTATGTGCACTGGAGCAAATCTCAAACAGTTGTTACTATAAATAAACTATAGCTGTAAAGGTTTACAGCTGAAATCAATATAGTTTTTAAAATTGCTATATTACTTAAGTTATAATATAAATACATAAGGAAATTATAATATAAATATACACTTTATAAAATTATACAACACTAGCTATATGGCCCACTTTTAAATGATGGCAACTTAAATTCTATTTTTATGACTAACAATTTTTAAATAAATTGAATAATTTATCTCAAATGTCAAAATTGATATTTTTAATTTAGAAAATACATATATGAAATGAAGCCATTTTGAAAATATCTCATTTGAAAGATACAAGGTTATAGCCATATTCAATAACAATAAAATTATCTTTTTACTGTAAACTGCTAAAAACTTGCCATTGACCTCGTAAAATATTCATTTAAATATCAAAAGCTTTTATTTCCTGAAGGAAATATTGCGGAAATTTAAAAAATGAATACAAAATATCGTTCACTTACCTTTCTCTCAAAAATATCGCGAAAATTAAAAAAAATTAAAAAATCAATTTAATAAATCAAAATTATCAATAAATCGTAAATTAAAAATCTCACCTCTCCATGATATTCATCTCGCCCCTCTGGTGTATTTTCTGGCAAAAAATACAGTCGTAAACTGGACAGCTGATAATTGGAATTACTGTCTTCCCATAATAGTTGAATTTCCCCAATACACACTGGTATTTCTTTTGATATTTTCATGAAGAAAAATTCTCCAATTGCTAAATTATTTTCTTTGCCATCTATTACAAATTTCAAGGACTTGTAAAATGTTTGTGAACCATGCTTTCCACAAGGTGGGCCAGTAAACTGAAAATGATGCATTTTCTATTGTTAACATATAATTGTTATTAATCATAATATTGAAGAGATAAGTACATCGGCATGCTGAGTTGCAACGGTACAGCCAACAGATTATAGTAGTAACTGGGTCACTGTATTCAATAATATTTGCCACTTACATTTCATGTTTTATAAATAATTCAACTTCTTCAAGAAAAAGAAATGTACAAAATAAATTTAAGATATAATTGCATATTTACCTCTGGTTTTTTACTTTCCATTCTTCAAAAAACACAATAATTATCGACATCAATATTAGACCAACTCTCAAGACTTTTATATTTGGGCCTAATTAGTGACGTCACGCATTGAAGTCTCAGTCATTAACATAATTTATTCAATATTTTATCTATCTTCTGCGTTTGCAAAAACCGTGACTGAAATTCAAGCCAAAATTGATTCAGCCACATTTTTGTGATTTTTAAAAAATTTAGAATTTAGAAATTGTATCCTTCTGCTGAGATTTTATGCGAAGAATCGGATCACGAGCTCAGAAACACGTGCCCTTTGACACAAAATGGCGACGGTTTGTTATGATTGTCAAAAATAGGTAAACTTAGAAAAATCAATTGTCATCCCTTTAATACTGATATTTATTTAGGGAGTTTTCGTCAAAATTATTTATTTCAATGTAGACTCTATGATTGATTAAATAAGAGCACTCTAAATAGAGTTGATACGAAATAAATGACGTTTAATTTTTCAAGGCGTTTGAATTTGATAGATGAAGATAACAACATTCAACAACACCAACCAACATAATAGTTTACTTTACTATCATATCAATTTCATAGCGTGATGTCTTGGTTGTTCATGGTAAATGAGATAGGCCCAGGGAAGGGCAGTCTAATAAGAAATAGACTAGTATTCAATAAGTTTTGATAGTGGTGATGATCTTTATAAATTGTTCCTCTGAATAACCCCATCATATGTAAATCTAAATTGAAAAGGGGCATAATCAGAGATCAGTATCTGAATAAAATGTATGTACAATAAATATTTTTGTCATTTATCTATTTTGACTTTGGAATATATCTCATTGCCCACACGTTAATTCATATTTTCAATTGAAAAAGTTACGAAAAGTCCTGTTTTTGTAGTTTCTTACATAACATTTTATCTAAGATACCATATTGTAGAGAAGATTTAATGGTTTTCCTTTTTTTTTCAGGTGACATTCAGATATTTGGGTCATTAACAAAAATGTTACTGTCTCCTGTTTGAGTTTCGTACATAAAAGAGAATACCGGTACCGGTATTTAAGAAAACGTGTAACATTTTGAAATTTTTATGTCTCACACTCAGTACATGGGTTATTGTTCCAAAAAGAAAAAATTTTCCTTACACATAGAAAATTCAATTTACAGGTGTTTGTGAGAGAATTTCTACACTCTGGTGGATGTATAATTTGTAAATAGAAACAATGGAAATAGAAGTGATTGTACAGAGTATTTTACCATCTGATGGCCCTCAAGGCCGTTATCGTATTAAAATCACAGAAGATTCGACAGTAGAGAGTTTATTACGAAAGACTTGTGCTGAGGCTCATGTTCCATTAAAGGAGTCGTACTGTTTACGTCATGCTGCGAATGAATTGTTAAATCGTGAAGCCACTTTAAAACTTTGTAATATCAGAAATGGTGAAGTTGTGCATTGGACAGATGAAGGTAGGCCTATAGTAAAAATAGTATTCCAAAATGTTTAGAGTTTGTTCAGCAATACACAAGACAATATTATGGAATATAACACACTTCTTTAATACGGAATTTAATATGGTTGACTCTCAATCTCGAGCATAGAACCATATCCAAACTTGCTATTTTCATTATTTGTCAGCAGTGCTGATTTATGTGGGTTGTATTGAAAACGTCTATGGAATAAACAACTTGTGTGCAATGTTTGCTTTAGTCTGTGTACTTGTTAGTGTTCGAGTTGCTGTAAAACCATTTCCTACATTGCCCACAGCATAATTTTGTATTCTTTAGCCTTATGAACTGTATCAATTATCTATGCTCTTCTTATTCAATTTTTTATTTAATAAATGTATAAGAAGGTGTAGATTAAGACTTGTTTTTTTTTTTTGCCTCATGAGATACATATTGTAAGTGGTTGAATACCACTGTCTTATTTTCTTCTGTTATATTTTCAGCAACAGTTGAGACTAAGAAGGTTAGACTAAATACCTGGTGGTTTCTATGTTTTTTAAGTTTAATTATTGGTATAATAGGGCTTGTAGCTATAAGTGTTGTCAAAGCTAAGTCAGAGCAACATGTTTTTGATGTAAGTATTCACGTCTATCTACATAATGCATAAAAAAAAGTTTTTTTTGATATTGAGATTGGCACCTGAATGCAGTAACCTCTGTATGAAGTTCTTAAATGGTGTTTCATAGGATGCCAGTCAGATCCAATCCAGAACTTTGACCTTTAATCCTACTTTTTTATACGCCCACATGAATATGTGAATTAAATAATAAAATTGACATCAAATACCATCCTTTAATACCCAACGTTTCGTCAAAAAAGTTTTGACTTCTTCAGGGGAAGAACTAAATTACAAAATAATTTTGTAATTTAGTTCTTCCCCTGAAGAAGTCAAAACTTTTTTGACGAAACGTTGGGTATTAAAGGATGGTATTTGATGTCAATTTTATTATTTAATTCACCAAGTTCATTATACATCAAATGAATCGCTGTACTACTAGTGGTATTTGTGATCCCATCAGAAAGTCTTCTGTGATTGGTTATTGCTGCCTGCTTTTTCTCTTTGGAATCACCACATGAATATGTGGTCGTATATTGTCGTTGCCCCTTCACACTGGAATTCAGTGAACATTTTTTTTAGTTTTTACCCTTATTTGTTATGCTTTTGATATAATGAAATTTGCATTATCGTGTATTCAAATAGTATCATTTCTGACAGCTGCCATTGGGCGTATGTTACCTTGCCTGGCAAGCTCTGGTAATTTTTTTATTGGGACTCTGATATCAGTAGTATGTATATACATGTACTATAACAGATATTGGATCATCTCATATCAATATGTTTGTATAAGGTGATGTCTATATAGTAAATCATGTTACTATTTATAGTATGGTATAGTAATGGATGCTGGATCATCCCATACCAATATGTATGTATATATACGCTTAAAGATAGTAATGTCTATAGTAAATCATGTTACTATTTATAGTAAGTCATTTTAATGGATGCTGAATCATCCATAGTAATGTCTATCGTAAATCATGTTACTATTTATAGTATGGTTTAGTAATGATGCTGGATCATCCCATACCAATATGTATGTATATATACGCTTAAAGATAGTAATGTCTATTGTAAATCATGTTACTATTTATAGTAAGTCATTTTAATGGATGCTGAATCATCCATAGTAATGTCAATCGTAAATCATGTTACTATTTATAGTATGGTATAGTAATGGATGCTGGATCATCCCATACCAATATGTATGTATATAAATGGGATGGTGAAAAATATAAACAGACAGCTATAGCTTCACAGTTTGGTGAAACTTGTCAAGTTCCTGGTAAGATTCAATTTTTTTTCTTTAATAATTCTAGTACATTTTACCACAATAGTAAATATTTTTGGTATTCCTGGATCTATAATGCTTAGATATCAAGGATAGGGAGATCAATAATTTGGGTGCTGCTAATTTGGGCATGACATTTATCGTTGTAACTAGAATGAAATCTAAAGCCCTATCTTGGAGCTCATGAATACCTTATTGTGATGTCTGATCATGAACTAATGTACATTGTGATGTCTGTAGTAAATCATGAACTGATATAAATTGTGATTTCTGTAGTAAATCTTGTACTAATGTACATTGTGATGTCTGTAGTAAATCATGTACCAATGTATGTTGTGATATCTGTAGTAAATCATGTGCTACTGTACATTGTGATGTCTGTTGTAAATCATGAACTGATATAGATTGTGATGTCAGTAGTAAATCATGAACTAGTATAAATTGTGATGTCTGCAGTAATTCATATACCAATGTACATTGTGATGTCTGTTATAAATCTTGTACTAATGTACATTGTGATGTCTGTAGTAAATCATGAACTGATATAAATTGTGATGTCTGTTGTAAATCATGAACTGATATAAACTGTGATGTCTGTAGTAAATCATCAACTAGTGTGGAATATATTTTTAGGTAAAGGTATAGCAACGTTTGTAAACAATCTAGATGGACTATCTGAAGGATTAAAACACTGCCTAGATACAGCTAAAACTATAATACCTGAAGGTCATTGGAAGAAATCCCCAGTATACCTTGGTGCTACTGCTGGTATGAGATTATTACAGTAAGTCTGCTTATTTTCATTCTCATATATTGTGCTCTTGGAAATTTCCTGATCCAAGCAGATGAAATTTTTATGTTTTATATTCACATTTTATTGTTGTCTAGTCAATGTGAAGCGCGTTGAGATGTTTTATGTATATTGTAATGCGCTATATAAGAATAAATTATTATTATTATAAAAATGTCCAAAATGAGCCATTTTTATATTAATAATAATTTATTCTTATCATAATATTTCCTCCATAATATAAACAATGGCAATGAAGATTGTTGAAACATTGGGTTTAATAAAGCTAATGAGTAGTATTCCATAAAAATACCCTAAATGTGGCTTAAAGATTATGAATGGTTACTATAATAAAACCAAGCACGAACAATCCCAACCGTAAAACAAATCTCGAAATCCATGCGAACACATTGGCAATGTATTGGTAGCAGCTAATGAACCTTTCATTTGAGGAAGTATATCAATAAATGAGTAAATATTTCATAATAAAAGATTTCTATAAAAGATGTATATAGATTCATTCAAATGCTGAATTATGTTTTATTTTCAGTGAAGTGAATTCCAACCAAAGTGATTCTATATTATCAAAAGTTCGTCAAACAATTAAGCAATATCCCTTTTTATTTGATAAACCTGAAACCCAGGCTAGAATATTAACTGGTGATGAGGAAGGAGTGTTTTCTTGGATTACTAGTAATTATGTTAGTAAATCATTCCAAGTGGT